>OX637532.1:169263414-169863414 GCA_951800035.1 Linnaemya tessellans | reverse complement strand
AAATTACGTTTCAAAACTGAGTTTTATGGGTATTAAATAAGTAAAATCGAGAAAATATGCTCTATAGTTTTCCCAAAAAAGTTTTATTTGAATGTAGATCAGACTTCACTGAACAGTTTAAAATTATTTGCACAGAATAAAATGTAGTTTAAATAAACACAACGTGAAATAAAATGCTGTATTTCAGATTGAAAATTAATAATTTTTTTTAGTTTTCACACTTGTTTTTTTAATACCCTCTAATATTATTTAAGTTTCAGATTAAAAATTAATTGATATTTTTAGTTTTCGGACTTGTTGTTTTAATGCCCACTAATATTATTTAAGTTTAATAACTTTTTATTTTTTATAAAAATATCATTTATTTTTTTACATTTGACAACTTTTTTGTGTGGCTTCTGCAGGAAAATATTGTTCTTAAAAAAGCATATATAATATTTTTCTATGAAGCAAAGCGATCTTAAGCTTTAAAAATATTACAGATTATTATTGAAAAAAACAAGCTTTTAGTGAAAATTAATTGAATAAATAAACTAATATTGACTTGGATTTTCGTAAAAGAAATAAAGCTGATTTTACTCACTATCACTAGTCGTTTTCACATAATGAAAGTGAAGTTTAAAAACACAGTTACCGCCATAGAGGTGATTTACTTGGATCTCTTAACGCGGGCTCGTTAGTGCAGAGGTAAATAAAAAAGGGAGAACAGCATCAACCGGTAAATTAAATTCTCACTCTCACTGAGTTCGTGTCAAAAACAAACAAAAAGAAGTTAAATTAACTAATAAACAATTATGGAATTTTTAAACAACTTGTTTTGCTGAGTAAAAGCAAAAATTAAAATTTTTGTTCGACTCGCTGTTGTCACGATTTGGCTGTTCTTTTGCTGTTTTAGTTAGAGGTCCAGGTAGTTGAAAAAAATAAAACAAACAAAGAAGAAAACAAGTGCAATCATACTAAAACGAACGACCGAAATGACAGATTCATATCATACGTTAATCTGGCTAAAAGACTTTCAAATGAATCTCGTAGTCGTCACATGCAGCGACTGAAGCAGCGAACATACACAGATTTTTGTGCAGAATCGTAAAATCGTTTGAAAGCGTAAAAGAGACAGGCATAAGCAAATCTATGGGCATTAGGGGAGTCACAATATTTTACGTCTGCACGGGATGAGTAATAAAAATCTTATTAAAGCAAATCCGTACTGTCTTTCTCTAATTCAATTCATCGTAATGAAAGTGTAAAAAGACGGACTAGTGTGAAGAGGATAGATGGAGAAACCATTTTATGGAGAAACCAACTTCGCCCACAAACTTTTTATGCAGTTGTAGGTCGACCGATCTGCACTTGGTCAGAACAAGTTGATCCCAAATTACAGCACCCACTTTGTTTGCTCCTCTTCATCGTGGCAATGCATTATTTTATAAAAAAACACACTCACAAACAAACGAATTGCTGAATATATGAATTGGACAGATTTTTTTTTAGGAAGTCCAGATTTTTTTTTAAAACTTAACTTCAATAAAACGATAGCTTTCATGTGATTAGAGTAGAATTTATTGTCAACCAACTGAAAATTTTATTGACGTCTAAAGAATATATAAAAATTTTCTATTCACATCCATTTTTAAGCGCAAAAGCAAAGAAACGTTTTTAACGGATTTTAATGAATTATTAAGCGCAAAAGAAGTATTTAGAAAAACAAAATAATGGCGCCATTTCTGAGCAAAAAGCAGAGATATACGACAGATATCGTCCGAAGATCTCCATGAGCACAGACAACATGCTTTTCAATTGCCGTAAAAGAGTTTCTAATTTATTTTAAAGCCTAAAAATGCCAACGAAATTAAAAAAAGTACTGCGCAACACAAATTGAAATAAAAAAAGCTGAAGACAAGCGAAACTAAAGCAACTCTACCCACATGGGGATCAACGCACTTCCACTGCTTAACGATATAACAGATGGCTGGTTGTTTGCTGTTTTTTACAAAGAAAAAATTTTTTGTTTGTTTTAAAAACAAGCAGAAACGCTCATTCAAGCAAATAATCTCTGTTTTATTGAATAAAAAAATGCTGCTTAAATTATCTTTGTTATTGGGTAGAGCGCCAGCTCTCATCCTGCCAACGAACAGATGAAAACGCTCTGCTTACGCACGGTATTTTGTATTCGGTCCATGCAAAAGGGGATACTTTTTGCAGTTCAGCACACATGAACGAACACAGTTTTTGCAACTAAAAATCATTAAATTGTAATTTTTTTACACACACACACACAATCAAGCACTATCCGAATTTAATTATGTTTTTTACTATTTCAAAATAAATACTTGTTCGCTGTTGTTTTGATTTTAAAATGTTTTTAATTCAATTAGCCCGTTTCGCTTAAATCATCGACATGTTGAATTAATTTTCAACTCAACGTCATTGAACATTTGCCCCTACTTTCACCAAATGGGAATATTGATCAGAATTTGTATCAAAGCAACTGTTTTTTAATTAAAATCATCATATTATTTCTTCTAAGTATTTTTTGTTTTAAATTATGTATGCATTTCTATTTTAGCTGAACTCTCTTTTGTAAATTATATTACAGGATGTTAATTTTTTCACTAGGCTCTGAGTTCAAATCTGCTAAACTGCAAATTTTTTTTATTCTTATTTAATAAATGAATTTGTTCAAATTCTATTTATTATTTTATATTAAGAGTGAAATATTAAGAATATTTTCTATAATCATCAAACTAGCAGAACGGATCAGTACCGATTTCGAGGCCGCTATCTCATCAGCGTTCTTTGTTTAGTTTTTCCACTTTTAAAAAATAATTTGCAATTTCGCAGATTTGAACTTAGAGCCTGTTGAAAAAATTAACATCCTGTAATTTTTTTTTAAGTTTAAAAGAATCGCTTTATAATATTATTAAAGGATTATCCTTTTCGATGTTTTAAAAACATTTTGACTTGCGAGACCGTGAGCTATACTTCACTTTCCACTCGAGTGTTATTTGTCTGCTATTTACAATTATGGATCGTTTTAAAATATATAATGAAAGTTTAGTGATTATGGTAATCATAACTGACCCACTGTGCAGGAAGTTGGCAAGATTATATAGAAATCTGAAGAAGCTTAATGCGTTACACATGTTGCCAGCCCTGTAAATGTAAATTTTTAAAGTATATATTTAGTTTGCAGTCGCTCACATTCAACTTTATTTATATTATTTATTTCAATTAGAGTTTTTGTTGTCTTTCATTTAAAATCTATTTTAAAAAATATATTTTTCCATAATAATAGCGTTTGCTATGAAAGCTGCAAAGTTACATTGAGTTGCAGTGGTTGGCAGCACTGTCCATGAGTGAGGGAAGCCTTTCAGAAAGAAGGTGCGCACGGATCAAAACTAGATTAGGCCAAAGTAATTGAAGTGGGTTTGACCAGAGGTTCTTGTCAAAAACGAGGGGATAAAGTGTTTACTGTGCAACAAAAATGTCCTCTTAGTTGTGAGTCGGTCTAGAAAGTTATCGCCCTGATGTATTTTGTTTTACGTACACTGCCAGTGTGGGAGTGTGTAGATGTGTAAAGGTTAAGCCTTTTTTCCTCCAACACAAGAAAATAAATTATGGAAAAATGATGATGAAGTTGATGGAAAGACTTGAATAAACGAAACATGTTTATGTAAATATGTCAGTGGCAGTGTGTGTGTGTGCGTGTGTGTGTGTGTGTGTGAGTAAAGGTTCTTGTTCGTATGCTCACCGGATTACACATTCAGGAAAATTGTGAGTAATTAATTTTATGCAGCAGCATGTGGAAAGACTTCATCAAGTTGTGTTTTAAATTGTTGCTGTTGTTGGGTTGTTTTGTGTTTTGCTCGGTTTCTTGAATATTTTTGTTCTTCCAGAGAGTTAAAAAAAAATGCGACACTAACAACAAGAATTGGTTGTCATTTGTGGTGTCTGTGTGTTTTTATGGCAGCAAACTTGTATTTACCATAAAGGAACGAATGTGTAAGAGAAAAGTTGAGGACACAACTGGAAAAAGCACAATAGAGTAGCAAAGATAACCTAAAGCAGAATTAAAAAGGAATCGTTGGCCTAGCAGAAATCTAAAAAGTTATAAAAAAAGCAGTACGGCCGTACAAAACTAAGTGTGTGTATAAATAAAATATTAATAACAAAAGGGACAAAAGGGTCAAGGTCGTGTGGATTCACGTGTATCACTCGAATATTAAGTAGTCTTGGCCATGAGGCACAATAGTTGCTATAGAGGAAGGGAGACTGACCAGTGTGTTTTTATTAAAGTAAGAAGACAGAGCAAATATGTGAATGTAATTTTCAGTGGAAAACAAATGTTTTGCTAAAAACGGATCTGATAAGAATTTTATAATTTTTCTTTTTTTTGAGTAGGAGGTGCACTCAGGGGAGGTGGAAAGAAGAGGATACTGTTAAGAGGATAGGCGAAGAGAATTGAGAAGAAAAAAATACCTTTGGCTAAGTATCAGCTAAACACTTGAGCTGAGTCAAAAATATAATCACTTTTTTTAGCAAAGGTTTTGTGAAAGCGAAGGCAGTCAGTCTCCAAAGCCTTAATTTTCAACTCTGGCAGTTTGGTTTTTTATTTTTGTTTTTTTTGTGGGATTATTTGACAACTCAAAATTTTCCTAGAATCAAAATAATTAGTTTTCTGAAGAAGTCACACAAAGAAGTGACGAAATATTGAAATTAAAAATTAAATTAAAATAAAGAGACCTTAAGCCTAAAAATATTTTCCTAGAATCCTAAAAATCCCACTGTTACTGTAATCAGCTAAAGAATTCCTGTTTGTGAACAACAACTTAATAAGAGACCCTGTGAATTAAAACAATTTTCAATAGCGAATATCGCAGGCAGCTTGAATTTGGTTATATGGCTGCCCTCATTATCTTAACAATTTAAAAGCATAATCGTTAAAAGAAATTAATTAAAAGTTTTGTACAAATAATTTCTATACGTTTTCTACAGAATTTCAATGTGGATGACATGCAAGAAGCGAGAAGTAGTGCATTACAAACTATTTGTTTTTTTCTTTTTTCTTTTGTCACTTTGAAAAAAGATCCTTTACGAAATGTGTGCCATCATACTGCTGTACAGACTAGTGCAAAACTCATTGTGTGTGTGTGTGTGTGTAGAAGCTGCTGAAGGTATTTGTGTCAACCCACAGAGTTAAGATTTAAACAATTTCCCAAAGTAAAAAAAACAACAACATGCTAAAAGTTATCCAATAGAATGTAAATTAATGTGTTGCAAGATGTAAGCAGATAAGCCAAAGAAGCTTCCCCACTGCCAAATTATGGCCAAATAAAACTCTACTCGTACTTAATGTGGCTGGAACCCTGTGCAACTCTTACTTTGTGGCATGTCTTTTTCACTTTGTCACCTAAAGCTTTTATTCTAATGATCACTTTAGGTGACAGTATTTGTACATGATGTAAATGATAAAATTGCTCAACACAAAATTGTAATCATCCTTTAATATAAACATGACAAGCGGCGTTGTTGTTGGGCTGCGGATGAACTGCTTTCTTGAGTTTGTTAAGCACATGCTCAGCTTAAAAGTATTTAGCATAAATACTCGGTTGCATTGCCAGCGGCAAAGAGGGTAGAAGAAGTAAATAGAAAAAGGCAAGCAGAGTGTAGCAAGCTTCAGCATTTTGTTGCACATGCATTCCGGTGAAATACTTTTCATTTTGCCAGAGTAATGAATTGTTCTTGGCCGTATTTATGCCAACGATGATGCAGGAGTTTGAGGCAGGAATTTTTTAAAGTATTTTTTAGCAAATTTCTACGAATTGATTAGGGCGGGCAGCAAGTTGAACAATTTCCTTTTAAAAACGGATTGCAAAATGCTTTCAAGCGAATGAATAGCGACAAACTGATGGACTGATTCAGAAGCGCAAAAGTGGCTTCGATTTAATATCTTTTTTTTTTATTTATTGCTAAACTAAAGCATTTGTATACCCTCCAAAAAATAATTGTTGGGTATATTCACTTTGTCATGCCGTGCACCGATATATTTCTCTGAGACCCCATAAAGTATATATATTCTTGATCAGTGAAGAAATACAAGACAATTAGCCATGTCTGTCCGTCCGTCTGTGGAAACCACTATTCAGTCCAAACGAAAAGGGCCAAGCTCTTGAAGTTTGGTACAGATATACATACATTGAAGAATAGCACAGGTCAAGTACGTAAATGAGCTGATTCGGATCAGAGGGGAAAGAGTTCCCCTAAGAAGTACTAACCAACCCCTAAAAAACAATATAATTTTTTAAGTTTTTTTTTAATTTTGCTCAGCAAATAATATATTTCTATATCCAAGAAGACCCAACGTGTTAAAGTTGGATCCATAAAATCAAAAACATAAATTTTTGGACCACACCCTTTTAGTGGGCGTTATTTTATGCAAAAATGTTGTATTGCTTAAGCCTATATTCCTTAAAAATAAAATTTTTAAGCTTTTTTGACGAAACTGAGACGTAACCTGATCCTCTTCTGACCTACGCCCCTCCTCCCCCTTGGCCCCTAAGAGACCCTATATAAAAAAGTTTTTTTTGCACTTAATTATAACAAAAACTCATTGTTAGTGTTTTTATAGCCTCCAAAAAGAATTGGACCCCATAAAGTATATATATTCTTGATCAGTGATGAAGTCTAAGACTGCTAGATCGTCCACCTGTGGACCCCATCCTCTTTAGTGGGCGTTGATGTTACATATTATATGAAAAAATAGTGTAAATATTTAACAAATTGTATTCAAAAAGATTGTAGATGGTTTTTTTTTTAAATACAGCAATAAAACACGATTTGGAGGTTTTCGTTAAAATATTATCGTACATCTTGTTAGAATTTGTGCGTTTTGTGGTTTAATTATTTTTTGATAAGTGGCCAAGGCAGGGAGTTAAATCAACAAAATTTTTTTTTATCTTGAACCAGTACTCAGGGGATGACCCCCTTTATATGCAATGAAAACTGAAAACGAGGGTATAGTATTGAGGGGACAGATTAGGAAAGATGAGAAGGTAGACAGTTTTTTTGTAGCTTTTTCAACCTTTTTTTACTTCGCCGGCTAATTTTTGCTACAGGGCCGACGAAGGTAGGTGTTGTTACTCTGCTTTTTTTAGTACATGATGGTGTCAGTCGCTGCCAATTATGTTCAGTGACCAGTGACTATGCCTTCATCATTGCAACAGGCTGGCAACAACTAACACAACCACGCACTAATGCTGATCAGAAGAATTCAACACAATATTTCATGACTCAGCGCGGGCTCGAACTCATAACCCTCCGCTTCATAGTCTCGAGTTCTATACTTCAGCCAACAGCACCCACATTTTTGCATTTTTATAGCTGTTTTTAGCTCTACTTTGCCGGTGAAAAATTTTATTAAAAAAGTATAAAGATCTGTCAAAGTAACTTTAGCCATTTTGGCGACCTTTCGATTCAACTTTTGAACGTTTTCATTATTTAAAAAAGAAAAAAGAAAACATTTGAATAACATTTGGCTACAGTAGCAACTAAGAAATATTCATAGGCTGTAAAATGTCCTTGACAGGTTCACGCTTTGCTTGAACTTTATTTTAGTACTGAATGCTTTTTACTGCCGAAATATTATTTTCTAAACTAGTGAATAATCTGAAAATAAAAAACTAGTTCCCATGTCTGTCTGTCTGTGGTTACGGCAATTGTAACTGTTTTACTTGTTTATGTTGCAATTTAAATCAGATGGACAGACAGACAGACAGATGGACAGCGTAGCTCCCTTATGTAGTGGTAGTGGAAACTTTCAACAGAAGGCAGATAAAATTGAAAATAAAGAAAATTAGTAGGAATTAAAGCAGCATGTGGTACAAGGGACTTGTCGGTAGTCATTAAAATGAAAACAGATTTATGACTGAGTTAAGGAAAACGCACACACACACACGCACACATGCATACTCATATATTATTTGCATGTATGCGTCATTTGGATTTAATTTCAACAAGACAACCGAACATTAAAAATTACAAATAGACGCACAAGCACACATACCACTTCAATGTCCTCTGGCCAAGTGAAATTAAGCACCCAGCAAAACTTTTACACTAGTATGCAAAACGGGACACAATAATTAAATCGATCTGTTTACAATTTGACTGGTAGTGGTTTCTTTTTATTTGAGAAGTTTTAAAAATAGCAGATGCCTCTAAGAAATTATCTTCCGTTTCAAATCAAGTGAGTCCTGTTCACTGAAGCCAACACATATGAAGCCACACCATCCAAGTGAGACTCAAAACTGAATACTCAAATTTATTTTGAGTTGAACTTCAACAACATTTTGTGAAATATCACACCAAAACATATAAAACACCAAATTATTCCACTTGGAGGCTGAAAAGCCTTTTGGAAAAATTAAAAAACATAATAAAATAAAATTATTGCAATTTATTCTTGGCTTTTCAATATTATTTTAACAATAATTCTTAAATGCATCGACCTTGAGCGGTGGTCCTACTAAAATACTGTTTCATTTCCTCTGTTCTATATTTCTGTTTTGCATACAATGAGGTCCTTATAAGTCTATTTTTAAACTTCATGTTTTTTAACTAAAATCTTGAAAGAATATTGAAAATTTCTCGTCAAATATAAAGAGAACGTTTCATTCGAAATTCCCTTTGCAACGCAGCTAAAAAAAATGCATTGAAGCACTGCAGTGCACACTAGTGGTTTCCAGACGCCGAATTTGTAGTGTTCGTTTCCGTTCGTTTTCAAATCGACATGGCAATACGAATGCGAGTGAGTACATGGCAAATAAATTCTGCAGGGGAAAAGTTCAAAGTCCAAACGATTTTGCTGGGTGTTTGAAATGTTGTTCTAAACAGGATTTATTTTGTTTTTCATTCTTCATTTATTTTAAATTTTGTTTTTGTTAACTTGTAAGTAAATTACCAAAATGCGTGCCTGAAGTTTTTGTTTTGACTTCTTATTACAATTCATACACTCATGCAGAAATATTTTTAAACAGGAACAGCAGCAGCAGCAGCAACAGCAACAGAATGAATGATACGAGTATGAAAGAAAGTAATAATGAACTTTGAGCACGAGTAAATATTTACATTAGTTTTTATGTGTTTTATGTGCACACACACACATACACACACACACACAGCTACAAATAATATTGTGTGTACAGGATCCTTTCACTGCATAACTGAATATGTGTGTGTAGCAGGATAATATGTGTGTTAGTAGTTTTTAAGGACATGTGAGTAGCAAACAACAACAACAATGACAACAACACTAAACGGCTTAAGAGACGAGAGCAGCAACATGATAATACTTCAATTCATTTTTAAATGCTGTTGCTGCCGTTTTGCTTTTTGTTTTCTATTTTTCTGTTGGTTTTTCCACTTTTCCTGTTTGTTGTCTTTGTTGTGATTTCATTTATAAGTTTTCTGTTAAATATTTATCAGAGCTCTGGGTCATACACATAAACATGAGCTTGTTTATTGTACAATATATTTATTTCAATGCTGTGCCTTATCGTTTCCTTTTATTATTGTTTTCCGAAAATGTAATCAAGTTGTTTGTAGTTGTAGATGTTGTGAAAGTCTTAAAGGAGCATTATTGCTTTAAAGGCTGCAGAACAAAAAGCTTCTTGCGAAACGCAGTTATTCACTTATTTTTCTTTTACAATTTACAATTTGTTCAAGAATATAACTCGACATTTGTTTGGCTGTTCCGGCTTGAAACATGCAATTCCACTTCAACATAAAAAGAAAAAAATGGCTGAAATTTGTTCAAGTCTCACATGCACGTAAAATAAGTTTAAATGAATACAAGAGTACCCCAGTGTGCGTGTGTGTATGAGTTGGCTTATTAGTGTGAGTGATAAGACTTGATTTACTCATTTACGCAGAGCTCGTATAAGCGTTTTATGCGAAGCAGCAAAATGTGCTTTATCGTTTTCGTTAATTATCTCCCCCAGGCAATTCATTATATAATTAATTTTAGATGAATCTTATTAAAGCAATTCTCCACATCTAACGAAACTTTTGTGTTCATACAGCCAATAATTCAAAACTTGTGAAACAATTCGGTTTAACGAGGGATTAAAGCTTTTCGTATTAACAAATCCAAACGAACATAATTAATGGGATTTCTGAGAGCATAAGAAATCTGTGTACTCTAGGATGGCAAAGCAAAGAAGTGCAACAGCCACGCACTGCAAAGGGGAAAGATTTGCACAAATTTAAATTTTTGATTTTCTGTTCATATTCTGTGTGAAAATTTATTTGAACTTCGGTTTTTTTGTTTTGCATAAAATCTTAATTTGCAACTCTTATTTGATATTGTGTGCTCCAGATAAAAATGTGAAATTTAACTACTTTTTTTATGTAGATTTTTATCGTTAAATGCTTTACCAAAAATAAAAATTTATTATTATTGTATTCTGATATTTTTAAGCTTAAGATCTCTTTATTTTAATTTAATTTCAATATTTCGTCACTCCAAAAATAAATTTTTTTATAAAAATTTATTACTATTTAGAAATTCTGCTATTGAAATTATTTCCATGCCTAGAAGAATTTCCCATGTATCGGCCCTAAGAGTATTCTGAAGTTGACATTGTCAGCTTGATATCTATAGGTGTTCAAAAAAATTCATCCCCATATTCTTAAAATTTATTTTAAAAAAACTTTGTATGAGAAACCTTGACTAAAACACATTTCAAACTCGTTGTAAATTTTATGAATATGAGGATCAATGTTTATTTAATATTTAAATACACACAGTAGGAAGACATGCTCAAACATGCACGCTATTTGTAGGAGTTGCATTCCAACTTAAATTGTAATTAAGATTTATGTACTGGAATTATTCAGATCCATATCTTCGGCAAAGCTAAAAGCTGGTTTAAGTCTATGGCCCCTTGGGACCAAATTACCGCATTGGATATCGAGCGAAACTTCCATACAATTCCTTCCAGGAAAGGTCTTTCCTGATAATTTCAACAAACACTACTCCCTCTATCCTCCTTCCCATAACCAACTTTCCTAGTTCTGGCACAATGCATCGCATATGTAGGGGTTATCCCCTGAGTGATGGTCCAAGAAAAAAAAAATCAATGAGTGTTCGAACTCACGGGCGATGTGTTAACACCTTTTTGTTTATTTATTTTACATTAAACCCACAAAAAACAAAGAGAATGCAAAGCAACAGACAAATGTACATACATACATTGTTATGTTTGTACATAAGCTACATACGTTGCTGTCTTGCTATCTCATTTTTATATATGTACGTATAACCACGTCACTATTCTCTTTGCTATGCATAAGGCAAAACCGAAGATCAACATAAAACACTTTTTTAAAAATATTCCAAATTAATACTCCGAATTAAAACACTTAAATATCCGCTCGCCGATATCGGATCGCCTTAATTTTTGGCCTAAACTCTTCGTCGAAACCCGCACTAGCGTTTTAGTCCAAAAATTAATAAAATCGGCTATGAATTTGCGGAGAAAATCGCGTGGGAAAATTATATGAAAATCGCCCAATAATCACTTTCAATACCGACTGCCAAGCAACGAACAAATAAACTCTTACACTTACACTTGCGTATGTATTGAAACTGATAGTTTACTGCCCTAGAGGCGCACGTTTAGATGTTAACACATCAAAAAACTAATTTCGATCGATATCGAATGCAGTAATTTGCGCCCTGTTATTGTATGATTAACTGTATCTCAATATAGAAACCGGGCTGTCATCTGTCTAGGCCCCCGAAGAAGAATTTTCTATTAAAAGTCGTAGAATTTCGATCGTCCGCAAGCGAAATGCTCCATTGTGCGGCATTGTATTTCGAACAAGTGCATCACTCTTATAATGAAGTGCTGTTCAAAAGGTTTGTAGAGCACAAAGACAAACACATAAATACTGTTTTTGTAAAAAAAAGCTTGCGTGCAAATTCATTTACATCATGTCTACGTGTGTGTGTATGTTTACTATTATTTTAATATTTATTTGCTATTATTTTAAAGCCTTCACAATAATGAAAGCAATCCCAATTGGCATAGTCTGCGACTACTCATGCTCGATTTGCCTTCGGCCGATTGGGAAGATATTTATAATCGCCAAAATATAAGATCACTCGATATCGTTCTATCGTACAATTCTATTTAAAACAAAAACAAATTATGAAATTCTGTTTTTGTTTTAATGTTCTTATTCGGCCAGAAGGATAGTGTGCGCCAGGCAGTTAAAATTAAGGACGACATAAGCGAGAACATCTTAGACTTATCGCAACTAAATCTTGTTATGTGATCAACAAGCTGAGCGACATATGCGATCATTGGATCATGTAAAACTTTCGAGACATTTGTTGGAAAATGTGTTCCGGCTGTCTATCATATTTCATAGGTCAAGGAAGGAATTGATATTGTTGTACATCCGTCTTTTGGAATATCTTACAGACGAGGCCAACTGGGATGTAATTATTCATAAACGCACACGTATGCGTGTAAAGAATTAAACGACTTTTCATTTGTGTATTTAGAGGCTACGCTTTTTTGGGCAAATATTCGCCTAATGTGATCGTGTCTTAATTATCCCCGAAGATACTCGTATACAAAATAAAACAAAGTTTTTGTATTAAAACTCTGTGGAAATCTTAACCAGAAATATGTTATTTAAGTCGTCCAAATTGGACGTGTGTACCCGAGTATGTCCCCATGCAGTATGTAAATGAGTGTAAACTATAGTTTAGGCTCATAAAGTTTTTGTATAATATTCGCTTTCAGTGTACGAATAATTGCTCTAACAGCTAAAGTCACATTAAGCAGTGCCTGATGCCTGTTACTCCTCTAGTGAAGATTTTGCCCTTTTTTGTGTATTTATGATTTAAGTGTTTCTCTCTGTTTATATATTTCCTTATATAAACAAAACCACTTAATTGTTCCATCCAACTAAAAGTTTGGCAAAATTAAAAAAGATTCTTTATTTATATTTCTTCTTTCAACATTAAAGCTCTGCAAAGAATCCTGGGTATTTCGTTTATTTAATATTTTTGCTTTATGCTTCCTAAAACACTCGTACATACGATTTTTTGTTCTAAACAAAACCAAAGTAAAAACTTACAC
This sequence comes from Linnaemya tessellans, assembly GCA_951800035.1. Taxonomy (NCBI): domain Eukaryota; kingdom Metazoa; phylum Arthropoda; class Insecta; order Diptera; family Tachinidae; genus Linnaemya; species Linnaemya tessellans. Next base: position 169,850,260 of record OX637532.1, on the reverse strand, counting down.
ACACTCCACATACAGTTTCACTTGCTGTGGAAGTTGTCTGTTTACGTGCTTGGGGATGGCATTGGAAAATGTTGGCAGTGGTCGTGTGTGTGGCTGCTTAAATAGGTGTATCTTACTGTGATGAAGAAGAAAAAAGTTTGAAATAACTTTTAGGTAAACATGCCTTCAATGTTAACGGAGCGTGTACAGTGGGCAATAAAGAGGCAGACAACTTGCAGCCAAGATATCACACATTGGGAACTGGCAGTGGCAAGACCGTGTCTTCGTGCTGGTGGTACGACCTCTAACCGTTTTGTGAATTTCTTCTGAACAATCGGTTCCTCGAAATCAATATTAATGAGTCCTCAACTGACAAAAATAAAATTGCCAAAGTACTTTAGTCTCAAATATATTAAGATCTTAAAAATAGTATATTTTGTAGCTTTAGGCCAAAATAAACTGCACACAGACACAACTGATTGGAAGAAGCATTTCTTTGGTTTCCCTATTTTCTGGCTTGCAATGCGATCGGACGGAGCGTGTGCTACGCAATTTCACTTGCTGTTTGGTTTAAGCAAAGAAAACAAGAAAGAAGTCTGATTTTACTTTCCACAATGACTTTAAAAATCTATGAATTTCCACAAATTCTGATAAGAATTACTTTTCTTCTTCCACTTCGATCACAAATCTATATATTAATTTTTCCCAATGACGGCAGTCCTCGAAAGGTGGCTTATAAAGGAGGCAATTCTGACAACTTAAACGCAAACATCTGGTGGCAAATTCGATATGGAAAAAAATATCTAAATTATTTGATTTTTCTTTAAGCTGCTAATCACAAAAGAAAATATTACGGAAAACTATAAAATTCTTTCACATGTGACAAGCTGCTTGAGTCGTCTATTTGCTTCATTAGCTTAGAATCTCTAATCAACAAAATCCCCAGGCAGTTTCATGCCTATTCCTAGAGAACTTTCTTTTGGTCTCTAGACTAAGAAAATGTAAACAACAAAAAATCAAGAAATTGTGAAAAGAGAATTACTCTAGTCCAAGAAATAGACGCCTAAATATTTGTTTTGCTGTGTCCAACATTTCGACATCATCGTACAAAATATTCTTTAAGGAGGCAAATATTTTTTAAACAGCCACGTTTTTAAATTTTTATCAAAATGAAATGTTTGTAGACGTAAGGCTTTCGGAAAGAGTTGTTTCTGGAAGAGCACTTGGACTAGGAACAGGCCCTACAGGTCCAACTGTTTACTCTACTGGGGATCTTGCAAAGTCACACGTAACGTTTTTCGTGATTGACTCTTTGCAGCAACTGGTAGCCCAACTGAAATTAATTGCTTTTCATAATCGAACAACACACACACACACACATTTCAACAACAAAATGCCACAATAGAAAATAATTTCTAAGAAAAGAAATTGTTATTTTGTTGTTACGCGCAGTTTGAAAATTGTTGGGAGTGAATTTGAAAAACCGTGAATGTGTGTGTGTGTGTGTGCATTCTTTTCTTATTTTTCTGCTTTGGAAGCACAATCATGTAAGTGAGCACTGATACTCACATATATGCATATTTATTTATGTATGTATGTATGTATGTATGTATGTACGTATGTATGTATGTATATACGTGTGCGAGTGCGTGTGTGTGTAAATATATGTATTTAGCGTAGATATGGGTGTAACTGTTGAATTGTCTACATTCTCATCTTTCGTTCGAGGCTGCATGAAGCGAAGCAAAAGTATAAAGATTCCTGTGGTCGCTCGGAAGAATGTCTAAAACAATAGAAGTAGAAAATGCATTTGCACAAACCGCTCACATAAATCTGTATGCAAACAGTATTTTCCATCGTAGAATTGTCTCCTGCGATCGGAACGGGAGCCTGAATTGGACGTCTGTGGTGCCGTACTCCGATTTTACAAATTAAGGGGCCCATTTTTCGAAACTACAAGTTACAAACCTACAATTAAAAATACGTTCTAGCACCACTTGCAAAAGTGGAAAAATTGAACAAAGAACCCTGATGCGATGGCGTAGCGGCCTTGAAATCAGTACTGATCCGTTCTGCTGGTTTGATGATTATTGAAAATATTCTACTCTCTACTCTTAATATAAAAAATATAAAATATTCCACTCTTAATATAAAAATAAAATAATAAATAGAATTTGAACAAATTCATTTATTAATAAAATAATAAAAAATCATTTGCAGTCATGCAGATTCAAACTTAAGACCGTTGAAAAATTTAAAAATTTGTTAATGTTTCTCTCATCTCGGCTTTGCTTTAAAACACTAAAAAGTAAATTTTTGGGGTTGTTATGTGTAACAAAAAAATGTCTTTTTTGATAGGGTCATTTAGGGGGCAAAGGTAGGGGGAGGACAGGACAGGGCAGAGGAAGATCAGTGAATATCTCAGCTTCGTCCTAAAATTTTAAATTAAATTTTTAAGGAATGTAGACTTAAGGAATACAACTTGCAAAGCGGGCGGGGTCCAAAAATGGATTTTTCTGATCTTCTCGCTTTGGACCTTCTTTGACATAAAAATATTTACTTAACAAAATTACAAAAAAAAAAAACTAAAAATTATGTTGTTTCTTAGAGATTAGTTTAGTTGTTCTTAGGGGAACTTTTTTTCCTCTGGTTCCATGCACCCCATTTACGAACTTGATGTGTGCCATTCTTTAAAATGTATTTATACCGAATTTCAAAGGTCTGGCTCCTTTCGTCATTTCCTCTTCTTTCTAGTTCTCGACTTTTCCAATATTGCTACGAAAATTTATCTAAACTAAGCCACGTTAGCAGAAATTGGCTGCTGTATTTTGATCTGATCAACATTAATTTCATCATTTTCCACCCAGACGCGAAGCGAAATATTAGCCGAAAATATAAAAAAATGAAAATTTTACTTCCTTTCAAGCTACAAAATATAAATTTGCATCGTTACTTTTCTCTTTGAATAAAATAATTTTATTTGAATGAAATAATAAATTTTGAAAAGGCATTTTGAGCAGAGATTAAAATCCTAAATCATATTTGGTTTCTTTTGTGCCGCGTGGCATTATTGAACAACAAACAGCAATATTTCTCACAAGTCCACCAAATGATGCCATCCGCCACTTTTGAACTTAAAAATGTAATAAGAAGTGAAATAAAACTGACTGCAGTTGCTGCGAAATGATTTATGTTGTTTTATCAATGGTTAACGTGTTATTTAATACCAAAAGTTTTCTCCACTCCCCCTCCCCCTCGACGTGATGTTAAAATGAGTATTTTCAACACGATACTTAAAATATAAAACAAGACGCTTAACTATAGTCTTAACAACAAAAGAGAAACGTTTTATACGAAAACAGAATGGCTTACAGTCGAGGACAAGTTCAGCATCGCATTAGAAATATGATACGGATATTATTTTGCAGTTTGGTTTTGGCACAAAATTTAACTCTACTACAGATGTGTTTTTGTTAAGGATGTCTTACATGGAGATTATTTTTTAGTTTCTAGTTATTTTTGTAAATAGGCCAGCTTCAGTTTCAAAATCATGATCATGATTATTGACTCCTCCCTGTTCCTTGCAATGACTTGCTGAATATAAGACGTTACGACTCTTAGCCAGCAATCTTTGAATTGAAAAATTGAATTTAAATGCATATTGCTTTATTTCGTTTTACATGTTCCCAGATTATAGAATTTAATTGAAAATTTTGGGTTGAAACATTTTTTTTGTGTGTCTTACAGTATAGCGGGTGAAATGGCAGAAATTGCCAGGTATGGAAAAAGCGTTCCGGAAACCATTCTTTCCTTTCATTTTCTTTCTGTCTAGTTTTATTTTTTAAGGTTGTATGATTGAGAATTTTGCGAAAATGCTGTATATGTTTACGGGGTAGCGCTAAAAAAGTTTTTGGGATTTTGGGGATTTTGACCATTGTTTTTGGGAATCCATATTTTATATTTGTAACGACTTAAAATACATTATACGATTGTTTTTTATCATTTTAATCGCCTGCATAGTAGGTATGAAGAAATTTTAACTTCTGGAATTAGTTTTTATTTTTTATTCCTATTGGGACAAAAATACAGTAATAAAATCAATGGAAATCTACAGTATAAAAAATGTGTCTATTAGTAAAAAAATTTTGCAGAGCGGGCTACCCGATTATTCTATATTATTTGGTGCATACGGAATAGGTCAATTGAAAAGTATTTCCCTAATGCCGGTCAGATCGGCAGTATGCAGTTTATAAAATCATTTTATTGATTTGATTGAGAAATCTTTTGTGTTTTTAATTATTTGGGATTCGATGTCCATAAATCATTTTGAAATAGATTTCCATAAACTTTTGAAATGAATCATATGCTCTTAGTGCTCTCAGTTTTGAGCACGACTGTTAAAGTCCTTATATTTATGACTTAATACAACGGTTCGGTTAGATATTATTAAATGGAACAGAAGATGAATAAAAACTATAAAAATGCATTGAATTTTAGTGCACTTCAATATTGTTGCGTTGGATTTTCATTCAGTGTCTGTGAATGTGTTTCGCGTTCGCTTCTTATGAATAAAAAGAAATAAAAATCTGCGAGCAGCATAAAACATAAATTCTTGTTATCGATTTAAGAAACAAAATGAAGAAATTATTAACGCAAAGAAAGAAAAAGTCGAAAGAAATATATAAAAAGTCATGTCCTCGATAAGATATATTTATTTCACTTCCTTTTTGCTTCCTCTTTTTACGAGGCCATATTCGTAAAGACAAAAACCCACCAAACCGTGGTTTTCAAATGTGTGCTCCAAGAGTTTCGGTTGCAGCCGCAGCAGTTGTTGTGTGTAAGTTTCTGAGTCCTTAAAGAATTTATTTATGTTTTTACTTTTGGGGATTTCACAGTGGCTGTAAAACACAAGCCAGAAAATGTTTTACAATCAACAGAGTTTACCAACAAAAAAATAAAATAAAAAATTAAAAAATAAAAATAAAATTTTTGTGTACAAAAAAGGAAATATTTTTTGGTAGAAAATTCCCTTTGAGAATCAAGGAAAATCTATGAGAAATTTTTAGGGTGCTTTTCGTTCTTGCTCTTGTATGCCAAATTGATTTAATGCTCAAAGTTTTCTTGTTTCACATTTTTTGTTTGTATTCCAGCAGTTCCAGTGCCAATTCTTTGCCATTTCTTCTTCTGTTGTTTGTGTTTCCTCCGGTAGTGCAGCGTTAATTTTTGTTTTCTTTTATTTATTGCAGCAGTTCTCAAGTATCCTACAATCCTTGTTCCTATTTGCCTTCTTTTTATTCATCAATTCAAAGTTTTATTCAAAATTTTGCAAAGTAGTTGCAGTGGCAGGTGTGAAAGAAACGCATTATGCGGGTTGTCCTGAATCCTTTGGCAAAGTTAATGTCATCGCCATCCGAAAGAGGATCTCTCTAGGAAAGTGTATTCTTTTTCGACATCCTGCTGTTGCATAATAACATTTGTTACAGATGCGAGTGCATATTTGCGTTTTTGTGTAATGAATCGTTTTGGTTGCAACGCACAATTCTGGAATATGAAATGCTTTGACTTTGTGTAACAAATATTTTTTATAAAAAGAGGGACAATTTCACTTTAATACCATGTAAGATAAGGCCATGATGGCTTTATCTCTCATTCAATAGGGAGATAAAACCATTTTTTTTTGTTTCATTTGAATGGGAGATAAAGCCATCATGGCCTTAGCTCACATTTGCAATATTAGAAAATGTCTTTATCTCTCATTTCAGTTTTGAAGAATTTTCTCCTTTATATATGTCGAACAGTGGCTTCGCTGAGAAAAGATTTTCTGCATTGCCGGCCTTATTTTATATAAGGCCGGCATATATCATAAGATTACTTCAAAACTTTTCAAATGATAGCAATATTGTCTAAGTAAATTAAAAAATGTAGGAAAACATTGCATTTTTACACAAAAATTTCGGAAGTCCATAACTCGAAAACTATGCATTTCCGAGACTTTCACCATTTAAAATTTTCGTCTTATTTTTCAATTTTCTATCGATATGCGAAATTTCATCTCAATCGGAAGTGCGTAGCTAAAGTGTATTTAAGCCAAAAATAAAAATGAACGCTTGAAATTTTTTTAATCTACTAGTTTTTGCATCTACTAGTAAAAAAATATAGAAACTTTCATTTTATTTCACATAAAAATTTTGTTAAAAAATTATGCACTTCGTTTCTTTCCAGACGATGAAAACTCGCACGTACATGCCGTCCTAACGAAAGACAATCTGTTGGACGGTACAATAGAAACTCCTACAGAGAACTTCTACATCGAACCGTCTCACAGATATTCAGCGAAATTAAATGAGACTGGCGTTCATACAATCATTTATAAATTAAGTGATGTGGACATGCGTAAACCAGCAGTTGAGGAGCCCACCAAATCGTCTACGGCGGAACACTGTGCCAGCGAACGATTGAGACGCAACCTGCTAATGGATGAACTGAAAAGAAGAAAGGCCGATAGCAAGCAGTTTCGTGGATACAAAAATGAACCCTTCACGCAGGACGACATTAAATTGTATAAAAAACGTTCAAAAAGGTGGCTGCCAGAAGAGGTGAGTCTTTGATCACACACTTTAAAAGAATTTCCTTCAAATAAAATCATTCAAGTGTTCTACATGAACAGCCAATTAGGGATTAAATTGCAAACAAATCAGTTTTCATAAATTTTAATAATGCCCTACTTGCACTGGAATCTAATTCTCAGGACGGACAGTCTTATATTAAAACAAAAAGTGGAATATGTTGTTGATGCCACACATGCCGTAGTATTCGCATATTCTTTGGTAACAAATCGAGCTGCGTTTTGTTAATAACGTGTTCAGCTCAACAGCCTGATAACGGATGATGATCAACGTGCTTGAGTACTTGTGTTGTAAATACTTATTTAAAAAGCAGTAAGAAGTGTTGCATGTAAAGGTATCCACGGTTTTCCTTCATGCACATATTCCATCCCCCGCTTTTTACTCCACGGTTTTGTGCTCTACTCGTTTCCTTTTTTCGGTTTTTACTTCAATTTGAGCTGTTGGTTGGTCTTTTCACATTTTATTTTGATTGACAGTTAATTTACCAAAATTTGCATAATAGAGTCAAACATTTCTCGCTTTTTTTTTTTGCTTGTGTGCGAGAGTGAAAATTCAGTGTTGGAGCTAAAGGAATGCTAGATATTTGTTTTCGATTTTTTTTTGTAGGAACGATTTTTATACACGTCCACATTAGCATCAGCATTCGCTTACATGCATTGAATGATGGAAAAATCAATAGCTTAAAAATTTTAAATTGAATTTGAAGAAAATGTTTTTAACTACATTTGAGGCAAATTGACGCTAATCAAAAGTGAAGGGAAATTTTTTATTCAGTCTTCAAAAAAGAGCACTTTTTTACCTCTAATAAGTACAACAATAATATCTTAGCAATGAAATTAAATTGCTGGACATTTTTATCTTGTTCGTGACTCTGTTTCAAAAAGAAATCGATTTTAAGTCAAATAATAGAAAAGTACCACAAAATGGCCCACTAACGAAAATTACCTTATAAATAATAAATTCTTATTTACATTCAGTTATAACTTCTTCATTTATATTTCCGTTTCCTACTTACCGACAGTTTCTTAATACATCCATCCGGAGCTGAAATAATAATAAAAAAAAATTAGTTTTAATACTTAGGAAAAATCAAGGAAAGTGATGGATGGTTTATTATTTGTAAAGTTGTAAAAATAAACCAGTCATTTAGTTTCCTCTTCATACGTTCGATTTGCTTCTAACTTCTTGTTACCACGAGTGTAATACAATAGATTAACATGTGCACGTGCTTGCATATCAGCTGCCCACGTATTAACGTGTACTAAAGGCGGTGCCACATTCTCATGAAAAGCTTTTTGTTACAAATAATTAATTCCACATAAACTTGAATTTTATATAGAAAAAAAAATACTTCATTTCGTTTATTCTTACCAACAACGCAACCAAAATATATTTACTTCCAGCGAAAAACCCAATACCATGGAAAACTTACTCAACCGTTTATTTAGAAATATGTCCTTTTGAAATAAATTTTTTTCTACTAAAAGTCTCCTTAATCCAAAATATTATTGCACAACTACTTAATTTAAATAAAATAGCAGAAGAAGTGCGAGTATCGTTTTTAATGTTTGTGCATCAAGTGCTACTCGACTCGTACTTGCGTCCACTACACAAGCAAACAAATATTTATAAATATGCACATGAAAGGGAAGGATGCTCGAGGAAGAAAAGGCCGCATTAATAACTAAAAGCAACAGTCTCCTTCTCCACATGCTGCATCGCCATGAATAGAACAACTCCTTCCTTGTTTATTCCTGGGTAGAAGCAAAAACAAATATTTATGTTTGCGGTTGTCATTTCTAACTTTTAAATGAAATGCACCACAAGCAGCCGAGTTGCCACTGAAGCATTTATTTCTTAAAAAGTTTATGTTCGACCAAACGGCACCCAATTGAAAAATCTCAAGCTGAGTACATACTATGGCATTTTGTGCCATCGCAAACAAACACGTTGACAACAATAAAAAATTCCACAAATACCGTGGGTGCTCTTGGCTGAAGTAGTAGAACACGAGACTATGAAGCGGAGGGTTCTGAGTTCGAGTCCGCACTGAGTCATGAAATATTGTGTTGAATTCTTCTGATCAGCATTAGTGCGTGGTTGTGTTAGTTGTTGCCAGCCTGTTTCAATGATGAAGGCATAGTCACTGGTCACTGAACATAATTGGCAGCGACTGACACTATCATGTACTAAAAAAAGCAGAGTAACAGCAACCACCTTCGTCGGCCCTGTAGCAAAAATTAGCCGGCGAAGTAAAGAAGATTGAAATAGCTACAAAAAAAGTGTCTATCTTCTCATCTTTCCTAATCTGTCCCCTCAATACTATCCCCTCGTTTTCAGTTTCGGCGCAATGCATTGCATGTATAGGGGTCATCCCCTGAGTGCTGGTCCAAGATAAAAAAAAAGTGAAATGCTTATTACAGAAAACATTCCAGAGAACAGCCTTTAATTCCACGAAGGATATTTACAATTCTACACAGTTTTGTCTTCCGTTTTTGCACTATTAAACCGAAAACGTTTTCTGTTTATTGCCACTGGCAACACCGATTGCCGCATAATGTGGCGAGCAAAAAAAAAAACAGAAATATATATTTCCAAGTAAAAATAATAATAATAATAAAAAATATGTACAAACCTTTTAAACAAAACTCGAATTGAAGCACAAGTAAAAAACGAGCGCTGCAATACTTGAAACGTATGAATGAATGAGCAAGTGAGTTCATGCATTCTGTTGAAAACGATGATAACATGAGCTAAATAGAAAATTGTGGAGGGTAATTTTTCTTTTGGCTAAATAAATCCAATTAAAATGTCATTTATGTCTTTGTGGAGAGCGCTTGTGGCATCCGAGTCTTTTCGACCGTAAAACCCGGCAGCCACTTCAAATAAAAAACCAACAACAGAAACCGAAATATCAGTCAGAAAATGAAGTGCAACCAGCACAAGAAGTAAAATTTTGCTCGTTTAATGGCAAATGATTTGAATTTTCATTTTACAGAAAATAAATCCCTCGCTGAGGAATGCATTCAATTTAAAACTTTATTCACCTTTGCCGTCCAATTTATTCATTTTATTTTTATTTTTCTTTTTTTTCTTCAGCTGGCTTCATCTGGTGATGGCCATAAAAAGGATCCTCCACTGCCGTTGGATTTAGATGTTCCCTACAATGACGATTTTAGTATTTTTCATAATGCGGATAATCCGCATCAGCGAAATGATGATAAAACATTTAGTCCTTTAGAAAAAACCACCTCAACTGAAACTACGAGTAACTTTAATAATAAAAATATTAATAATAAATATAACAATAAGAAGGAAGAAGAATTGCGTAAAACGCAACAACAACAAGCATCTGTGATAACGTGGCGTAATGCTGGACAGCAACAAAAAACTCATGACACAACAACAACGACAACTGCTCAGACACCAGCATTTATGTTTCCCACAAATTCCGCCTCATCATCATTCACCAAGTACAACCGCAATCGTAATATCATTGTAAGTAATTATAATCCCAATAATAGCAACAACAATAGCACCAACAGCCACAGCAGCAGCAGCAGCAACAGCAATAGCAACTATAATGCAGACAACATAAATAATTCCTACAACAGCAACAACAACATTAGAAAGACATACACGAAACATAAAAATATTATTGTCAGCACCTTCAACAACAATAACAACAACAACAACAATCCGAATTCTAATATAAACAACAGCAACAGATCTTCTCCCAATTACGATCGTATTGACGACTTCAGCGACGGCAACAATTTCTTCAACAACAATTGGACCACCATCTTCATGGGCAACGATCGGCCCATCCACAAGACCCACGTGGAAATTATTACCAAAAATGGTGCCACCAAAAAGCCCAACATCATTGTCAACAACTACAATCCCGACATCATGATGGCGCCCAATCCCCACAATCCCAATTTCAACAGCATGCTGATGACCAATCTGCTGAGCAATAGAGGCAGCGGAGATTTCGGTTCCACTGATCCCATGAATGCGGGCAAGTCTCTGTACGATCGCAAGATCACTTGCATGCTGTATCTGCAGGCAGATCATACGTTCTTTCAGAAAATGGGCTCAGACGAGGCGAGCATAGAGGCGATAACGAGGCATGTCCAGAGAGCCAATGCCATTTACAAGAATACGGGTAAGGCCACGAACAATTAATTCAATTTATTCAAATGCATGCAAGTTCTTGCATTCACAGCAACAGATTCAAAGTGAAATTTGAAAGATTTTTAATGAAACAATGAAATGCAGGCACACATACTTGACCACATAACAAACAAAAAGCACTGATATTTAACGAAATTTAATTTTCAAACCTAGTGAATAGAGTAAATGTCTTGTAACAAAATTAATTTGAAATCAAACACCTTTTTACAGATTTCAATAACGATGGCAAGCCTGACAACATCACATTCATGATCAAACGCATCAAAGTGCACAACATGAACGCCGTCAAAGATCCTGCATACCGCTTTCCTGGCAATTATGGCGTTGAAAAGTTTCTAGAACTATTTTCGGGTGAGTGTCATGATCATAAATGAAAAGTATTTACTTAAAAGTTATTATTATTATTATTATTTTTTTTTTTTATTGTGTTGTTGTATAAAATTTCGTTTCTACTTTAAGTTTTTTAATACCGAACTTATTCGCCTACCATTTTCTCTTCCAATTGCCTTTTAATATTTGCATTAAACTATTTTCTTTCCACTACGGCTCAGACGACCACTTGCTGTGGCCAAAACTTTTTTATGTTCTCTTTTGATGCATTTGATGTTGCAATCTGGTAGTCCATATTTCAGACCAACATTTTGTTTTTTTTTTATCAACTTTAATTAGCCGTTTAATTTAACTTTTCTAAAAAGTTGCAATTGCAAGATTTTTTAAAGTCTTTACCGGCAGTTATTAATTAAATAGGAAACTAGTTAAAAAAATATAGAATTGAAAAGAAAGATAACGACGGGCTTAGATTAATTTAAGCAAAAACAACAACTAAAAAATACGTGTGATATTTAATTTAATTTATTTGCGATATTGTGTGATTAGATTTGTCAGATATTTCTTTTTGTTGTTGCCGGTCAGGTATGCCACAAACATTTCATTGGCTCTTGCGTCGGTAACCACACAAAGCAATTTTTGTGATATTGAAAATCATTGATGTTTCGCAGAACTTATAAAATTTCGGTTTTTTGTTGCTTACTTTAGACAAGATTTTAAACCAGATTTGATCAGGTCACAGCATGACCCCTTCTGAAGTTGTCGAGAATTTTCAAAATATATTTAAAGAAATAACTAAAACATCGAAATAGAAGTTTTCAAGACACGACCAGTAGACCATTTTGGGGGAATTACGTTTATGTATAAAAGCTATTTCTAAGAAAATGCTGAAATCTCCCTGTTTTATTGCTCTGTGTGGCAAATATTTCGTTCCATGTACAAGCTAAAGTCCTCCGGCTAAAGTAATTCACTTATGGGATGATGATGGAACATTAGCACGCTCTAGTAGAAGTAGCAGCGATAATGATGTAGGACATAGAAAATGCCAGTTTAATATCAGATAATAAGTTTCTGGAAGTTAATAATTCCACAAAAAAATTCCGCCGAGACCAAAAGATTAGAAGTTCTTGAAAACACTTTAATTTATTATACGAGTATCTTCATAGAAAAAAATCAAATGAAAAAATTTATATTATATTTCGAATGCAAAATCACTAAAGCCAACCTTTTTCATATGAATTTTTAATTTCCTGCCAAGAAAATTGAAAATATAAAATAGGGGAAATTATTTGTTTTACGCCGTTAAAAAAACGAGATTTCACCAGAGGGCAAATTACGGCTCTCGATATCGAACGGAATTTGTATTTAAATTGTATGGAAATTTCGGTCGTATCGAATGCAGTAATTTGGCCTCTGATCTCGACGTTCTGAATTGCGAGGAAGCTTCCCTGAGGAGGTGTCACTATATATTTGAGAGCCCGCGCTCGCGTGTGTACGTGCGTGTGTGTGTGTGTGGGTATATAAGTATGCGAAGCCTTTATAACTTCTGAACGGCTTGAGCAGTTCGAACTAGTGGCGTTCCTCTCAAATTTAGATTTTCCGTAAATTGGAATCAATCAGGAGCTGCCGATTTCGAGAAGTCTAAAAATACTAGGAAAAATTTTTTCTAAATCTGTTTTTCCTACAATATCGTAATTCCTGAAATATTGTGAATGATAAAATTCGAAAAATTTTTTTTTTTAAATCTCCCAAGTCCTTTTCTCAATACAACAATTGCCCCAATGCCTTGTCCATTTTACCATTTTCTGGGAAAATGCTGTCTAGACTACCTTCTGAAGCAAATGGGAAGAATTTGTGGCACTTGATGCAATTTTGAAAGGCATCGACGGTGATGCACTCGTTCTCCAGCGAAACCCATTATAGCACAATTCAATCAACGACTTCTGTACTTACGCACATGCCCCTGCAAATGCACAACGTTGCACAGTCAAGTGCATAATTGCATCTGCTCTTCCCGAATAATTTAAATGAATTTTAGTGGAAATTGCTTCAACTCATAAATGAAAATAAATGTAAAGATTTACTTAAGCCAAAAGAGTTTTTCTTTTAATTGAAAAACAATACGATTGCATTCGTTATGCCACAAGTCCAGTAAATAAAGTCGACGAAGAAGAAACGCAAATTGATCTCTGCTTAATAAGAAGAAAAGCAGGCGAGAGATTCAATAACACAAGCAACATGGCTGTCAATTAAGAAGAAGTGCTTTATTTGTTTCTGGTCTTCGTTTAAAATACTTTCACAGATTACGAAATCGATTATGGGCTGAAGGGAGAGGAGGCAGTTTTGCAAAATTTGAATTAAGAATAAATATCTGTTATATTATGAGGACCGTGAAATCAGTTTTTCAAGTAATTTCAATCTCCCTTTTTCAGAGGAGGACTATGATGCCTTCTGTTTGGCCTACATGTTCACCTACCGGGACTTTGAAATGGGCACTTTGGGTTTGGCATGGACGGGTGACCTGAAAAACGCTGGCGGTGTTTGTGAAAAGAACGGGGTGAGTACTTTAACGTCAAAGCTTTTATTAAAGTCAAAACTGAATTGTTTTTACTTCGAATAAATATACTTTTTTCTCTTAAACGTGCACACGAATACATGAATATTAAATAACACATTACTCATACGCATTGGTGCCTTTTTAAATGAATTATTAATGACACTCATACGCCATCAAGCCGGCTGGCTGCCGAAAAAAAAAACAATATTTACTATATTTTAAATAAACTGATTGTACATTAAATGCAGTTGCTGTTTTCAGTTTATTGTTTCAACAAAAACAGGAAAATGTGCAAAAATGGAGACCAGAAAAAACTGAGTTTCATGAATAAAATGAATACAAAAAAAAGAGGAAAAATTTTTCAATTTCGTTTTGAACTTGAAAATTCATTATGGATTTCGGCTCTTAAGCATACACAGCAAGCAACTGCAACTGAAATTACAGCCCCTCGCTTCCCTTTCGCCATCCTGACAATGCCATACATTCACACAATTTTCATTTGTTCATTTCCTGTGTCCGCATATAAATTGGTTGACTCTGTTGAATGCAGTCATTCAGCAAACAAGACCCACAAAAAAATAAAGCAAAAATAACATTCAAGAGCAGTTTGGATTCAATGCAAAAACCTTAAAGTTCCGTGTAAAAAATTTGAAAAAAAAATGTTTTCGAATTGTTCTTTAAGAGGTTTCGTTTTTGTTGTTTTTGTGTTTCATGTCGGAATAACATTTTCTGTTCAATCCTTTTTAAAGCATCAGAGGCGGGGGTTGTGTTGCTGGTTGTTCATGCAACCAACGACGACTTGTTCGAATATACAATTTAACATTTATTATCGTGTTTTACATTATCAGACTTTGAAAGGAGGAGGCATGCGAAATTGTAAAACAGTCGTATAATTAATTTCATTTCCAGTGGATTTGACTACTTTTTTTTCGTTATATTTAACAAAAACTTTTATAGAAACTGCGTAATTAAAAAAAAGTACTTGAGATTGTTTTCCTTAAAAAACTAAATAAATAATTCATTTCGTCATATGGCAGTTAAAGCCGGCCTTTTCTATTCACATCTTTAGGCAATTTGTGTTTATTTGAATTAAACTTTGAAAATGAATGTACAATATAAAATTCAATATCAGCCGAATATGGGACGTTGCTAGAGTTTACAGATCACTATGCTACGCTTAACGATAACTCCTTTAGACCATGTCATTATCGATTTCCACAACTAAAATAAGCTCAAAACACAAGCAGCCCAAACACCAATGGAATTGAATACATTTTGTGTTCTACGCTCAATTGGACAACAATTCGCCAGAATAATATATGCAGGCAAGTTCTGAAATTCTAGTAGATTTAAATTATAAAATTAATTCTGATCCGGCAGCGATTTTTAAAATCATATGCGAAATGAAAAATTATAAAAAAAAGTTAAGAAATTATTATAATCCAAGATTTTTAAGCTTAAGGTCTCTTTATTTTTATGTAAAATATATTAATTTTCAATATTTCGTCACTCCTTTTGTGTGACTTCTTCAGTAAATTAATTATTTTATTTGATGTGAAAGAGGTCAAGAAACCAAAAGAACTTAAAAGTGAAGAAATATCCCCATGATTGGCTTGTGTTTTTCAAAACATGTCCGATATTCTGAATTGCAGAAGTTTTGTAATTAAATGTGAGAAATAATATCAAAGAAAAATTTCTCTTAAGCAAAATAATTTCTAGTCGTCGCCAAAAATTTATAACGAAAATAAACTAAAATTTTCTGCCGACAACTGAATGCTTTTTTTTCAAATGCTCTTTTTGGAAAGGCACTTTCAAAGAATGGGATTTGCTAATTTTTTAACTATAACAGGCACTCAGGGGATAATTCTAGGAGAGGAGGAGGAGAAGGAATGTTGAGAGTACTAATTGTGAAATATGAAAATGGAGAGAGAGAGAGTGAGATATTTTGTAACGATATATTTGTTATTACTTTTCTGGGCAGAAAATAATTTTCTGTGCTACAATTCCTACGAAAGGGGCATGATACTCGTAGTGCCAAATGCTATCGGAAATATTCACTAACCAGTGAAAGGTCTTCGTCATTTAAACAGGCTGGCAAAAAATAGCACAAATCAGAATAGTTTGATCCCATATTCCTAACTCAGTGCGAAATCGGTCCACTTTAAGTTCGGTTTAGCAGACAACGCGTTTATAATTCGTTCAATCAACAGCATCGTCTGAATAAAATGGCAGATTTCCGTCAAGGACTTTAATAGTTAAAAAATATTGATAAAACTTTACATAAAGAAATATTAATTGTTTAAGATATTTTCCATACGACGTTATTGTAACGTAATAATTGCTTTCGTCTTTATATTTAAGGGCATGTAAGTTTGCATTCATGCTCGTCGGTGTGTCGGTGTGCATGTACTGTTTGCCTTCATTAAAAATGAAATTGATCCCGATGATACTTGCAGATGTGAGTCTGCATGGATTTATTTGTATGCAAATGAAATTTATAGCAATAAATCGTATGTACACATGCAAATAGCTCTTTGTGTGTACGTTTGTATGTAATTATTGCCTATAAATTTACAAAAAAATTGTTTGCACCAGAAGACACACAAGCAAATATTGCCTTTTATATACAAATACATACGGGTATCATCAGTACTTTTAATATTTAAAATCATTATTGATCTATCTCTTCTTATCATAACTTGAAATCTCATATCAAATGCGCAAACACACACACACACACACACACATACACATGCACATAAGCATATACATGCGTGCGAATGTGTAGGTTTGTATCACAAACAAAACTTATTGTTACAGTATTTCTCTTTTATTGAGTTTAATTGCATTTTCATATTTTGTTGACTTAATTCTTGTTTATTTAAATGTTTCTAAATTTACTTTTCACTGCATCAACTATACAAGAACAAACTTCTTCTTATGATTAAGTGTATGCAGCTCACAGAGAAGTTATAAATTAACCTGCAGGAGCAGGTTAAACAGCAGGAGAAACTATTTTAGTTTGATGAGAAATTAGTCTAGAACTGAAATATTGATAATCAGATCAATACTTTTTATGGGACAGCAGCAATAATATTCTACTAATTTTATGATTTGGGGCAACTAAATGAACAATCTGGAATAATAGAATGTAGAAATTCTGTTTCTAAATTATTTATAATTTTATGATTAAAAGAAATATCGCTTCCACTGGTAATAAAATAGCCAATTTAAGTCACCAACCAGCATAAAATGGTCACTGATCGAAAGAACTGCAGTCCCAACATCATTTTCAAAATCTTTGCACTAGAATTTAAATTCTTTTATTTAAATTATTTTCCTTCGTCGCCATTGAAGTTTTCGTGTCCCTTATATTCGCAGATTTCAGAAATCTTAATTATAAAGCAGCTCGTTCACCGTGCGATTTAATTAAAAAGTACATTTATTTACAAGTACGTACGCACACACTCAACAATACATATTCATTATTTTAATTACAGTGGAATACCCTGCGTATACGTAATAATTAATTGAATTTAAAATAATAATAACACTCATACGTCTGGGTGGCCACTAGATGTTGCTGGTTGCTGCTGATGATAACGCAAACACAATGTTGTTGCATTTTATTAAAAATTGCATGTACAAACACCCACTTTTAGGCACACGAGTACTACACTTGCACTTTGCGGACAACAACAACTTTTATTTTTATTTTTCAACTCACAATAGTTAATTTCCCCCGGGCATGAAACCAGAGCAAAGACAACAACAAAAATTTTGGTTTTAATGCAAAAAGGAAGAAGAAACAAATGAAATAAAAAAGTACTAAAGTTTTGTCATCCATACATATTTACCTACTGCAAATGTAGTTGTTGCTCTTCGTATCATATATCATTTGTGCTGTAGTCCATTGATAGCGAATGTTTTTCGAGTCACCCTTGACTTCATTTAACATTCAACATTTAAACACATCATATACATATCTTCACAAAAAAAAGGAGAAAAAATGACAGCAAAAAAAACAGTCGTTCATGCATTAAAACATCCGGCTGCATATACAAAAATAAACACATAAATACACATCCACATGCGAATGTACTGAAAACATTTGAAGCTTCAATTTAATGCATATACAAATATGTACATTGAATGTCAGGCTGCCAGGATATCAGGTTAAAATACAGGCAGCCTGGCAGGCTGGCAGGCAACATGTCTGGTGGCCCGTCAGTTCATCTGGCTGGCAGTCTCTGTGCCTTTATATGGCTGTCGGGTGGACAAACAGTCAGGTGACCAACCCAGTTTTCACTTTTAATGAAAATGCAAACGTTTGTTATTTCTTGTCAACAAACGTTTCAATGTAATTTTCCAATTCAATGGCCCAGACACACATAACGGCACAGTCTACAGCAGTGTTTGCATACGAGAGAGAGAGAGAGAGAGTTATAAAACAGGCCAATATTGAATAGTTGACCACTTTACACAGACACACACACTCACACTCACACACTTCTGCTTACATGTTTGTACCCGTGTACACGGCTGATAAAACCAATGCAATAATATTTAGCATCAGGCGAACACACTGCGCTCCGTTCTCCCAGTTTGCCTTACCAACGGCCAGAGATGAAGAGGGAGTTGAACACATGAGTGTGAATCGTTATGTTTAACCTCTTGTAATATTTTGTAGTTGTGCATTTAATGTGTTAAAATATTAGTAATTCTTTAGTGTTTTTACAAGGACACCTACGCAAAATGCAAAACAAAAAATATTGTTCCAAATTTGTCACTGCAATTTTACAGACACGCTGAATGAATTATTTATATATTAAATAGTAACAAATAAAACATTTGCTCAATTCGTTTAGAGATTTCTCATCGTAATTGGTATCTTGTCCATAAGAGCAGCTGCTTTTTAACCAGCACAAAGTCAACTACTAGTTCACCGAAATCATTTAAACAAAATTGTTAAAACAATTTTCATCAAGACAATTTTATTCAATGAGAATTAGCACTAACGTTGCTTGAGCACCAACGAACTGACAACCTGAGCAATGTTCGCTACCTGCGCGGTACACTTGACAAGCCTGTTGGCCCAAGAGGGTGCTGTTGACTGAAGTAGTTAACACGAGACTATAAAGCGCAAGATCCTGAGTTCGACTCCGCGCTCTTTCATGAATATGGGGTCGAATTCTCCTGATCAGCATTAAGTGCATGCTTCTGTTAGTTGTTGTCGGCCTGTTTCAGTGACAAGGGCAAAGCACAGAGCACTCAAGATAATTGGCAGCGATTGACACTATCATGCACTAAAGAGAAGAGGAACAGTAACCTCCTTCATTGGCCTTGTAGCAAAATATTATCCGGTGAAGTAAACGTTCATTTAGCTACAAAAACTTCTTAATTTTCATGTGTCTTCACAACGCTATCGCCTCCTTCCTAGTTCTAGGGGCCATCCGTTGAGTGCTGGTTCGACTTAAAAAAAAGGTGGTATGGCCTCACGCATCAATAAATACTAATGCCTGGCGAGTCATCTATTGCTAAAGCGGCGGAGGCAGGCGCCAGCGAGACTCCTGGTCGGAAACGGAATGAGGCTAAGTGCCAAGAGACTCGTAAAAAATGCTTCCGGGATTTGTGTACTTCCAGCAAAGAAAACTTTAATTTTTTTATGCGCTCAAAAATTATTGAAAATAATCTGTTTTGTTTCGCCAGGAGAATTATCATTTTATTTTTAAATTTAAATTATTTTTCCATTAATCACACAAGGGAGTAAGACGCAAAATGAAAAATACTTCAAGAAACAATTTCCAGTAGGTCTTAAGACTTTTTAATAACTAATTAGAAATTTTAAAATTCACAAATCAATCATCCTGCTTGTTAAACTAAATCTAAAATTAATTAAATAGTAAATCTTTAAATAAAACAAACAGAAAAATTTTAGAATTTAAAATAATTGGAGCCAAATTTTAATTACTTTCATCCGAAATTTGTTCGCATAAAAGCTATTCATCAAACAATAAAAAAGATTTTTTATTAATTTTAATATTCAATCAATAAAACATAATGCCAACCACATGGCAATTGCAGTCCTCGTTCGTGTTGCTAAAAGCATGGAAATATTTCAAAATGTATTCAAGAAATCAATATTAAGTAATGACCCAATTAAATTGGCATTTCTGCACATATTCAGGTGAAATATAGCAACTCTTTTATAACAAAAGCAAACAAATCTATGCAGACACACACAAACGTTCGCACATTAACACAAATACAACATGCACTCGCATGCACACTCTCACACATTCGGCAGTATCGATGTAAGACTCATGTAAACCAGCAAAAGAATACAAGATACATTTTACAGCAATTTGTAAAATGAACGAGTGTGTGTCTGTGTGTGTGTGTGTGTCTAAGGATTACATGAACGAAAGAAAGATATTCAATTCAATTCAACTCTACACAGAAACATACAAACGGAATATATTTCTTAGTTTCGTATGTAAAAATCTTTCAAAGGAATGGAAAAAATATTTGCAGGTATTTTTCATGGACTCTTTTTTTATTTTGTCTTTCTTTCACCAGCAGGATGCGTATGAGTAATTGAAGTATTTTATTTGAAAAGGAAAATACCAAATAATAAAATACTTTTGCGTTTTTAATTAAATATCCCATTTCCTTTAAAACTAAATCATTTACTGCAATAACAAAAAGATTTGCAACAATTAGAATCTCTCTGTTATCCCGGCAAATGATTTGGTTTCAATTTAAAATACTGTTGCTCTTAACTAATTTTTTTCAATTCACCTTTGGCAGCATTATCGTGGTTCATTAAAATCCTTAAACACTGGCATTGTTACGTTATTAAATTATGGCAAACATGTGCCACCAGCTGTTTCCCATGTAACGTTGGCCCACGAAATTGGCCACAACTTTGGATCACCGGTAAGTACGGACGGAGTAAACAATAACCTTTTCTTTTAGTATTTGGCAAAATATTATTTTATTACGCATTTCCATATGGGGCAGAAACTCAAAGTTCATAAATCATTTACTAGAAAAGTTTTTAAAGTCAACAACAAGTAAAGTTCAGTGCAACTGGAAAAAAGTTCATCTAAACTTTTGTAAATAACTTGCACCAAAAATGCAAATAAAAAATGGATGTACGCGTCAAAATTGCTAAAATGAAAATTTTAGTCACACACATTCATACTCTCATATGCACACACACACATGAGTTTATTTGTATGTTCACATGCACAGAAGTACGTGGGAGTAGAGTTCTTTTTTTTTTTGTTTTTTTTTGTTGCGAAATGCACTTAATGCAATTAGTTACAGTTCGTCGCGTGTGCATAAAATCTTTTATGCTGAACTTTTTTAACTGCAGGAACTGAAAAACACGATGATTCACCAAACATACGCTACACGCATCCTTTTTTTCAATTCTCTACAATATTTAGCACCGTGGGCACGTTTTATATGTTTGTGGTCCACATACTTTTGCAAAAATATTTTCAAAACTCTGCCGTATTTTGGAAAACGAAAAGACTCCCGTTCCAACTCATTTTCTTTCCTTTTCGTGTTAGCAGCTTAGAAGCTACAGTTTTATTATAACTGGGATCGACCACTTGACGCTTAGACTCATCGTGCACTTCTTCCATTTCAGGGCGTACACAATCGTCCTTCAGCGGCTAATTCGAAGAACAATCGTCAAGATCGTTTTCGGATCACATTTACTGTTACTGATCATGTGCATCCCGTGAGACACCGAATAGAGCGCACTGAAGAAGCTGCAGCCGCTGTACAAGAAAGCATTGAAGGTGATCCCAATCAATCAATTCGTCGCTGTTTTCAGCAACTGGACTTTTGTCCTTCCACTTTATGGATGATGATTTTTTAGTTGTTGAAAGTTGGCGTTGCCACATGGCAGAAATCATATTTAAACATTAATTTCATAAAAGTTTATGTCCAATAAAAAAATATATTTGTTTATTGTGATTTAACTTGTGTGACTCTATAAAAAACATCCTATGCAATATACTTTCATGCGAAACCTTGATAGTTTCTTTTAATCGTTATGCAGCACAGTTTAAACGACAAGAGCGCTAGTTTCTAATATGATGCATACATACACACATACATTAAAATGTGTGTATGCCTGGCTTCAGACTAATTCCGTATTTATTAACTTAAAGAGGGAGTAAAAGTCCTTATTTTTGGTTCACTCAACTTTTCCCTTTTTCTAGTTTTATTTCTGCCAATTTTTGTTTTACTTGCATCAAAACGGGTGTTGGTGGCTGAAGTAGTTCATACGAGACTATAAAGCAGTCCTGAGCTCGACTCCGCACTCGGTCATGACTATTGTGTAGAATTCTTCTGATCATCACTAGTGCATGATGGTTGTGTTAGTTGCTGTCAGCCTGTTTCAGTTATGAAGGCATTGCACTGACCACTGAACATAAATTGCAGCGATTAACACTACCACGTACAAAGAGCGAGGAACAGCAGCCTCCTCGGTCAGCCTCGTAGCAAAAGGGTTCAAATAGTTACAAAAAATTCTCTATCCTCTCATATTTCTTCATCTGTCCTCTCAATACTATCCCCTCCTTTCTAGTTCCGAGGCAATGTAATGCTGTTGGCTGAAGTAGTAGAACACGAGACTATGAAGCGGAGGGTCGTGAGTTCGAGCCCGCGTTGAGTCATGAAATATTGTGTTGAATTCTTCTGATCAGCATTAGTTCATGGTTGTGTTAGTTGTTGTCAGCCTGTTTCAATGATGAAGGCATAGTCACTGGTCACTGAACATAATTGGCAGCGACTGCCACTATCATCTACTAAAAGCAGAGTAACAGCACCCACCTTCGTCGGCCCTGTAGCAAAAATTAGCCGGCGAAGTAAAAGGTTGAAATAGCTACAAAAAAAAAACTGTCCATCTTCTCATCTTTCCTAATCTGTACCCTCAATACTATCCCCTAGTTTTCAGTTCTGGCGCAATGCATTGCATATATAGGGGCCATCCCCTGAGCGCTGGTCCTACTCCTAAAAAAAAAAATAATAACTATAAATTTAAATTACTACTAAAGTACTGAACCGATTTAAACAAAATTTAAATTGTGCACATCTGTGCCCGAAAATCTTCAAAACGACGTGTATTCTTTCAAAATCGGCGCAGTTGTATGACCACAAAAGGTACTACAAATAATGAGTTTGCTTATAATAATATTTTTAAAATAAATTTGAAAATGAACTGCACCTCGTAACGCTCCTAAAGAAGAAATTATCTACCAATAGTTCCAGTTTATAAAAGTATTAAAATAATTACGTTTTTCAGTCGCATTAATTTCAATACAATTTTTTAAGAAACGGTTTTCGTACAAATAGACACCTTTTTGCCTTTTCATGAAATATATTAACTGCGTGGCTGGGTTTGAATTAAGGGAAACTAAAAAAAAAAATCTAATTTCAACTTCAGATTTTTGAAAAAAAAATCTTATTTTTTACCTCTTTTCTGAAGTATCATCAAGTGTACTACTTTGGGTCCTTGATTTGCAGCCTTTATCTGTCACTGTGCAGTTGTGAGGCACGTAAAAGTAAAACTATAAAAAATACTATTTGGCCATCCTGGACGTTAAGTAGCGTACCCTGCATCAACGTATGCAATGAAAATATATTTTCCCAAACAATTCTTTCATTATTTATATAGAATTTAATTAGCCGTAAAATACTTGCGACCTTTGAAACAGTAGAAAGACGGCCAGCGTTATGTGTGGCTGTAAGCAGCCAGAATACTGGTGCAGACGTATGAGCTCGTAAATGAATAGTTTATATTAGAAGTTACAAACGCCATGGCCAGTGCATAAATATCCACTGCGTCTGTAGCAAAGGGTATAAAAAGAAGGAAAGTAGCGTGTGTCTGGATGGGAGCAGGAGTAAATGTAGAAGGAAACAGGAAGTTATAAAATGCAGCCAACGACACACGCACATCCACATAAAGGCACCCATAAAGGCAAACAAATTTTTTCAAGCGCACACATACAACCACATGAAGAAATTGTGCTCCAGTGTGTGTGAATGTATGTCTGAGTTCAGATAAAAGCAACAATTTCTTCAATTTTGACTCTTTCTTTTTTCTTTTCTTTTTTGCCATATTTCTGTTCTACTGCACACTCTCATGTGCAAAAGCACACACTCACACATACTTTTATTCCTAGCAATTATTTGTTAAATGATTGTCTGCAATCGGCAGAGTGTATCAGTCCTCAAACATTCAACACGCACACAGACGCAAACATCTTTAAGCATCAACTTAATTGTAACAAGGACAAATTACTTTCTCTAGCTCAGTTTCAATGCCCATAACTGCAAGGAAAAGAAACGGATATGAAAAAACATACAAATTGGATTTGAAAAAAAAAGCCAGGGATGCAGACGACTGATGAAGTGTAAAGGATTTTAAATCGATTGAGTTTTTACAAGCAATTAAACAAGAAGACAGGGATTTATGCGAAAAGTGAAAGCTTTAAAAATTGAACTGCTGATGACTCCAAAATAATGACGGAGAGAACTGAAAACTGGCCTATAAGAAATTTCAAATTTAGGTCCGATCTTCAGTTGTTAGTTTTTATATTTTAAATAGGATCGTCACTTAGGGGAGGATGGTCGGCCGGCACCAGAGCCCAAATTATCGCATTCGATATCGATCGAAATTTCAATACATTTTGAACGGAAATTTCGATCGATATCGAATGCCGTAATTTGCACCCAAATGAAGAAAGATGAGAAGATAGAGAATCTTTTATAGCTATTTTAATTTTTTACTACAGGGCCGAGGAAGTGGGTCCTATTCTCTGCTCTTAATACACGAGAGTGTCAATCGCTGTTCAGTGGCCAGTGCTACGACTTCCTGACTGAAACAGTCCGGCAACAACTAACAAAATCAAAAGAATTCGACACAATACTCGTGATCGAGTGCGGAGTCGAACTCAGGACCCTGCCCTTCTTAGTCTCGTGTTAACTACTTCAGCCAAAAGCACCTTCAAATATGTTTCAACCAATTTTGGTGGACTGTAAAACACTTAAAAGTGTACCACAAAAATATTTCTTACGTATTTATATGTGATATTAACTCTCTGCAACAGATGCGCTTTTCATTGTAAATATTAAATATTAAACGTGTTAAATCTGTGTAAAGCAAAAGTTACAGAAACCGCGTTTTAATTAAATTTCTTGCTGAAGTTCAACGAAAACTTTTGATAATAAATTTAATTGGATTAACGAACAATTTCAGTAGACAATGTAATTGTTTAATGAATATTTTTACAATGAAAATCCGAGTTTTTCCCTTCACTGTTCCACTGAAAAGTCGGGCGAATTCCAAAACATCAAAATACTTTGCAGTGATGCCAAGTTACAAAAACAAAACACATGAGACTTTGCATCACTGCAATGCATATTGATGTTTTGGAATTCAGCCGCCCAGTCAAACTATAATCCGAACAACAATTAGATAACAATGTCTATTTTATCATTTGTTGTTGTTTCTCCTGTACTAATCAAAATAATGTAGTGGAATGAAATTATCAGAATATGAACAGATTAATACAGAGCAGACTTGCCTTAGTTATTATGGTGCCGTGCCACCGTAGCGGAATTTTGAATTTTTCAAGCATCAGTGCTTTTAGAAAAACATTTACAATTGCAAAAATTTTGTAAAATTATAAAATCTCTAACGCAATCCTCTTATATTCAATTCCTTATAGCACGATCCCGAACAGTGCACGCCCGGTGGGGAAGACGGCAACTACATTATGTTCGCCCGAGCCACATCTGGTGACAAGAAGAACAACAACAAATTCTCACCATGTTCTTTGAAATCCATTGAGCCAGTGCTGAATGCTAAGGCGCGCAGCACAAAAGGCTGTTTCACCGAACCGCAATCGTCAATTTGCGGCAATGGCGTGGTCGAGCCAGGCGAGCAGTGCGATTGTGGCTGGGAAGAGGACTGCAAGGACGCCTGCTGCTTTCCCATGTCGCGTCATTCCCACATCGACGAGAAACCCTGCACTCTGACTCCCAAAGCCATGTGCAGTCCTTCGCAGGGTCCTTGCTGCACTGGCGATTGCAAACTTAAATATGGCGACAAATGTCGCGACGACAATGGCTGCCGAGATCCCAGTTTCTGTGATGGCCACATGCCCCAGTGTCCGCCGTCCATCAATAAGCCCAACAAAACAATTTGCAACAAGGAGTTTGTGTGCTACATGGGAGAGTGCACCGGCAGCATTTGCTTGGCCTACGGCTTGGAGTCCTGTCAATGTATACCTGGTCCCAAAGATGACAAAATCAAGTCCTGCGAGCTGTGCTGTAAGCTGCCCGGAGAAGACAATCCCTGCCGCAGTTCTTTCGAATGGAATGATGCACCATTTGATGTGCCCGACATGTTTGCCAAGCCTGGCACTCCCTGCAATGACTACAACGGGTAAGTTTTCACTTTCATTTGCCATCCCTTAGGCACCATTTCAAAAATAAATACATCAGATTTTATATTGAAAGAAAACAACTGCAACGTTTTATGTGTCAAGTGTCAAATCTCATGAAATGACCGCATCCATTACGAAATTGCTCTACAAACATGCAACCAACCAAAAGTGTTTTCTGTTTTTTGTTCCACAAGAAAAAAAAAAAAAGAAAAAGAAGATGAAAACCTCTTGATATCTTGCACAACGAGCTGAAATAACATTTCTTCTTCTATCTCTGACAAAACAAAATTGTGAAATATTTTTCATCTTCTTTTTTATATGAATGTGTGCGTGTGTGTTTTTCTTTTCATTATCTTTTCATATGCTGGCATCCTACACTGCGCGCCCCTTTTCCAATACCAGTTACTGCGATGTCTTCCAGAAATGTCGCGAAGTTGATCCTTCTGGCCCTTTGGCGACACTGCGAAAACTTCTATTGTCCGAGGAGAGTATTGCAACATTCAAAAAGTGGATGCAACACAACTGGTACACGGTTGCCTTAGCAGCTCTTGGCGTTTTCGTATTATTGGTAAGTGAAGCGACGAGAAAAAAATTACTTCTATTACAAAAAAAAAAAAAAACTCATAATAAATAGACAATTATTTGAAAACATTTATTTATCCCTCGCACATGAGAGACGCTGGAAGGTTTTCATCTTTCGATAAAAATTAAAAAAAATAATACTTGGTA
Organism: Linnaemya tessellans; assembly: GCA_951800035.1. Classification (NCBI taxonomy): domain Eukaryota; kingdom Metazoa; phylum Arthropoda; class Insecta; order Diptera; family Tachinidae; genus Linnaemya; species Linnaemya tessellans. The sequence continues at coordinate 169,823,372 of OX637532.1, read as the reverse complement.
TTTTTTAGTAGCCTGATGATTTTGTTTTCTCAGTGCTGGACTCTACATGCGAGTGTGTGTCCGAGTGCTGACTAAATAGTTCAAGTGGTCATGACTTGCCTCGCAGCCAGCCAACAATCACTGAAGAGTGATTTTACTTACACTCACCCCCCACCCCCTCATGTTTCATGTCAATGAACAAATGATTTTATTTTTCTACATTTTATTTTATTTTGTTTCGTTTGTTTCTCTCTCTCTCTACCTCACACACAAAAATTCGTCACTCGAAGATTATGAAGTTTGTTACAAATCTTTTAAAGGACGAATATGAAAGAAAAAACCTAGAAAATTCTCCATCCCTGGATAGTAAGTTGTTGCAAGAAGAGAATACGAAGTATGAGTAGCATTTGGAAATGTAAAAATCTGTTGTAACAATTTGAAGAGTAGAATTCGAAATCACTTTGATTGTCACCAAATCCTTAAGTTGGGAATAAAATTGCATTTCTTTGAAAGTATTTTTAAGCTACAAAAATATGTTGCCAGCCACTGCCCCAACTGAAATCGTATCCCTTAAATGTCCTTAGCAGGAGTAGTTAGTACGAGTATTTGTGTTTGTGATTCGAAATAAGAAATATCGACGTCATTCACACAAGAAAATTGTCTAATAAATTTTCCCTTTACATTTCATCTCTTTAGATATTGAGCACGAAACTGCTGGCGAAGCGGTCCAATCTGAAGCTAAAATCGGTCACAATAATTCACAGCGCCACCACCGAAACAGTGCGTCTGCCCGACGACAACAACGGCGTTATCGTGCATACGGCCGTCCGTACAAAAGTACCCTTCAAAAAGAAGGTAAGAGGCGAACGCAGCACCTCCAACAACCGCACCAGCAATGGTAGCAAGTCCAAGATGGGCGCCAGCAAACACAACAAAAACGCCAACAGCAAGTCCTCTTATGCGCATGCCCGCAACAGCAAAATCACAGCCGCAAATGGCGCCAGTTTAACAAATAACGCCTCTGCAACTGCAACAGCAGCAACAGCAACAGCAAATGCGAATGCAACAAATTCTGCCGAAATTAAGAAGCCGGCCAGAACCAAAAAGAACCGAATCTCTGGTAGCATGGAAAAATCTGCCCGCAATGTCATCAACACCGTCGTCAATGCCGAGAAAGCCAACCAGGAGGCTTTCAAAAAGTCCAAAAAGAAGAAGCAGAACAAAGAAATCATCGATTACTCATCGCGCACCGCGCCCTCCATAGCAGGTGCACCCATTAATCACACAAACACCTTCGGCAAGGTACAGAAATGGCTGCTGGAGTCGCCGATTGTGGCCCAGCCTCTCTCTCACATTGAGCATTCGTCCAAGGTGAGGAAAGTGATGAGCAAGTCCCAAAGCACGCCCGAGCGTCTTGTGCAGAAAACGCCCACCAAAAGCAAAAGCATGGGTAATCTTTCCAACGAAAAGGTCAAGTTGCAAGTCGTCTACAAACCCCCCTTCCGCTTTGCTCTACGTCTTTCGAAGAACACCAAAGTGAAGACCCACGTGATAGGCAACAACAAGTTCAAGAGGCATTCCAGAACAGATAACAAACGGTCCAGCGGCAGCCATCAAATGGATGGTGCTGGCAGCGGGAATGGTGGCGGCGGTGGTGGCGGCGTCAAATCTATAGGAGAAAAAACGAAGAGGGCCGCCCTATTATTACGTTCCAACAACGACGAGGACAATCAAATTTTAACCTTAAACGAACCCAATTATGAAACCCTCAACCCCAAAACCGCTCCTTCCAAAATGGAAAATCCCTTCTATGAAAACATGAAATTTATGCAAATGAACGACAAGCGCCACAGTGATCCGGCTGTAACTACTGCAGACGCAGGAGCAGCCACCGCCAGCCATAACGGAGGTTCTGTAACAAACAGCGTCAAACGATCCTCCAGCAGGTCAAATCTGGAAGCCCATCAGCAACACTTTCAAAGATCGTCCAGCTCCAGCAATCCCTTTGTTGCCTTGGACGCAGCACGCAATTCGCGCAAGCTGAGCGACAGCAACGCCGACAACCTAAGCCGAAACTTCGGCAGCACTCAGAATTTAATCAACAGTAGTCAAAATAATTTAAGTAAATCAAAAAAACGTAGCAGTCTTAATTTCAAATCAAATTTAAACAAAAACGGCAAAGATCCCCCTCCGCCGGCCAAACGAAGCAATTCCAACATGAATCTTAGACGAGATTCCGCCACAAATGCTGCGCCGGCGGACAATGTGAAAGCCCCAAAGCATTTGCAAGCCCAGGCTGTGCCCCTGAGGCGTAGTATAAGCAGCTCCACGCAAACAAATCAAACGGCATCCATTCCTCTAGCCAAATCTTCATCATCGTCTTCGTCTACGCCGCCCAACGGCTCAGCAGCTTTACCCACACAACTGCCATCTTACAACTCCCAACGCTCGTCAAGAGCCAGTTTTAGCAATATACCCAGAGCTAGTCTGAGTCTGGTCAATTCCTCCTCTTCCAGCACTGGGAGCAATTCACCAGCCAACTTAAACACAAGTCATTCTAGTTTTCCCTTCGCTTCCCCAACAACATCAGCAGCAATTAGCCACAGCATGCAGCCGGAACAACGACGCAGCCGTTCCAGTTTGCCGCCGCCACCACTAATGCAGCCAACTGCCGCCCATCAGCGATCGAATTCAGTACGCCAACATGCCCACAACTATCATCCGCCACCACTGCCCACCAGCTCCGCAGCTGCAATGAACGCCAGCAAATCCCTCTCAAACTCAAACTCCAACTCAAACAACTCGGAATTGCCATCCGACTTGGAGGTCATGGTATCGGACATCGAAAATCTGGTTAGTTAGTCAAAAGTTTACAAAGTTCGTCAAAGAGTCATCCTCTTCGTAGGTAGAATACCAATGAATTGACCGCAGCTGCAACCCCGCAACTCGATAAAAAACTTGCCTCAGTGTCTGTGTGCAAACTGAAACTGAATTGAATGGATTAAAAAAACTACTACCGCCACCTCACTGCCCTCTCTGGACTACACTTTTACTAAATAATTTTAAAATTTCAAGGCGAAACTTTATTTTAGCCTTTTGCCAAGACGAAAGACAGATCGATGCGTGCATATGGAAGAATGGCTGGCTGCCATTATTTTTGTTATTAAATGAAAAGAACAAAAGCAACATTTTACGTGTAACAAAAGTTTCTTGGATTATTTTTGTAACGAAAAGAAAAAAAAAACTGAAAAGAAAAACAGAAATGAACAAAACTAGAAGACTTTCCTCCCTGCTTCCCTCTCTCCATGTTTCCAAAAACCAGAAAAAGAAAATCTAAAAGAATTTGTGTAATAAAATATATCAGAAAAAGTTTCTCCCCTTCGCTTGTTCTGCCAAATAACCAACCAAAATGGCACACATTCAAGCAAAAACTTCAGTTTGAAAATAAGAATCTAGCAGCACTTCACTCATGCTCATGTTTATTTAACTCTTGGGTTACTTGCAACATCCTCTCGGCCTTAACTGTTTTAAATCCTCAAAGCCTGTGCCCCTTCAATAGACTTTATGCTGAATTAAAGGATATAGGAATATATTTTCAATCAAACCGCCTCACACTGTGACTTTTTGCACTTTTAGCTGGCCAGAAATAAAAAAACCCGATGTTGTTGACTTTTTTTTTATATGTGATAGACAGGAGTGCAGGTGACTCATGCTCATAAGCAGATGAAGAGGAATGGCAATGAAAAAATTCAGTGTCAAGGGAAACTAGAAAGTGACTTTTTAATTTTTTTAATTGGTTGGTTTTTGAGTTTTAAAATATATAACTTAGGCAAAAGCTGACTGAAGTAAAAATCCTCGAAAAGGAGTCAAGCAACAAATCTATATAAAATTTTTAATGTGGGTGGAACCAACGTGTTTCACCGAGTTCAGCTTTCATACTACTGCCGAAATGTTGAGTGGAGTTTCTAGAATCAAAATAAGAAAATTTTGGATGTAATAAAGTGCAATCTTTTTATTTTTTAAATTATGCAACATAAAAAGACTTGATTTTTATTACGAAAAGTTGCGAAAAATCGCACATAAATAAAAGGTAGTTTGCACCAGATCCACCACTTTCTGAAGTTCTTTTGGCTGATTAAGGGTAGGAACACAATTGGGACTAACGACGAATTTCGTTGATAAAAATTCGCTCTATAAATTCGTCATATGAAACACAATAACGACGAATAAATAATAGAAAAATATAAATAATACAAAAAAAATTTTTAATTTTTTTAAAAGTTTTTGTAATCCTCTGATGCCAGATTGCTTAGACATTTAATAAATAACCCGCTGGTGTTCATTTTTCCCAGAACAATTTCCTTTTTGTAATTATTTTTTGAAACATTTTTTTCTTATAAATTATTCTTTTCATTTAACAGCTGATGAGGTGACCATATGAAAAAGTAGGAAATAGGAAATAATAGTTTATTATAAAAAGTGTTCAAAATTAATCAAAACTCGTTCGAATGATAAACTTTTGTGAATTGGTGAATGCATTTTTTGTATGCACTGAAAATTTTCGTGCTACATGCGACAATACAGCAGTGAACTATGTTTTTCAACAAAAAACCAGTTTGGGCATATGAAACCTGGGCACCTTATATTGATTTATTCGTCGTTCGTCTACGTTGAAATATATAGAGATAGTCGGTCACAACTTTTTCAGCTTGTATGGAGGCTACTAATAAAAATGGGCTGACCATGCCCATTCTACAAAATGCTCTTTTATGAATAGACATTATCTACACCAAATTTAATGACGATGCCTGCTCCGGGAGGAAAGTTATTATCGTCTTTTTGACCCTCTAAAATTGCCGAAAGTCACACTGTGCTCCTGCTTGATTTTTAATAAAGTCTACCGTTCTTCAGATTCAGTTGTTCAGCATTTTGCCAACAAAACCGCCCCAACATATTTTACATTTATTGCACGATTTTAAAATAAATTCTTAAAAACATTAAAGTCAAAAAATTACCTCTTGCCTTAACTACCCAATTCGTATTCCCATCAAAGCTGTCGAATTATGTTTCGCTTGAATCAAAAGTCACGCAAATTGCAAAATTTGGTTAAAATCCATTTAAACTGATTTTAGAATCTCCTAAAAAGAAAAAAAAACAAAAATCTAAAACAAGTCTTCAAAACTATTTTGTGATCGTAGTTTATTTATTAATAAATTATTTTAAAGTATAATAATTAAACAAGCAAATACATTTTAAGTCTTAAAGAATGAAGAAAGAAAAAGCTGTATAAACGTGTAAATTTTATGTTTTAAACAAAACACTTTTTCAGTTTATAAATACTTTTATTTTGTAATTCATTTATTTAAAAACCGTATGTATGATATTAAACCTCAAAAAAAAATAAACAAAAATAAACAAAAAACAAAAAGAAACAAACTAACAATTAAATATAATAAAAAATAGTAATTACGCAATAAATAATAAAAGAAATATTGTCTACATAGCAAAATTAACTGTGTGTAAAATAAATCAATAAAATAATGAAACAAATAAAAAAGAAATATTTGAATATTTTATTATAAATAATTTCATATGAATTGTAGGCTTAAAATTACAAACACTTTTAACATGTCTTGTGTGTCAATTAATGTATAAAATGTAAAAAATAAAATAAATAAATAAAACATCTACCAAACACAAATAAACTTAATAAATAAAAACATTAAATAAAATGAAAGAAAATTAAACAGTTTAATTTGTAATGTATGGCATGAAATTTGCAATTTAATTCCAAATGTATTTTAAATAAGAAGAAAAAATCAAATCTAAAATTTAAATCTCGGAACAAAAACAAGCCAAAAAACACGTGCTTATATTTATTGCCCAGCCAACACTTAAATCCGGATGACAATAAGAAATATTCCAGCTATTGAAAAAGGCAGTGACGCAATCAGTTGGTGAAAAAAGTTGGATTGTCATGGACTGGAGACCGGGGCCGCTACTGCGTAACTCGATTCGTAAAAGTGCTAAGGACACACAATTTCGAACATTTTCTTTCCGACTCGCATTTTAGAGTCATCCCAGAGCAATAATTTAATTTGGTTTTTCGTAATTGCATATTAAAATTAAATACATTTATTTATTAGTTTGTGCCGATTTCAAAGGAAACCCGTGTTAGGAAATCATATATTGCTCGGAAACTCGGTAATTTATATGGGGAAGATAACGCGTAAAAGAAAAAAATAACTCATTTACTGGTGATGAAATATATAACTCCGTCGTGGCGGCCCCTTTTTTCTCGCAATAAATTTCTTTGAAAAGTTTTTAAGAAAGATTGTTGTGGGTAGCCCCTGAATATGGTCAAAACAGCGTGACCGAAGGCCTTGGCTTTTGACAAACCAGAGTTATTCATGGCAATGGAGAGTGTTTTAATTAAATGTGTTTATTTTAGTTTGCAATTTGTTTTTGCCTGAAAGGTTGTTTGTGCTATCGACAGATTCTGGCATTTGCGGTCAGTCAATGGAGCAATTCGTTCTTTACACTTTACCTCCACATTTATTTATTTTATAATTTCTTTTTTTTTACAGGAGTCTAAGAAAAATCTAATGACCAGGCAAAAACCGGAGTGCCTAAAAGGCATTATTACTGGTTCCAGGCGCAATAATTTTTTTATAGAAAATTAGCGATCTTTAACAGTTGAATTTTTCTCGCTTGTTGCAGGAAAAGAGTCCTTAAGCATGTTTTATTTATATAAAATTTAATGCCGGATATACTTTCGAATAATAAAAAAATTACTTACGACTGGAGTCTATTCTCTCTCTGAATATTTTGGAAACTCTTTCTGAAATCCGAGGACACAAATCTTGTTTCTCTTTTCTTTCTCCGCATTAATTACAGCATTTTGTATCTAAAGGAAAATTTTGTGAAATAATTTCAGTTATATTTTTGTATCTCTTTTTAGTGTTAATTCGTTTTTGCCTAATCTTTCGCATAGCAATTATGAGCAAACCCTACTGAGGGTCTAATTTGTAAATTACTTCGCGTTAATAAAATTTACGGGGAAGCAAAAGCGATTTCTAAAAACTTTAAAATTTGCTTTATTGATGTGTTAACATCTATACGCGCTCCTCTAGGGCAGTAAACTATCAGTTTCAATACATACGCAAGTGTAAGGTGTAAGATGTAAGAGTATGTGTTTGTTCGTTGCTTGGCAGTCGGTATTGAAAGTTATTATTGGGCGATTTTCATATAATTTTCCCACGCGATTTTCTCCGGAAATTCATAGCCGATTTTATTAATTTTTGGATTAAAACGCTAGTGCGGGTTTCGACAAAGAGTTTAGGCCAAAAATTAAGGCGATCCGATATCGGCGAGCGGAGATTTAAGTGTTTTAATTCGGAGTATTAATTTGGAGTAATATTAAAAAAGTGTTTTATGTTGATCTTCGGTTTTGTCTTATGCATAGCAAAGAGAATAGTGACGTGGTTATACGTACATATATATAAATGAGATAGCAAGACAGCAACGTATGTAGCTTATGTACAAACATAACAATGTATGTATGTACATTTTGCATTCTCTTTGTTTTTTGTGGGTTTAATATAAAATAAATAAACAAAAAGGTGTTAACACATCGCCCGTGAGTTCGAACACTCATTGATTTTTTTTATTATTATACTCGTATCTGCTTACTACTTCAGCAAGATCACATGCCCAGTCATACTTGTAAGGGGAGCTGGAATATAAGTAACCGGCGACGGTATGCAGCATTCATTAACGATTTTCAAATCAATAAATATTTTTCTACAAAAAATGTTAACGAGGATCTTCTTTTCTTTTGTTTTTAAGTAGTAAAAACTAGTGTGATTTTTTGTTTGGGTTACAGTTCCATATCGCAATACTTTTCATTAAAATAATCATTATAAATCTGAACGTAATTGCACATCATACGAGTGAATTTGAGCTGCACGTACGCACACACATGAGCTGGTGTGTAAATAGCGGATGTTTAAAATGTAATTCATATTAAACAAATTTACATATAAATTTCATATCGACAAGTAGCATTCATTCATGGCCATAAAAATATTTTTCAATGCAAATCGCAATCATGACAATGTCCTGCGACTGCTTGCTTATCCACCTAAAAAATATCAGTTTCGATAATATTTTTCGCAGAATTAGTAATTCAAAAGACTAGAAACAAACCATTATAAGGGATGATGTCTGTGCATCACACACACACATACACACACACATATATATATACAGAAAGCATGAAGTAATTTAACATAAATCGTAGTCCCGAAATACTGTGCTTTCAATGTGATATTTCAAAATGAAAATTTTTACAGAGTATTCAACGAACACGTTCTAAGCAAGTCGGCACTTTTCTATTCTCTAAAGTAAAGGGTGTTGTAAAAGGTGCCAAGGAATAGTGCCAAACTAGTGCAAATAGGTGGAATACTGAGATATCTTGGGGGTGGACTATGGCAATTATTTTCAGATTACATCGAAATAATCCTAAATAATTCTGTCATGTGGCAGCTAACGGGGGCTAGTTTCGAAACTACTTTTTGCCACCAACAGAGGGTAAATGCCTCAACGCATACAACGCATAAATATAGAATTCTGCCATTACTACCTGAGCCGATGGCGAGTTTAATACCCTGTGATGCTAACTGTCCATTACCACCGCCGACAATAACCCGCATGAGCGCCAGTGTAGCTTAGCCATTGTTTAACAAATTCTCGCTGCGGTGCTGTACCCCCACAGTAGCAGCTCAATGGCAGCAAATAGGAATAGCTAAAAGTCTACATAAAACAACAGCATGCAACTTGTGTTGTCTTCAGGTTGGTCCGAAGTCCAACAATCCTCTGGCACAGGTTGCGCTCTCCTAGGGCTTCTTGTAGCAACCACAGCTCCAAGTAGGATGCCTTTTCTAATACGCGGGCACAAGATCATCTAACTTTTTTGTTCAAGAAGTAACAACGTCCGCCAACAAGACATTTTCAGGAATGGACGTTAAAGAGATGTGATATATAAATTAGGGCTGCGCTTTCTCATTCCTGCATCGTTTTCTCATGTTAGAAGCGTTTCATGAAATCTACTTTTAAATTTTTAAAAAAATGCATGTATGCTTTAAAAATGCGCATTTTTTTTTTGCCAAACAATTTGATGGGCACAAAAGAAACAGATAAATAAATTTTTTGTAGAAAATTATTCTCACTAGATAGTAAATTTATAGAAAATTGCTTTGAGTACTGGATATCGCTTTAGTCCCCATAAAACAGTTTTTAACTTTTTTATTTAATATTTTTATAGCGTAACTTTTCTATGGAAACGCTTTAAAGTCAATCGTGTTGACTATCGACTACAGAAAAAAATTAAATATTATATCACTTTATGTTCCTTCATACAAAAACACAAATCCATTAGGTACGAATGCCAGAGCGAGACAGATTTAGTATAGAAATTTTGGGTTACACGAGGACAAATGTGCCCAGTTAACTGGCAAACTATTCCTGCATGTAAAAGAAATGATTAAAATTTGCTGTCTTGGTTTCTGGTATATGTCGAGTACATGAGTATCAATGCGTAATTGCACTTTTGGAAAATATTGTTATTTATTGCAGATTAAGTCAATAAGATAGAAATTTTGTGTGTTAAAATTGCTCTGCCCTTATTTATAAACTTATTGTCAGCCAGATGTCACCTGTTTGACGGTGGTAAGAAAAAAATTAATAGAATCTCGTGGAGTACAAATTCTTCGCTGTGTTGTTTGCTTTAATATGTTCTTTTACATTTGATAATTCCCAATTGATCTTCGAGAACCAATTACATGACACACGACCTCAACACCTTGTCCAACCCGAATATCTATTAATTAAAAAGTACATTTTTATACCAGGGGCAGACAGACTGACTAAACCCACAACAAACAAAAAATTTTCTTTTTAATAAAATGTATTTAATAACTTTTGTAAGTTCAACATTATTTGTTCATGATCAAAAACGAATTGACTGCAAGCAAATAACAAACAAATATTTATGTACAGATATATTTTTCAACAGAAAATGCATAAAAGCAAAAAAATATCACAAATCATGTAAAACTAAGGACGAAAAATGCAAACAACTGATGCAAAACTAATATTAAAATAAATAAATAAATAACTAGTTTTAAGGTGGAAATTCAATAAAAATAATCAAAAAACATTTCAAAATGAAAAACAGCTTTTTTCTGTTTATTATTTAATAACAAGCTAAACCTGTAAGTAATTTATAGCAAATATCTTTTTCAAAGGCTTTCAAAGGCAAACAATCCAAGCCAACGAAAACGATTTGTGTACCCACATATAAAATAAATAAATATAAATGAAATTAAAATCTATTTAAATTAGCCAGAGCTCATTTATGTTCCATTTCCTTTTTAAGAACAGTTGCTCCTGCAGCAAAGAATTGGCCGGCGAAGTAAAAAGTTTAAAAACAGCTACCAAAAATTATCAATCTCATCATCTTTCTTCATCTGTCCCTTCAATACTATCCCCTCCTGGCTGGTCCGAGATAAAAGAAAGACTGTTGACAAAATCAGCAACGCAAAAAATGTGTCACATCTAAACCTGGGATTACCAACGAAGAATATGTGAAACTTCAGCTATTGTGAATGTTATGTCAATGATGCGTTGTAGTTTTGCTGTATCAAAGTTTAAAACGTTCTTAGTTATCAGTTTCATAATTTCATATATTCCTAGAAACCTTAGACCACTCTTGCGACCCCTCATAAAGTCATTGCCGAAAACAAATACATTGTTAAGTCAACTACATCACATGTTCATAGATATCAGTTTCATAATTTCATATCTCCCAACACATTTCCGAACACCCTTGACCAGTTATTAAGATCGTTTCCAAAAACAAAAACACCCTATGTTATTCCACGGATCTCAAAATATCTGTATCCCAAATTTCATGTAAAGCGGTACAGCTGTTTGAGCATGAAAAGGTAACAGACAGACAGGGTTACTTTCATATATATTATATTACTAAGGAAAAATTGCAAAACATCATGAAAAGTGCAAGTCATTATAAAAAATGCAAGTCATCATAAAAAGTGCAAGTCATTATAAAAAGTGCAAGTCATCATTAAAAGTGCAAGTCATCATAAAAATTGCAAGTCATTATAAAAAGTGCAAGACATCATAAAAAGTGCAAGTCATCATAAAAAGTGCAAGTCGTTATAAAAAGTGCAAGTCATCATAAAAAGTGCAAGTTATCGTAAAAAGTGCAAGTCATTATAAAAAGTACAAGTCGCCATAAAAAGTGCAAGTCAATATAAAAATTGCAAGTGTTTACAAAATATGCAAGTCATCATATAAAGTGCAAGTCATCATAAAAAGTGCAAGTCATTATAAAAATTGCAAGCCATCATAAGAAATGCAAGTCATCATAAAAAGTGCAAGTCATTATAAAAAGTGCAAGTTATCATAAAAAGTGCAAGTCATCATAAAAAGTGCAAGTCATCATAATAAGTGCAAGTCATTATAAAAAGTGCAACTCATTATAAAAAGTGCAAGTCATTATAAAAAAGTACAAGTCACCATCAAAAGTGCAAGTTATCATAAAAAGTGCAAGTTATCATAAAAAGTGCAAGTCATCATAAAAAATGCAAGTCATCATAAAAAGTACAAGTCATTATAAAAAGTGCAAGTCATCATAAAAGGTGCAAGTCATCATAAAAAGTGCAAGTCATTATAAAAAGTGCAAGTCATCATAAAAAGTGCAAGTCATTATAAAAAGTGCAAGTCATCATAAAAAGTGCAAGTCATCATAAAAAGTGCAAGTCATTATAAAAATTGCAAGCCATCATAAAAAATGCAAGTCATCATAAAAAGTGCAAGTCATTGTAAAAAGTGCAAGTCATCATAAAAAGTGCAAGTCATCATAAAAAGTGCAAGTCATTATAAAAAGTGCAAGTTATCATAAAAAGTACAAGTCATAATAAAAAGTGCAAGTCATCATAAAAAGTGCAAGTCATTATAAAAAGTGCAATTCATTATAAAAAGTGCAAGTCATTATAAAAAAGTACAAGTCACCATCAAAAGTGCAAGTTATCATAAAAAGTGCAAGTTATCATAAAAAGTGCAAGTCATTACAAAAAATGCAAGTCATTATAAAAAGTGTATGAAGTCATAAAGCTACATGCACATCTATCACAAAAGTAAGCGTAACCAGTATGTTTTGACAAAACTGTTGCATGTTACGGATGTGACTCGACTGTCTTTGTTCTTTAAAAATTCAGTTCGTTAAAAGTGTTTTTATTTTGAACAAAAATTAAAATACAAACTGTCAATTTTAAAATTCACTACGTGTTGCTGATGACAAACTTAAATTTTAATTAAACATTTTTATATGAAAAATATTGTAACACTTGACGATTATCGCTTAGCCGAATGTAACTAAAGTTTAACCATTTTCAGCAGCAGTTGTTACCCAACACTTCCTCAGTTGTACGAGTAGTTTCATTAGCATATTTAATCATACACATGTACTGCGTAATTATGTGTATTTATCGTGGCTGCAAGTGGAGGCAGAATGTGTTTGTGTATTAAAACAAATAACAAACACATTCACACCGAAACGCACCAACACTCGTGCCAATAATGGCGATGAAGATGGTTTCATTTCCATTTTCAATGCCGCCAGTAAACAGATACCATCAAACCAGCTCTGCCACCGCATGAAGAAAACCAAAAACTACAGGGAAATACCGCCATGATACAGGGAAAAGAGAATAACAGAAAGTTGAAAGTGCAGGCCCAGCAAACAAGAACGAGATAATTGATTGCATGAATCTAAACTTGCAAAAATTTTTATTTAGTTCTGCAAAGCGATTTGAAAGTAGAATTTTGAAAGCAACTGATGCGCGTTTTAAAGTGTGAAATAATTTTCATTTCATATATTTCTGTTCGCTGGGTTACGTGAATTTGATTGCTTTTGTATGTGAATGTGAGTTTAAAATTATGTGCGTATCCTTGTGCTGTCGGTTTAACAAAATACACACACACACGCACGCACACACAGAAAGCTGACTGACTGATGCCATAAAAATAAACTTGCACACACAAACCCATAGTGCAAAAGGATTTAATCGTAAGAGATAAAATTTGTTTGCCACCGATGTGTATTCACAGGTGTACGCTCGCCTCTATACACACATTTTAGTTCGTGATACTCGTACTCTGGCTAATTTGCATACACATGCACCAGAATATCTATTTGTCTATTAACTTAAATATTAATTTGTAAGTAACACCTTTAATACGCACGCATCGGTACTAACGAGCAAACACGCAAAATTACGGTTTAAAGATGTTGAAAACATATTTTGTTTTATCCAGACAACACGTTCACTGGCATCATGCTTCCTTCTGTATTGTCAGACAACAAGACTCATACTCAATTGGCTTTCAGTGCCCCAGACTGGCAACAGAAACGTTCCCAGACCCATAGAATATCCGAATGACTTGTATTTTCCAATAATATTTATTATATTTGATGTTTTTTTTTGGTAGCGTGACCACTCAGGGAGTGACCTCTACATATGCATGGCGCCGGAGCTAGAAAGGAGGAGAAAGTATTGAGAGGACAGATGAGGACATACACAATTTTTGTACCGTTTTTAACCTTTAACCTTGGCCCGCAGATTTTTGCTACAGGGCCGACGGCTTTTTGGTACATGATAGATTTTAGCTCGGAGTCGAACTCGGGAGTGAATTGCTTCAGCCAACAGCAGCCTCGTTTGAGATGTTAGCCAAAGACACTCTGGGCCAGTGTTCTTATCCTAATGATTGCCCTCTTACCAGCTGAGATTATATTTCGACGGCGAATTCTATCGACAGTTGCGACGAAGGTAGGCTTTAATGCGCTCTTTTGCACACTATAGTGTCAATTGGTCGCTGTTGGTCAATTGGTTGGTTGGCCTTCGTCATTGAAGCAGGCAGCCAGGCAACAACTATGAAAACCATGCAGGTCAAAAATATTCGATCCCATATTCATGACTGAGTGCGGTGTTGAACCCTGGGCCTTCATCTTCGTAGTCTACGCGATAACTACTTCAACCAACAGATTGCCGGGACTAGACTGTGATGCGGGGCACAAAACAAGTGTCGCTCTCGAAGGCTTTTCGTATTCTCCTCCTTTCAACCTTCGAACATCTTGAAATCTAAATGCAGCTCTTACGTGAACTTTTCCACATGAAACCCCCCACCGAACCCATCGAATCTGTTAAATCCGTCAGTAAATACTTTACCAGATCTTTCAAGAAGCGATCATGCGACAATTTGGAATCTTCTCCACAGATTAGAATATATGAAAATGTCATATTTAAGAAGTAATTATTGTAAATATTTACTAATTTTAGAAGGCTTTATTACATCAGCAGGAAATCAAAAAGTCGTATGATATCAGCACAAATTGCTAAAGTATTTCCTCCCTCTCTCTCTCTCTCTCTCTCTCTATCTGCAGATATAATCTAATGAAAGTTTTATGAAAAGAGTAGGGGTTCCTTCTCCCTCATTGAAAAATTTGCAATTATAATGAAATGTTTCAAATCGAGATTTAAGTTTTGTTTGTTGGAAACAAAGTGTATGCAAAAGTTGATAACTTTAAAAGAATTATCTACAAGCCAAGTGATAATACAAGGGGTTCTGAAGAATAAAATTCATCTGCAAATAGAAAACAAGAAAAGCTGGAAAATTTAGTAGGAACATTTTAGGAACTCAAGAAGGAAAACCTCCTCCGCGAGATTTTGTAATTCATCAGAAAACTTCAATTTACAATTTTAGCAGAAAACTGAAAACTCAATTATTTTCCATATTATTTTCAAGCAAAATGGGAATATGTAAACGGAAACTCTAATAAGAAAATAATATGTATAGTTTTGCTGTTGCAAGTTTGCTTTTAAATGAGCAAGTGTGTGTCTGTGTGTGTGTGTGTGTATCTGCGGCATGTGCATGTGTAACTATGCGAATTACTGCAATTTTGTATTTGCATATTTCCAATTGCGGTCTCTTTGATTTTGCAAAATGAAAGCCACAAAACCATTGAGATCTACTTTCATATTACAAAATAAAAAAAGATACAGATTACATTCGCAGACAGCGTGCATTGAAACACTTCTTATTGTCTAAACACTGGTTAACAAAGGACATGCATTAGCACGGGCATAGGCATGAGCATGAGCGTATGCATGAGCATGGGCGTATGCATGAGCATGAGCTTATGCACACATGCATACATGCGTAATAAATATTCAAGTCGTATTTATGACTCTAAGACTGTAAATATGAATTGGATACACAAAATGCCGAAATAATACAATAATTCATTGCAGCACAACAACATTAAAAAGCCATATGGTGCACTTTCTCGTTTGTTTTTGTATGTAATTTCATGTATAGAAACTATTTCGTGCGGTTATTTGTCTTGTCTTTTGCAATGAATTGGTTTTGTTAAAGAACAATTAAATGGAAAACTTTTACAAGACGGATATTTAAAAATCCAAAATATTCAAAATGAAACAAAAGCCACTGCCGCTGTTGCCATCATATTTGCATTTATAGCATTCAGTCGGCCACAAAGTATTTAGGAGCTTTTTATTAAACATGTAACCAATTTATTACAACAAATTAGTCATTTAACAACAGTTTTTCCTTAAAAAATTACTCATTTCTGTAGAGGGACTGGCAAGCAATCGAACGGCCAGTTGGTCAGGAGGGCAACGAACGGTCGTTTGCTGTTTAAAATATGTTTCTTAGAAATAAATATTTTATTTTGTTTCGATGTCGCATTTATTTCGAATTGTAAAGAAGATTTTTCGTATTATAAAAAAACATTTTTTATTTGCAAAATTTATAAATAAAATACTGCAGAAAAAATCCGAAAAATACCAAGTAAATTTCTATTTGTTTTTATCATGATTTTTATTTACAATAATTTATTTGAGATATTGTGTATGTGCACAAAAAAAAATAAAAAACAATCAAATTGAAATCTATGATCACTAAGTTGAAAATTATTTAAGAGGCTCTAAGTTCGAATCTGCGATCTGCAAATTACTTTTTATGAATTTGGTCAAATTCGATTTTTTTAAGTAGAAATAATCAGTTTTTTTAAGAGTAGAAAATAATTCCATTCGATGATTGTAAAAAAACTAATAAAAATTTGAATTTCTCCAAATTCAATTGCAGATTCGAACTTGGAGCCTGTTAAATAATTTTCAACTTGGTAATTTAATCTCCAAAAATCTTCTACATTCAAGAAATCGATATCGTTTTCTTTAGTTCGAATGGCATGCTAAAAGCAAACATACGACAAGGTTTCTTTAGTTCAAAATTATCGCCGTACTTAAGCTGATATATGAAATCTGGAAATCAAATTTCGATCGATATTTGGAGACAATTTACTTTGATATTTACTTTTTCTTTTTTCATTTTTTTTGTTATTTATTCATACTCTTATTAAAAAGGATTTTTTCCATTTCTCTAATAATAATTTGCATTCGTGTTCACATCAACTCTAGATTATTTTTTGTTTTTTTTCTTAATTCCCTGAATTTCATATTATCCAGAGACGACTGTGCCTCAATTTTAGAGCACTAATTTTAGAAATTGTTGGCTGCATATAATTTTTGGAAAAAAAAAACTGTTCCTTAGCGTAAAATATAACCAGACTAAATGAACACGATGGTACTCCCACCAACATTCTCGGCGATGTAACCGGTTGTTAAACCATTTTGCTTTTTCAAAGAAGAACGCAACTCGAATTGAATGTGTTTAATTCTGGCCCACACATTCATGTTAATGTCCCCAGTTGGATGCACACACACACACACACACACACACTCGCTTTTACTTATCAGTTTATAGTATATAAATGTATATATATATATTTTTTTTGTGTTCCACCCCCCGCATTCTTTGTCCGTTCGTTTGTCTCTCTGTCTGCCTGATTTTGCAATTTGAGCTTATCAACTCAATTGTGGTTACTACGTGCATACGTGTGTGCTCAGAGGTGTGTGTGTTTGTGTGTGTGCAGTTGCACAACTGTATTTCCGTTTTAGATTGAATATTGATACGGTTTTTTTTTCAGAATTTGGTTTCCATTTTAAAAATGAATATGTATGACTCTGGCAGCATTTGTGTGTGGGTGCATGTGTTTTTGTGCTCCTGCTGCAGTTCAGGCTTTTGTGTCGACTTGTATTTTGGTGCAGCAGGTTTAGGTCAACACCAGCACATGTGTTCAGCAGTTTTATTTCGGCAATTGGTTTGCCAATACGTTTTTAATCGAATTTAATTTTCTAACGTACACGATAAATTGTCAAATTTATTTTTAACACTGATCAAATTTTGCAAACAATAATGGCAAAAATTATTATTTTTATTTGGTTTATTAATATTTTGCACGCCCTACACGATCCATCACGAAGTAGGCAAGAGAAATTTCATTAAATTGTACAAAATTGTTGATTGCACATTTTATAGGGAATTCAATTTTGAATTTATTATGCTATAGAATATTTAATTTGAGTATGTGTATAGGAAATGCATGTGTGTACGTAAGTATTCTGATATGTCACATAATTTGCTACCGTACACGCTTTATAAATATAAATTCATTTATATTTTCTTTTTTAACGCGGACCAGCACTCGGGGGATGACCCCGACATCTGCAGTGCATTGCGCCGGAACGCATAGTGTTGAGAGGACAGCTGAAGAAAGATGAGAAGATGGAGAATTTTTTGTAGCCATTTGAAACTTTTTCTAAAGGGCCTACGAAGTGGGGAGCTATTACTCTGCTCTTAGTACGTGATAGTGTCAATTGCAGCCAATTGTGTTCAGTGGAACGGGCTGACAACAACTAACACACCCATGCACTAATGCAATAGTCATGACCAAGTGCGGGGTCGAACTCAGGACCATCAGCTTCATATTCTCGTGTTAACTACTTCAAAGTTAGATCACGTTTTTTTTAATCAAATTCCAAAGCTCTTAAAAAATCACCCATTATATTCCTTGCTGAAATACAAGTATCTTCTTAAATCCAAACTAGTTTGGCACCGATAGCACCGATTTTTCTGCGCGTAATAATGCCTACGGCCACTATAGGAATATATATCAGATTTAATTTATTCAGATGAGAAGAAGTTTTAAACAGCATTTCTCTGTCAGGTATTAAATAAATATATTAAAATCTTTTTTCTAGGAACTTCACTGTCCAAACACTTTAAAATTTAATTTAAACACGCTAAATAACTTGGCAGACAACTCAAACCAGGTTAAATGATTTTTAAATTTGTTTTCAGTCTTAATTTCAAGACTTTCAAGTCGAGTGATCACAGCGATTTTGTTGCGCTAAATTTAAAATTCTTTGCATATTTACAAAGTAAATGTGGCGTATTAGAGTAGAAAAAGCGTTTCGCATCAACACAACATGCCGGAGCTTAATTTCCTATAAAAATGCAAATACTCGTTGATAGGCATTCTTTTCCTGAAAAAAGAAAATATATAAGAAAAATAGCAATAAAATACATCAGCTATTCATTACGTAACTGCTGGCTTACTTTTCGTACTTAATAACTTTGCCACAAGCAACGTGTGGCCTGCACAGCCCCACGTAAGTAATCAAGCATGTGCTATTGAACACTATGGAAAAGAACAAAAACATGCCGAAAGAAAAAAAGTTTCGTAATTAAGTCAAGTCATCAAATACTTATGAGAATGAAGAAAAAGTCACCGGAACTCGTAAAACGTCGTATCGACAGGAATTACAGTTGCGGCGAAAACTTTAACCAAATTTTCTAGAACATTTTAAACTTTGATACAACTGACTTAACAATGTGTTTGATTTTGGCAATGCCTTTATAAGGGGTCAATGACTTTCACTGTTTAGAAAGACTTGCACTTTTTATGATGACTTGCACTTTTCATAATGACTTGCATTTTTTATTATGACTTGCACTTTTTATAATGACTTGCACTTTTTATAATGACTTGCACTTTTCAAAATGACTTGAATTTTTTATGATGACTTGCATTTTTGATGATGACTTGCACTTTTTAGAAAGACTTGCACTTTTTATGATGACTTGCACTTTTAATGATGACTTGCACTTTCCATAATGCCTTGAATTTTTTATGATGACTTGCACTTCTTATGATGACTTGCACTTTTCATAATGACTTGCACTTTTCATAATGACTTGCACTCTTTATAATGACTTGCACTTTTTGTGATGACTTGCACTTTTTATGACGACTTGCACTTTGTATTATGACTTTTCATAATTACTTGCACTTTTTATGATGCCTTGCACTTTTTATAATGACTTGCACTTTTTATGATGACTTGCATTTTTTATGATGACTTGCACTTTTTATAATGACTTGCACTTTTGATAATGACTTGCACTTTTCATAATGGCTTGCACTTTTCATAATTACTACCACTTTTTATATTGACTCGCACTTTCCATAATGACTTGCACTTTTTATACTGACTTGCACTTTACATAATGACTTGCACTTTTTATGATGACTTGCACTTTTCATAATGACTTGCACTTTTTATACTGACTTGCACTTTTTATAATGACTTGCACTTTTTGTGATGACTTGCACTTTACATAATGACTTGCACTTTTTATGATGACTTGCACTTTTTATGATGACTTGCATTTTTTATGATGACTTGCACTTTTTATAATGACTTGCACTTTTGATAATGACTTGCACTTTTCATAATGACTTGCACTTTTCATAATTGCTACCACTTTTTATATTGACTCGCACTTTCCATAATGACTTGCACTTTTTATACTGACTTGCACTTTACATAATGACTTGCACTTTTTATGATGACTTGCACTTTTCATAATGACTTGCACTTTTTATACTGACTTGCACTTTTTATAATGACTTGCACTTTTTGTGATGACTTGCACTTTTTATAATGACTTGCACTTTTTATAACGACTTGCATTTTTTACAATGACTTGCACTTTTTTTCTTACTAATATATTATATATGAAAGTAACTCTGTCTCACTGTGTCTCTGTTACCTTTTCATGCTAAAACCGCTGACCCGATTTAGATGAAATTTGGCATAGAGATAGTTTAAGATAGGAGGAATAACATAGGGCGGTTTTTATTTCTAAAAATTATCGTATTGAGTGGTCAAGGGTGGTCGGAAATTTGTATAGACATATGGACTGATAACTAAGAACGTTTTAAACTTTGATCCAGTAAAAATACAACACATCAATGACATAACGTACACATTAGCTGAAATTTTACATATTGTTCGCGGACAAAGTCGCAGGTAAAAGCTAGTCAGTAATAAATATTGAAAAAATCGAGGTCTATTAGTTGGACGATTGTAAAAACAAAATATTCCAAATATTCTAATCTTAATAAATGAGTTCAATACAAATATAAAAAAATCATTTCACAGATTGCCGGTTTGAACTTAAGCCCAAATAAAGATTCTCAGCTTGATGATTAAAATCAATTTTAAAGTTCTTTTTCGACTAGTTCTTCCCCTCACTGTTGACTTCGCTAAGACAAAAATTTCCCTACCAACGAAATTATGTATGTGTATTATGTGTGTAGGTTCGTTCATGAACAATATTTATCGACGTTGAAAATGTCTCAATAAAAATCACATTAAACCAACAGGAAGTTAAACTATAACTTTGTCTCTAGCATTTTAACTATTTTTCTTAATATCAGCAACATCCAACACTTTAGCACATTTCCATCACCAGTATCCCATTACATCCCATTACAACAGAATGAATGACGACCAAGTTTATAGAAACACCAACTGACGCACTTGTGTATTTTGGGGGGCATTAAACGCATAAATTAAGTTTATTTTAACAAGGACTTAAATGAAAAATGAAACTAAATAAATTAAACATGTTTAATTGTTGGCGTATTTAAATGTCAAAATTAAATATAGAAACAATTAAATTTGACTTAAAATGTATAAAAGTCATTATCTTTAGGGATAATTAACAAAAGCCTAAATAATTTGCGGTTAAGCATAAGACTGGAATACATATTCCATGTATTTAAATATTTATTCACATGCACACTATCACACGCACACGCACACACAGATGTACATGCTATAAAATCAAATGTTAATGTAATCATTTGTATTAAAATTATTTGTAATCAACTATTCGTATAATAGACTGTGCAAATAAATTAATATCGTGCTGGCTGGTTTTTGTTTGTTGGTTGCTATTGTTTGCAATGGATTCACTAAAATTTATAAATTTGATACTGAAAAAAGAAAACATTTGCATGTGTGCGATTATTAATGCATTAAATTCCATTTCAAGGGGAAGGAAACTGATACATGTTTTGTCACGTCACTGGTTCCTGACCGATAGATACCAATTCGAACTCTAAGACTATACGCGATCACCTTTTGATGGCCGGCTGATTTGCAGCATTCATATCAGAGATGGAAGAGTGGTTTCAATTGAACCTTTTTCGCAACAATTTGAAAACCTAAATATTTTTATAATAATTTACTTTTTTTACATCGAGTTTTATTTAAGAAAAAATGTTCTGGAATTTCATGCAGAAGGATATATTACAGAAATTAATGTTAAAGAAATCCATATTCCCATTGACGAACAGCATTGTAGACTATTAAATACTATCGCAACTTAAAGATTTAAAAAAATGATCTGATCATGTTCATTTCACTAAATTTAAAAATTTGCCAGCAGAACACATTTACCATTTTGAGTATAACGCATTGAGAGAAATTTCTTCCAACAATTTTTGGTCAAAAGTTCGTCTGAACTAAGCCAAATTGAAATTTCGAGCCACAACACTACACGTAACACCGTAACACTGTGCTAAATGTTCACTTCAGGGAAGTGGTTCTAAGACGTGCCCTATTAAAATGTTTTAGATTTAAAAATATATCAACTTTCTTTGGATCTCAAAGCAACACAACACTCAACTGATAATCATTTCTCGAAGGATTCCGATATTAATTTATGTTGTCTAGACAACATTAAACAAAATGTTACAACAACATCAAGACAATTATTGATAAATATTAATTTGAAAAGGCAACTCGGCCAAATGTTACACTTCAATAAACATTTTCTTAACAATAACATTTTTTGTGAAAACTCTTCGAATGCTTAATTATAAATATTCTAAAAACGAATTTAAATTAAATGGTATTCTAGCAGTACTTACACACACACACACACGCCCACTCCAACATATCTGTATTCACTCACACAGAGTGTTCTTTACTTTTTCAGGACTTTCCTGAAAACAAGATGAACTACATCATTTTATGTGAGAAGTTCAATGTTGTTGTTGCTCGGCAAATGAAACCTTTTTACCTTTTCACATGTAAAATGAATGTCCTTTCAATGGCATTTAATAGCCTTTTTAATTAAAACCTTTTTCTTTTAAACTAAATAAATATTTCCCCGACCCCATTTGACCGAGATTTTTTTGAAGTGTTTGTTTTAGAAAGTTATTTCTTATTTAATGCCCGCCCCTTGATATTTTCCATCTCCCGATAATTTTAAATTCAAGGGATCAGAGGAAAAGTTCAAGTAATCTGGGGCTCATATTGACAGGAGCTCGAATTATCCAGAGGGAAATAGAATAAAATTCATATGTATTAAATTCAGTTAAGATTTACAGGCTAAAGTGCGCAACGTTTAATATTATTCGACTTAATGAGCAGAACACCTGCTTTCGAAACCCGCCACACTTTCATCATCAGTAATGGTGTGTAGTTTTTCTTGTCACGCCTTTTTCGATGGCTTAGCGATAACAGTTTTTATTATTTCATTATAAAATAATATACGGGAACTCTATTAGTACTAAACCGATAGTGAGACACATTGTATCCCAATGATGCTGTTGGCTGAAGTAGTTACGACAGGACTTTGAAGCGGAGGGTCCTGAGTTCAACCCCGCGTTCATTCATGAATGTTGTGTCGACTTCTTCTGGTCAGCATTAGTGCATGGATGTGTTAGTTGTTGTCAGCCTGTTTCAGTGATGAAGGCATAGCACTGTTCACTGAAAATACTCGTAACTGGCAGCGACTGACACAATAATGTACTAAAGACCAGATGAACAGCACTCCCCTTCGTTGGCCTTGTAGCAACATATTTGCCGGCGAAGTAAAGGGGTTCAAATTGCTACAAAAAAATCTCAGTCTTCTCATCTTTCCTCATCTGTTACCTCAATACTATCCCCGCCTTTCTTGTCCCGCTTAATACATTGGATATGTAGGGGTCCTCCCCTGAGCGCTGGTCCTACTCCTAAAAAACAATATTTATACCTTTGAAAATTTGCCTACAAGCCTTCCGAAACACCAAAAATCTTTTGGCTCAAACATGCTTTTAATGACATTTCTGCATTCGTATTGCAGTGGCCACTCCCTGTAGCATTAATGCGCAACTATACTTCTTAAACTACACAAACGAATGCAGGCAGATGGTGTAGCATTTTGCATGTTTGCTCTAGAGATGATGTTTGTGTACGAATAAGTACAAGTGAGTATAAGTACAGCTTATGTAGGCTGCAGCTCTCCATAGTCTGTGCTACTAATCCTGCTTTATAGAGATATGACTACTGCTCTAATGCCATTTAATTTATTTTCACTTGCTTAAATTGCACACCCTTGAGTAGGAGATGGTGCTTCAACTATTATTTGCTTGTAGCGTGGGAAGTGTGCGTCTGTACAGGGTTAGTAGCACGCTACCTGCTAGTTTGATCACTTGTCCTATGGTTGCATTTAGGCCACCAGGTACCGCACAAAATATATTCTATACAAGTCAGCAATTTGTGTGCATTCGAATTAGGGAAGTAACGATACGCCCTTTTGCCGATCCGATACCGATACTCAAAAAGAAATATCGCCGATACCGATTCCGATACCGATATTGAAATTGAACTCAAGTAAAAATTAACAAAACTCAAGTAGAGCAATTCTTTTAATATACAAAATTGCAGTGTAGGAGATTGTTAATACTTAAAATTGATATTTGAATTCGTTCTGAAATTAATTTTAAAGAAATGAATACCGTACCAGCATGCTGGTGTGGTATGTGGCGCGTGCCGACAGCTCAATCGTATGACTGCGCGTGCATGCTATTGTCGTGTATTGGCTGCTTTAGCTGTTATGCAAAAAAAAAGCGTTGAAAATTGAATTGTTTGTTCAAAAAAGCTCCATAAAAATGTAAGAAGTATCGCCGATATATCGGAATCGGTATCGATTACATGCCTAATTCAAATATTGGCTGTTTCCCGTCAGTTTGCACGCAAAGAAGGTCCCGTAATTGGTCTCCCCAGCAGTGCAACGGTCGTCTGCTGGTTGGAAAATCTGGAAATAATCTGGTCTCCTTTTCACTTCTCGAATCACATATGCCATCATTGCCAGAGTAGTAGTCCTATTTACAGGATATGGTATTTTTATGATTGTATAAGGGT
This sequence comes from Linnaemya tessellans, assembly GCA_951800035.1. Taxonomy (NCBI): domain Eukaryota; kingdom Metazoa; phylum Arthropoda; class Insecta; order Diptera; family Tachinidae; genus Linnaemya; species Linnaemya tessellans. Next base: position 169,798,842 of record OX637532.1, on the reverse strand, counting down.
GTGTGTGTGTGTGTGTGTGTGTGTGCAGTATCCTTATGGCTGTGTTTGCAGTTGTTAAATTTAGCAGCTGCTTGTGAATGTTGTCTCGGTTGTTCTCTAGTTTTATCTTTGATTTTATGTTCTTGTTCCATGTCTGCTTTTGCACTTTTATAAATTTTTGGCAAAAATTAAAACAAAAAAAAAAGACAAAAAGAGAGAACAAACTAATGGCACATATTTAGAAAAAGTTGGTTGCATTTTAATATTTTAAATATAAAATAGTGCGTGTTATTCCAAACTGTTGGCCGGCGGTGCAGGGGAGTTGTACCCTTTTGTAGTTGATAAAAAGTAAAACCTATTTCAGTTTAAATACTCTGTCTCCTGTATTTGCAAGTGTGTCTGCATGTATTTGTGTTTACTTCATTTGCAATGGTATTAAAAATTATGCATCTAAATGGAAACCAAATTATAATTGTCCCACATCCTTGAGTACGAGCAATAAATAGAAATTATGTAAATTTTTATTAAAATAAGGAAAATGAAAATTAAGTTGTGGGCCGCACATCATTTTAGTTCAAAATAAATCATGATTAAAATATTTTTATGCAGAAGATATTCACAAAAGGGATATTTCAGGGACTTTTCTTTAGTTAAACCACCCAAAAACATATAATTATGCAATTAATTTTGCAAAACTTTTTCATGCACAAATTCTAGCAATGAGTGACAATTTCAGTTTCCAAACATTGAAAAAACATTATATTCGTATTCGAAATCCTCTCCTGCTGTTGGAATACTTGCTTCGTTTCATTGTTCAGCAGCCACATTGAAACTAAACAACTATGAAATTAAACAATTATAAACTGTAATAGAAATACAAAAAATAAAATATTTCCACTTTAGAATAAAAGCTGCAAATTTGTGTTCTATATTTATTCGAAAGTTTTCAGGATTAACTTGACTGCATTTAGCCTGGGGCTACATGTTGCGGTTCGAAGTTGGGAGCTAAACAGTCTCCCGTGCCTTAAAAAGGTGGATTTCTATTGCCAGAAAAAGCAACGTGCAATTGAAGTTATTACGCTAAGGTAAAGACGAACAAAAACGAAAGTAAATAAAACCAACAATAGAAACTCAACGTCAGCATTATTTAACAATAAGAATTTAATGTTGACGCAACTTTAAAATAGAAGAAAGTTTAGACATTTTATTACAACAAGAAGGTGTACAATCGTGAGGAACTGACAGAAAACAGATTAAATTCAATGCCATTAAACAGTCACATGCAAAACCATCAGGTATGACACAGAATCCGATTGCATTCGGCAACGGAATTGATTCCGTATTATGACTCCTTAGGAAGAAAAAACTTTTTGGAGAATTAACCTTTTTTTACTGCCTGGCTCACGATGTCACTCGATATAGTGTTCTCATATAAATACATTTAAAACAAAAACAAATTTCAAATTTTTGTTTTTGTTTTAAATATATTTATATGAGAAAACGTTATCGAGTGACATCGTGGGCCAGGCAGTTAATTTCATTACTTAATTTCGAACATGATAGCAAAAATTATTTTATTCCGAAAAATCGATTCCTCTATAGTTTTCTAACAGCCATACCTAAATACGGGCGGAAAGCGTTTTTTAGCTGTCAAAAGTTCTCATGTCCATACATTTTGTATGGAGTATACCGAAATAACGAGGCGGCAACGCTTTGCTATTGGGAAATCCGATTTTGACAGACCGTTTTCTAATGAAGTTAGTTGCAATATAAAACAATTGTAACCAGAGAAAATAAGCAAAAATTTGCAAAAGTGAAATAAATAATAAAAAAAAAATTTGTGCACTTCGTATTAGAAAATGGAGATAAGAAAATATTTCCAATATGATTATATACATACACATTTATGCACGTTTTTAATTTGTACAAAATTTCAATAACAAAATCACAAATCTCGTCCGTCCAGCTGTTAAAATAATCAGGGTTGTTTAATTTGTTTGTTTGATAACCCTGTTTTTATTGTTTTTTGACATAACGTTGCCGCTTTTGTTTAGGTATGGCATTTCAGCGTTAAAGCTCAGCGGGAAAAAAACGTTCCGCTTTCCGCCCGTATTTAGGTATGGCTGTAAGGAATGAAAATACAGAGTCAATTCCGTTTCTGAATGAAATTGAACGCTGTGAAGTTATTATTTTAGGAGTTATTTTCACAGTTTCCAGAGTGCATTTTTATTATTATTTAATTGTGTACAGAGACTGGATTCGAGAAGTTTTGCACCAATGAAGCGGAGTTAACCATTAAATTTTTCTTGTTGTTTTCCGCATAAATTTCACTTTAGCGACGTGGTTCACAAAATTAGCCACCGATAGTGTGTAATAAATAACCCAACACAAGCGCAATAAGAAAAGCCACAAAACAAAAAATATTTAATGAACTTAAATCATGCACTTGCCACAATACGACTGCAAACAACAGGACTTGAATTTAAAAATAAAACTACAAAACTTTTTGCTGCTCTCAAATTAAACACTATGAATAAAATAAGACTCTCAGTTGTATTTATTTTTATATCCTCCAAAAAAGAATTACAGGGTATATTCATTTTGTCATTCCGTGTGTAACGCAGTGAAATATCCCTCTAAGACCCCATAAAGTATATATATTCTTGATCAGAGATGAAATCTAAGACGATCTGAGCACGTCCGTCCGTCCGTCTGTGGAAATCACGATTCAGTGCAAACGAAAAGAGCCACACCCTTGAAATTTGGTATAAATACATATATTTTGAATGATAGCACAGGTCGAGGTCGCAAATGGGCTGAATAGGGCCAGAGGGAAAAAGTTCCCATAAGAAGTACTAAAACAACCTCTAAAAAAACAACATGACTTTTAACGTTTTTTTTTTATAATTTTGTTAAGCAAATGATATATTTCTACGTCAAATATGGTCCAATGCATGAATTTGTAGCCAAAAAATCGGACAAATTATTTTTGGGCTCCGCCCACTTTAGTGGGCGTTAAAGTAACATATTACATGAAATAATAGTGTAAACATTTAACGAATTCTTAAATATATTCCTTAAAAATTAAATTTTAAAGCTTTTATGATGAAGCTGAGATGTTCTCTGACTCCCTCTGCCTTACCCTCCCCCCTAAATAACCCTATACAAAAATTTGTTTTACACTGATAACCCCAAATTAAATAATAATAATTGAATTTTTAGTGTTTTCTAGCAAAGGTGAGATGTCTCCCCCACGGCCCCTGCCGGCGTAACCCCGAAAAAATAGAGTTTTCATTTTCTAAATATGTGGAGGGTATTTAAGATTCGACCCGGTCGAATATAACGTTCTTACTTGTTTAAGTTGAATTGCGACATGGAATAACAAGGCAAGATATCCAATAACTGATAGTGCCAGTGATTACACATACAAATAAGTCATACAGAAAATATTAAAATTTGTTTATTTATTTGCGAAATAGTTTACAAGGTAAATTTCGCAAAGTATTGCTGCACAGATGACGACGGATGAGTCAGACCAGGTGCCACAAAATATTAATATATAATTTTATTCAAAGACAAAAAAAAAACAAAAATGAAGACAAAATTATTAAAACATCTTCACAAATTGATTTAATACAAAATCGTAAATTTAAACGAATGCAACATGTTGTTTTTGTTTTAAAAAACGAACCTTGTGAACAAGTACAAGTGGCGACAAATTCAAATGAACACCGCCACTGTTAATCGCATGTTTTGGTTCACCACAATTTATAATTTGAATATTGTGTAAATCAGGTTGCTCCACCTGGTGAAAACAAATTCAGTAAATAGATGCGTTTCAAAGTGCGAATGCATGTGTGAATGCATGTTCTGACATGATACTCGTAGTAAAAAACATGGCTATTAACGTTGTGTTTGCAAAGACACTCAAATACACATCATGTGACAGTAAGTGTTTTATTGATTTTTCATTATGTGAGCAAGCAAATACAGTGCGGAGCAATAAGTGCGAAAACGGCTTTGTTGTCTTGATCTTGTCCTGCAATATCGGTGAGATATTTGTTTAATATCACGCGTAGAGAAAACATGAAGTGTTCTCCGTTGTGTGACAGATGTGACAGTATCTATGAGAGACTGTAGCGGTTACAAGTTTTATTTTAAAAATTTAATTTTAATCATTGTTCCCTTCGTTTAGAAAATCAATCGTGTTTTCTGAGTTCTATTTATTCCTCAGAAAATAAAAGTTGTCTCTTGACTGATTGATTCATCGTATGAATTTAATAGCGCGTATTTGCAGATCTCCTGCTTCGTCAAGTCGTTTATCATCAAGTTCTCCATTATCAAGAATAAATAACAATCAAGAAATGAATTTTATTTCCTGAGGAATAAGTAAAACTCAGAAAACTATCTGTAATTTTGAATAAAATTTAAAGAAATTAAAAATTAATGCATCTAAAGGTAGTCAGTTCAGTCTATGTAACAAGGATTACTTTGTCGTGTTGCTGGTTATTTGATGTCCCTGCACAGCACATGCTGAAACGCCACATACAATGTAAACTTACAATAGCGGCAGCAGCTGTTTTATCCGCCACTGTTCATGTTGTTACATGTTGACACACAACGGATGTTAAAATCATTATTACAGTCGTACAATAAATTGCAACAACACACACTCGCGCACACAGATGCACATTCATAATGCGGAAAATGTATACAACATTCAAATTTCCGGGTGACATGCCATTTTAATATGCATCAAATGCAAAAACTGCCTTGAGAAACCGAATTTGTACGTTCTTTTTGTTTTCTTTTCTTTTTGGAATTGCGAGCACAAGAAAACATAAATGCGATAAGACACAATCAAATAGATACACATTTCACAGATGCATTCAAACTGATTGTAGATAAGTGAATAATAATGTTTGCATAATGTATTCGCGTGTTTGAGTAAAAGTTGTCGCTACTGGAATCTGTTGCTGTGCAATTATTTGTAAATTCTTCAAGTTGCAAAACTTTTTTTAGCTTTTTTTCTTTTAAATAAGGCACACGCAACAGGAAATTTTATTGCAAAACTTGTGATGAATGCAGGTGCATTAGTATGTGTTTGCATACATAGAGCTTTTAAGCCTTTTTGTTTGTGTGAGTGAGTGTGTATTTTTAAGGTTGCTATGACATCGACTTAATTATATTTAACAGATACTTTCGTATGTGTATGTTTGTGTGAACGTTAATATACACACACACACATATATTTGCACAGCTATTCACACATAATATGTGTTTTCGATTTCACTCACACAATGATTTTTATATCTGGATGTTTACACGGCATTATGTAGGGATAGGGTTTTTGAATGTCAAAAGTGCATCTTGACGCACAGTGTGCTTAGTTTACTTATTATATAGACTCGGGTCGAGCTCGTTCAAGACAAAAAGTTATTCTTAATTTCGATACGTTGCTTATGGAATATCTTCCTCGGCGCTGGTTTTCCGATTGCTTCTTTCTATCCGTTTACAAGAGTTATTTAATAAAAAAAAACTTTAGTGTCCACGTACTGAAGTGTCCGGTTATGGGATGCATTTTGTATAAAAAAAAGTGCATCTATAAATTTTGTCCGGTTATGAGAGATGACCGTTTATCGAGTATGCGTTATAGGACATTGACATTTCACCGTAGTTCGAAAATTTGGTTAGAAATTTGATTGTTTGTTTTTTACATAGAGTTTGCCAGATCAGATGGCCCTAACTAGTAAAAAAAATAATTTTCAGCTCAATTTATAATAAAAATTTTCGACTTCAGAATCTCGTACTCAATTTTATATTTCAAAAAATATACATCAAGTCTTCGAAATGACATGACAACATCTGTGGCGCACAAGTGGCCACATGGCCTACTGTGATGTGGCCTCACATGGAAACATACTCGCACAAACAATTTTCCACTCGCATCATGATATTTTTGCGTGTTATTATTGCAAACTTTATTCTTCACTTTTTATTCAATTTTTTACCGCATCAAATATAAACCAGGCGAAAATTAAATTTAGTTTTCCTTTTGCAGTGAAACGTTGCAGATACGAGTAAAACAAAAAGCAGGTGAGCAGAAGCTTTAGGTTAAAAAATAAGTTTCTATAACAAAAACAAAAATAAAAAAACAATTTTAATTTGTAAATTTTAACTCGAGTAACGCTTGAAAGAAAAGGTCAACATATTTTCTCGTTAAGCTGCGTTTATAATTTGAAATAAAATATTTTCCATTTAATTTGTGCTCCTTTAGTCCTTGGCAAACGCTACCAAATTAACGCAGCCACAACAGTTGCACACAACTTAAGGTTATAATTTTTAATAGCAGCAGCACATCCTGTTTTTTTATTTTGTTCGCTTTATAAACATTTAAGTTAATTAAATTCCCGCATAATACATTTTTAAAAATTTGTAGTTGCTTCTCGCTCTTATTTTTTATTCATCATATTTGGCATGTCAATAATAAACGAATGCTGTTGACCAAACATTTTGCCAACCGCAGAACTAAACCGGAGTCTATTAAAAGCAGCAACGAAAATATTTATAAACTGGTTAAAGGAATAAAATATTAATTAAAATGGTTGAATAAATAAAACTGTAATGAAAATGAATTAGAAAAGCAACTTTAAGGAGATTTTTTAATGAATTTTTTCTTTTTCATTTTCCTTCAACATGTTTCTTCGTCTGCTTGTGCTACTTTGAGGGCTTTAATCCTATTACCAAAAAAAAAAAAAGCAGAGATTACTCATCATTAAAGACCCAAAATAATTTTGATATATTTGAAAGATATTTTATTTTACATTTTTGATTTTTTTAAGCATTAAAACTAAAATAATTGATAAACGACTTCAGGCCAGACAACAAGACAACGGCATGCAGTAAACAGTTTCTAGATTGAAATCACTTCGATAACACACTGACGAGCTTTCATATTTTATTAATTTATTGGTGAACGTCGGCACGTTGTTTGAAGATATTCAAGTTTTGTAGTCTAGATATCATGTGGCATGAGCAATTATTACTTTTTTACAGCAACTAAATGAGCATCGGAAAGCAGCGGCTACACCATTTTCTTAATTTATATTTGAATGTAGCAAATAGTCCATGAATTGCATTTTCTTCCCTGAGAGACATTTTTAAGGTTTGGCAGTATATTTTCTTCATATGGGCGTTTCCATGATGTCGATTTGGAAACGTTAAGAAAATTGAAGGCCCATTGCACAAGCAATGCTTCAAAGCTTTAATTCCAACAACTCACCCCCATAAACTTCTTTCCAGAAAGCAACACTTTCTAAGTTGTTAAATTCTTGAAGAGAGTCTCTTTCGCTTAAACACAAAATTGCTTTTCACATATTTCCTTCCTCTTGACAGAGTGGTGCGTTTGTAAAATGACAACTCTAATATTTGTAGCCTTATCAACTGGCTGAGATGACTTAGGAACACAAATAAATGCAATTTGCCAAGAGCATAGAGTGTAGAGTGGGTTATTCTGTTTTAAGTTACTTGGCATTATCAGGCATTTGGACAACGAAGCCAGCGCCAGATTACTACTCTATGGTGTTTTTGTATTAATGTGGCACGATGCAAGTGCTGCTGATGAGATTTACAATATTTGCTGGTCACTCGTCTTCAGAGTGTTTATGAGTTTCGACAGCCAGCAATAACAACAGCAACAAAACACAATTTCTTTCCTTATTTTTTTGCCAAATCACTCAATTACATTTTGGCATTAAATTTACACATTTGCTGACAAATTTTTCCAACTGACATACACTGAAAAAAATTTTTATGTAGATCAACTATAAGGAATTAAAATTGTAGGGTTTTACAGCATTTTAAGCGATTATTCAAATAATTTATTTTACATTTGTTGGAAGAAAATTTACGTTAGAGGCTTCTAAAGATCTCAATGCCCGATTTGATCATTCTTTGAGACAATTCTGAATTTTATTTTATTAGCTCGTAAAAATATATTTAAATTATATATCGATCAAAATTTCCTTTTAAATTGTATTGAAGATATCGCATACGGTAATTTGACCTCAGTTGATAATTTAATAAGAAAAGGACACTAAAAATGCATACAATTTTGGAGCTGCATTGCAGCCCTTTTCGTCAACCTGAAAAGTTTAACTTCAAACTTTAAGCCTTAATACTGTCCTGCTGCTCTGCACCAAAATACACTAACAACTCACCAGCAATGGCCACACTCCCCAACTAATTTCTTATAATCTCATAAAGCTAGAGACTGATCGTTACAATGATCAGACACACACAAAATCGCAACTGAACTCAAATAAGTGTTGTTACTTAATTGTGCGTAAAGTCACAGCTTCTGCATCGATTTTACTAAAATATGTCCTGTTCTATGATATTTTCAAAACTAATTCTTATTTTAAAATTGTGCGTAGAAAATGTTTTTCACCCAAGGTCTTCAGTATTCTCGAAACGCTTTATCGGCACTAAATATATTTTTCATCCATTTAACTTAATCTGCCATCCAGCTCTCAAGTCATACTATAAGCATTTTTATCGCCAGTCATAGACATATCGAGGCAAGTTGTTCATACAGGTACCACAAGTTATCGCCAACAGGCATGTGTTCATTTGGCCCCTGCCACAAAATTTCAAACCCATATTTATATGTGACTTCTTCTTAAGAAAAACCTTTGCTATAAACAGTAAAGGAAAAATGCGATCTGAACGAATTTCACTTTTCCTGTTTCGGTGAACTAAAATTCTTTAAGTGTATGCCAGTGGCGTTGAACATACAGAAAAATATAAAACGAATTAGAAATAGAGATATTACAAGTCTGACCACTTTTTAGGTACCAAATGCCATTAGAGTTACGAAGCAAATGGATTTTCTTTCATCCCTTCTTGATTTACGTCAAATGATGCGAACAGCCAAACAAATGAACAGCTAAATGTATTTTGAAATTGGCAGCAATGGACGCACAAACCAAAAACATACTCGCATGAGTTGAACGCAATTTTAGCGCTTTCAATTTGCCACACAAATAATGACGAGCACTATTTGCTTCGCCTCAGAATGCTGCTTCGTTTGTATTCATTTTATTTATTTCGATTTTAAATCTAGTAAAAGTTTGCCCTTTAATCATAATTACACATGGCCGTCGTCGCTGCAAACAATTTGGCTGTTGTTGCATGCACACGATACGTATGAGTAATAAAAATTTATTATTAATTCTGTGTAATATCAGTTATACGCCCTCGTATACACTCATGCACTCGCTAAACGTTGTCTTCCTCCTTCATTCCTTCCTTCCTTCCTACTGCATACAATTTGCTAATGAAAATTGCGGGGACGGGTACTCGGGGTGACACATACATATTTGTGCTTTATTAGTATTTGCTGTGGCTGATGTTACTGATGTTGTTATTTGTTTAAGTAAATTTTGTTTACAACTTTGTTCTTAATACTTCATAAATATTAATGACACTTTCAAACTCCCACACTCCTTGATCCACAACAAACAAATAACTAGCCAAATGACAAATGACACATACGAGTATGTCTGTACACACAATGCACTAATATGCTTTGAAATATGCCATGAATGTTTACAGAGGTGGTAAGGCAAACCTGAACTTATACACACACACACACAGACACACACTTACAGTTAGAATCATCGTAGATAAACATTCGTTAACCAGACGTTACACCTTTAATATTATTGTGACGGCTCTAAAACACAAATTCAGGCACACACATACTTACATGCATGCATGCATACATACACATGGCTGTGACAACACATTCCATATTAAATTCATAAGTTTTCGTTTGTTGATATCCAGCTCTCATCGCTCATCATTTCCATCGACTCTGCCATTATCATCACCACAATAATGATGAATTTCATGCTCATTATTAAACAGACATTTCAGCCCAGTTGGCCACGACTTCAAGAGGTCTTTGACGGCGGGTACAACACAATAGTGTGTCGTAGAAGACATACTGATACATACAAATCGAAATTTTCAGAGAAATGGCGCCAAAGTCGCACAAGACGAAATTAGCGAGAATGTCGCTCAGCTTGTCGTTGACCTTTTTCCAATGCCAAGATTCTTAACAATTTCATCGACGGCTGCATGAAACACAATATCCATCATCTGAATTTCATATGAATTTCTTAAAGACAAAACGGGGATTTTGTCGATCGAAAAATTATGTTGAATACAAAACGTACGATATTGTTGTCACATAGTCACAAACGATGATTTCCTTTAAATTGTTGATGAGAAAAGTCAAATTGTCGAAGAGAATGTTGTCTATGACGATTTGGCCAACAGGGAACACACATTTTCACGTATGTAGCCTCTCATTTGTAGTAATTTCTTAGCAGCTCGAGACCCCCAATAGTTCTGGAGGCGGTGATCTTTAAGGATCTACTATGATCTTACATGTGAAGCAGAGATCAGATATATATCACGATTTCCTTTCGGTTACTATTAGACTGTGTGAAGACAATAAAAGTCTAATTGATTATATTCTTAATGGAATAGTTGCGTGCATGCATGTGTGCGTTAAAAATGAGGAAGCAAAACGTATCTAAACGTAAACGTATCAGAGAGTGCACTTTTCACTTCACCTTTCACGTCTATAAATTAGCAAATCTTATAAATAAGACATTCATTGTCTAAAGAGAGACTTGCATTAATTCAAGACTGCCACTTATAAAAATCGTAATTTTACCATAGTTTTTGTATTTGAAGAATTGCCAATAGTAAACATTATTTTGTTACATGTTACAGTCATGGAGGACAAACTCCTTCTCCTAGAGGATATTCTGAAGCATTCTTAGAAATTAACTAGACTCTCTTTGCATTTTCCTGCTTTCAGCAGCAGTTTGGGTTTTGTTCGTTTCGATGAGGCCTTCAAGAAACTCTGCGCAAGAAGATTGCATTTAATTCCTTTCGCTGTGAAACTAAAGTCAAAGTTGGATCGGTTTCGGCACACTGCAATATGTAGTATTATACTTTTTACTAAATTCTAAAGATCGCGCATGGCAGAAAGCGTTCTGTTTGCAAAGCAAAATCCTTTCAATTCAAACAAACGCCGTCGGAAGAACGGTAAAAATGCTTAAACAACAAATTCATCAGTGTTGCTGGGCAAAAGAGCAAATGCTGTGTTGAGTCTGCAAATCATTGAAACAAATTAAAAGCGAACTTTTAATGAAATTTGAGGTTATAAATACTCGTGTAATTGTGTTTTTGTTGTCGCTGTTATTTCAACAGCACAGCATTACGTTGACAACATGTGACCAACAAAACTTATATTTCATTTTTAGAGATTGACGAAAAAGTCTCAACACATTTAGGAATAACTTTTTAACGTTTCTGGCTCAAGTGCAAAACCTAAGATGTTTTCAAGGAGGTGGGAGTCAACTTTTAAATTGGGTTATTTAGTTAATGAAGTTAAACACACTTGCAGGAAATTGATTTAGTTAAAAAGAAGCAATCATATAAACTAGATTTTAAGGCAGTTGATATCAAAGTGATGAAGCAGGAAGTAGGGGAAAAATAAAAGCAGATCGGAATTATTTTCGAAATTAAGCGGTTAGTGCGATCGAAATCAATTTTACAGGGGTGGAGTATCGTACATGGCACGGACGTATGCATATCGTTGACCCCACGCAGAAAGCCCGTACTTGGAGTTTCCCAAATTGTATTCACTATTAATGATTTCAATACATGGCATAAAAATATATGTCGCCAGAGATATTTAAAGCAATAATATCTACCAGGTCATTGATAGCAGCACTTTTAATATATTTTTACATATTCCTGTAAAGTAACAGTGCTGTATGTTAGGGCCTTTCTATGTAGAACCAACGATATACGAGTGTACATAAATACATATATTATTTGTGAAAGTTATTAGCATTTTAGAATTTTGTAAAATTTTAATTTTTATTTTATAAATTTCGGCTTTTTCAAGATCTTGAGGATTAAAAATGGTGACAGGAATCGAGAACGTTCAGCAGTTAACCGGCAAGCAATGTCGCGAGCTATTGTATATGCGATCTAAGAACGTAAACTTTTATAAAACAATAGGAAATTTTTTTTTTTTTGATATTAACTTGCAATTATACTTTTCAGCCTAAGCGTGTAGTGCCAGCGTTTACTTACGAAGCCTTACAAGAAAATACTCAAGTGGTGCCGCCGAAAAAGTATGTGATTGCCCCAAACCGAGTAAATAAATTAATAGAACTAAATTTTTTGTCTGCAGGATCGAGATATTTAAAAAGAGACCCGCGGATACAACATTTTTCAAGACTTATTGGCAGCGCGGTGACATTCCGGTTACATTTTCTGGCAAAGTGTTCCACAAGACCACGAAAGATTTTCCTTTGGAATGGTTCTGTAAACCACAAGATTTGGACTATTGCTACTATTTGCCAATATTTGTAGACGGGTGAGTTGAACGAACCCAATTGTTTTATGCATTTTTCTAAAAGAAATAAATTATTTTGCAGACTATCAGACAACAACCCCGAGTTACGTAAATTAGCACAATATGGCGCCATGGACTTAATATTAAAAGCCCCTACAAAAATCTTGCCAGTACTACCGAAATTGATTTTGCCCTTGAAGAGGGCTTTCAATACGAAGGACAAGAAGATAATAATCGCTGGCTTAAAACTTTTGCAATTAATGGTTTTAGTAGGTAAAATATTACCTGCATATTAGAAGCACAATAATATGGTGTACATGTATTTTAGGACCCTGCGTTGGCCAAGCTTTGGTGCCCTACTATCGTCAAATTTTATCTGTTTGTAATCTGTACAAAAATGTTAATGTTAATCTGGGCAATTTCATAGATCCTGATCGGGAAAACCGCATAGGTGATGTAATCGAAGATACTTTAAATATATTGGAGAAGTGTGGCGGACCAAATGCCTTCATTAATATTAAATATATGATACCTACTTATGAGAGTCATGTCCATCCAGGCAAGGAAAATCCGGAGCAAAAGGCGGCATCGAATCGTTATTAAAGTGGGATTCAGTTTTATTCGTTTTAATTTTTGCAGATATTTTCGGAATCGCTATACGAACTGAGTATTTTTCATTTCTATTTTACACAGCGAAAAATCTCAAAATCTTTAATAGTGAAAATAATGTGTTTGTCTGTTAAAAGCGTTAATATTTGATGTACTAAATAAAAATAATAATGCGATTATTCTGAGAAAGAATTCTAAAATGGATTTTTTGATCGCTTGTTTGTTTTTTTTTCAGAATAGTCGTCCCTATTTGCAACCCGAATACAGAATTAAGTTAGTATTTAAATTCATATATTATTAATATCAGATGTGATATTTTTGCAGGTAACAAATAGAGAAGACTTGAAAAACCTTGTTATTAGTGGTTTTAAATTTTCAGAATAAACAGGATTAATTATTTATATTGATGTGCTTTACCAAACTAGATCTACACAGTCTTACATCCAATAAGTGCATGGGGCCAATTGCGGCATTTGCTACCGATGGAAATGTGTGTTTAAATTGTACTGAAATTGTCATCGTATGCCGTAATTTGACACCCCCCATACCAATGAGCTACACCTGCAGAAGATAATAGCGCTTTCTAAAGGCAATTGCATGTAAATAAATTTCGAAGGTCATACTCTTATTTATGTACGTGTTTATGTTGGTACATTCAATAGTTAAAGTTAATAGGATGTTTCAATTAAGTAACTTACTTGTTATTCACTGCATCAAACATTAACTTCACTGCGTTTTTACAGCCAGCTAAGTGAAAACAAACGGTTCTGCAAAATTATTTCCTGCACATACACACAAAGTTTAAAACAATTAACACGTTTTTACCATCGTATATTTTATTTATATAAATTAAACTTCAATTAATTTTATAATTGCATACTTAACGAAACAAATTATCACTTTATTAACATTTTCTTATTTATTTTCCGGTTGTTCTTCAAATCAGGGATGCCAGATGTGACGATATCTCACCAGATGCAACGTTTTTTAAATTTGTTTGGCGTTTTAAGTTTCGGTTTATCGACATATCAAACAATTAAATATACGGCTTGAACGTAAAAAATTTTCATTTTAACAAGAAAATCCGGGGCTAATGTCTATGTATAATATAAACTGATACCCATTTCTACGTTCTTTAATGAAATTTATTTGCTGGTGGTCAAGCAATGTCTATATGCATTTCATTGGTGCTTTACCAAATCATCAGTAATAATTGTTTACGTTCTTTAATAATTTTAGTTCTGTTTGAAGTAATCTGGAGCAAAATATATCTATATCATAGGGATTTTTGCTCTTTTTTTGCAAATGGAACAGAGTTGCGCATTGTCCGTTAACAATCGTCACATATATTTTCACTTTGTCATCGTTGATTGTTTGCAATATAATCCGTATTTGTACTGAGAAGAGTATTAAGTCATGGCCGATGTTTTTGCAAGACCTTTAAAAATTTTAGACAGTGTCAAACGTTGTTTACATACTCGACCGCCTTTAAGTACTGAGGGTATACATATAATCAAAATTGTACTACCATCGAAATGGGCGTTATTCGGCTATATATACATATATGTATATTCCTACCAAATATGTAAAAGTAGAACGTTGCTAGTAATTGTGCATGTGTGTAGCAATTTAATGTGTTTTGTTGCTATAAACTTTATAGTATAAAGCTAAGTTCACACCATCGGCTCAATGTACAGATTTTCGTCGGCTCACTGAAATAAAGTTATAAGTAATAAGCTAAATTTGCCTTATTTGTCAACTAATTGAAATATAAAAAATAATTGCACCACACTGCATTGGTAATAAAGCCATATAGACTTAATCCAGAATTAATTGAGAAATAATGCAATTTCGTTTGAGTACTTATGACTTTATTGCAGTGAGCCGATAAAAATCTGTACATTGCGCCAATAGTGTGATCTTAGCTTAATATATGACCTGGACCATGATTTACACAAGCAGCAACTCCCACGGGCTTGTAACATTTAAAATGTTGCCATACTACTGTGACCTAACGTAAATGAAAAATTCGTGTAGAGCGCTCCTATTGCAACCATGTGCTTTATTTTCAAATGAGAATAACTGTATCTTATCGCTTATCCTTTAGTCATATATTTCGCGCACAGTAGCTGTGCGTCAGCTGTTACAGAATTTCTTATTAAAGGTGAAAGAAAATTTACAATTTTTGCCTAGGTCTTCGAACTTGAAAATTTTATTTGTTAATTATCGCTATTCACGCGTGGGAAACAACAAAAATTGATTGTAAATTTACACCAACAAATATGAGCATTTAGCCAAAGTTGTGAAAGAATTCGAAAGTAAGTACGGGGATGAAAACCTTCGAAGTAAATTAACTTCCATTTGTCGTGAAATTCATTGTGGATCTTGTTGGAAGATCTTGAATGCACCAAGAAATTGTGCATATCACTGATCCAACTAGAATTACAGTTCAGTTGTTTTCATTGACTTTCTTTTTCGATCAGTTAACCTATTTTCTTTTGTCAGTCTTTTAATTTTACTTTCATTCAACGTTTTTTTTTTATATTCACTTACAGAAGACGATTAATATTTTCAATTGCTAAACTGGTCGCCTCTTCGTGTGGCTGTCGATCGAAAATCGTCGTTCATATTCTAACCTAAAAACAATAAACTTAATCTTATCGCTGTGAGAAATCTATAATATGAACTGAGAAGAAAATAAAACATTTTAATAGTAAATCTTGTGCTAAAAGAAAACTTCCCACAAAAATGTTTCATATAGTGATTGATAACTAAAGGTGTTTTTTTCGATAGCCCTTGACAACAAGCCGAACAGCTTAATTAAAAAAAGTTATTTCCAAGAACTTGTGTATATTTGTATGTGCGTTTTTATTCCCTGTTCCCAGTGTTTATTTTATATTACAACTTATTATTATTTCGGGTTAGTGTTCGTTCGTTTGTAAACTAAAATTGTAATTCGCGCGGAGTATCTAATATATTTAAGTGAAATTGAAATGGATTCGTTATCATTAACACCATCTTCAAGCATTCGATCCCAAGAAAATGAATGTAAAAGTCTGAAACGCGTTTCGGAACGGCATCTGAAAAGCGATGATGGATCATTGTCCGGAGAGGGCGAAGAGTATGACGATGACAACGCTCAGATAAAGCGGTTCAAGAGTTTTGGTTGCTCCGCCCTAGAAGATTCTTGTTACGAATCACCCGTCAATGTTGGTGTCATGATCCGTCCCAAACGCATATTTGAAAATGTTTCACGGTTTCGAGAAAACGGCAATCAAGCGGTAGTTTTATCACCCATCACGGAAATTTCGATGAACTTGAATGAGACTTCTTTGAACTCCAATAAAACGGACTCGGCAATTGATGCTGGCTACGGTTTTGACGATGACGCAACTCCAATAAAGCGCACCTACCCAAATGGTGCATTGAAATCGAAGCTATTTCTTAATACATCGTATGAGAATAAATGTGGTGAGTGTTTCTTTTTCTTTAAAATTAATTTACATTCTATATTCACTAGCTAAGCCTAATTTGTGATGAAAGATGTACTTACATGTGTATGTATGTATGTACGTATATATATTCATATATATAAACAAAGAAAGTCGCACAATTTGTCGATTTGTTTTCATATCAATTACTATATTCGTTATCAACATAAAAATTTAGTGTTAACCACAAAACATCTACTTAGGAGAATATATTTTAATGTTAGCGCAACTCCCGATTATCGTAGAAGCCGATATGTATCAATTTTTACACCAAAGCTTATAACTGCGACTATTTTCTAACAAATTTTCTCAATAATTGCAAGAGAATTTGTTTTATTCGTAAACATGACTTTTTTCTAAATATCTTGTTGTGGAATGTACTTTTGTGAAATCTATCACAATTAGGCAGTCAATAGCCTTTCAAGAACAGTACGTGCCCCAGAGTTTTCTTCAGCTGTATCCACAAGTATAGGATAAAATAATTCAACTAGTCAAATGTTATGAACAACACGAAGGGCGTTAGTTTCTTATAAACAATTTATTTATACAAGAGTATATTATACAGCTTAAAATTTTTAATGTAATAAACAATGGTCGATCATTGCAACTTTTCGTTATGGTCAGATTTCTCTGTTTTTGTTTGCGAAAATTGAGCACGCACTGTTGAATATTATATCTTTCTAGGAGAAGGAAAATTAAATTTTGTTCATTCAAGTGCAACACTTGTGAATACATAAATTAATGTTATGTGCTCAAAAGATCTCATTATTTTTACTGTCTTCTACTGGATTACGATCGCGTACACCTTATCCTGTAAATGAGAAGGCGATTTGAGAGATAAAAGTGAAATTCATTGACTAAATAAACCGAAAATTCTTACTGGACTAATTTGTGACAGTAAAATAAAAACGAAACCATACGTAAATGAAAAAGAGACAAAACTAATTTTTTTTAGATTGTTACTGAAATTAGTAAACAACAAGAATGTTGGTAGTATAATAAGTTAAATTCGTTGTTTGCATTGTACTGGATTTTATAATTTTGCCCTTCACGTATTTTTCTCTTGTTAAGTCCTTGTTTTGATTACTTCGAAAAGTACTCGAAGTGACTTCTTATCGGAATGTAGACACTTATAAGTGGCTCGTTATGAGGATTTTGATTCAAATTAAATTAAAATTAAGGAAATGTGTATATGTTCATCATTAATTAGCATTATGTTTTGGGATTTATTACCACGTATATAAAAGATTTTTATCTAACAAATGAACTACTCTCGAATACAACTATTCAAAAAAAATTTGCATGGTCTTTGGTAATTTATTCCATGCGGCATAAGACTGTTCCGAATTGTCTGGGCCTTATTATTTCTAATTAATATTTGTAACAACAACGGATTACAGACCACAACTTTGTGTTTAAATAACAACAACAGAAAAATATAGAGCAATTATATGGTTGCTTGGCAGTTAAATAAGGATGTATTATGATTGTTGCTTTCGTGCTGCTGTATTCTCGAACGCTGTGGCAGCGCTGCTAAGAAGCGTTGTGGGAATATGTTTAACACAAAACTGTTCAAAATATGCAAGTGTATACATAAATATTTAGTTTCTGGTAAGATGGTTTGGTATTGTTTTTAAATATAAATTAGATGCCGTTGAAATGTAAATTGAAAAAATATTGTAACAGGGCCATACAACTACCGATTAGGTTGTTATCTTTGCTTAATAATAATCACTCCAGTGCTTCTAAAACCATAACACATTTAAGGAATTTCTAACCAGAACATCATATATACAGTGTTACCATATTGCGCCAGAGCGCGCTGAAAACATCAACTTCTTTTTAAAGATTCGAAAATTTGTTTGCTAAATTTCTGACAAACTGTTTAATTGGTCACAAAGACGTTGAAAGCACGAGTTTTGTATTAAGCGAACCCTAAACTAAAAATGTCACTCTTAGATGTATTGTTTTGACTGCTTTATGTCTGAATGAAAGCAGCAGGTATTTCAATCAGATTTGCTTTATACGCGGCAAGTTGTGGCAGAATGGATGGATATTAATTTATTACCCTCTAACGAAAATCGAAATACATTTCAAACAATCCTTTACAATAGATTTATTACAAATACTTTTCTTTATTACTTTAAGGTTTTCTGTCACACACATCGCGTCGTGCATGCGTACGAAGGTAAAGACATTGCCCAGCTGGACAACAAGTTCAAACAAAAAAGGTAGTTTCTTATAAGGACTTCCCTATTTTATACTTGCACCACTTAAACTGTGTAACGAAAGGGTGCCTCATTCAGAGTTGACTGTGTTTCACTCTGTGATTCCTTTTTAGCTTGAAATTCTTTAATTTTAAAATTGACATCAACATCCGTTGATCACATAGTGCGCCAAAGACATTGACATCTCTCCACACACTCGACTGCATTTTTAGCAAAATCTTCGTACTCATAAAAAGAAACACGAGTTGAAGGCACATGGATAAAACTAAAATGATGGATGGATGTATGGGTACGATTTAAAAAAGAAATCTTTTGAATTTTTATATTTTCTCTGGTATTTTATTTGCAATGAAATCAATTTGACATTTAGTGGTTTTCAATAATGCAGCGGGGGATATTAATTATTGTGAGCAGAACCTTAAAAACTGAATTCGTAAATCAACTACGATCTACTGCCTGGGCCATTATATTGCAAGAACATTTTCTTTCTTTATATTAAAATCAAAAACAAAATTTTAGCACGAATTATTCCTGATTCAATTGATTTTTATTGAAAATTAAATTAATTTGTTATTTATTTCCTTTAAGCAAACTGAACGGAATGAGAGCACTGCAGACGAACTATAACCGAAACCGGTCTGCTTGAGTGCCGAACTTATCTACGTAAAAAGTGCACAATTTTATTATTATTCAGAATGACTTGTACAAATTACGGAAATAACTAAACTTTTCACCAGTTTTCCATTTGTGATTAGTTTCTTTGAAATGCCTGGTGGTATTGCGCTCGTAAGAAGAGTCAATTGTTTTGAAAAAGTTAAGATTTGCTTTCACGTTGTAAGTGTGAAGAGAGTGTAGACAGAAAATGTAACTCCTGCTGACTTTTTTTTTTGTTCTTTCTATTCGAGTTAAAAATATAAAAAAATGTTTTTTTTTTGTAACAGGAGGGTAAATTTTAATGATGGAACAATAATCATTTTGAAACTAGAAATTTTATAGTGGTTTTTGATACTGTTTTTTTTATGTATTTTTTTTTGCTAAATTTCATCTTGAAAGTTTGCCCTTTCACTTGATTGAATTTCCAAGCACTTGATTTATTTTTTATCTGTTACTTCAAATTACCTACAATTTGATTTGAATTGTCTGTCTCCTGAATCGCTCATGCGGAATGCTTCTTATTTTTTTTTTCAATATATTTCTCTGGTTTAAAGAAAGAATTTTTTTTCGTATTTCCGTTTTTATATATGATGACTTTTTCAGTTTTCTTTGTAAACTATAATTTTCTATACATTTTGAGCTGTTTTTGAGGGTCATTTTTATTGTTTCTATAAGATTGTCGGCTTTGATGTCTAACAATGAAGTCACTGTTCGTATGTGTGTGCAACATGCGCACTGTAAATTGAATGTAGTATGTAGATGCGATTGTGTTTGCTTGTCGCTCTTCCTGGCATGAATGCAATACGTTTTTGTTCAGTAGGAGTGGTGCTTCATTGTTTCGCGCTGGTATTTCCCCGCGCTACTCAACAAATTTTATATAATTTTATTGTTTTACCGCTCATTTCTTTATGCAGCTCGATCTTGAAAGAAATTAAGGGAATTCTGACTTCAAATGCGAGCACATATGCACGCTCATTATTAAAATTGCTAGACCAAAACATTTCATACCAGCGTATCGCATTTTTACTTATTGTGTTCCCCACACTGCATATTGTTGAGCAACTAGAAGTGAACGTGCTGCTAATGCACATACTCACAAGTGTAAACGTGTATTTAAGGAAGTTTGCGAATATATAAAAATCTGTGAAGGACTTGGTTTCATTTTTAATAAAAGATTATTAAAAGATTCAAGATTTTAAAATATTTTTTGACAAAGTCGTGGGTACAGAACGTTCTCGTTCTCTCGAAATTTTCGCAAGCATGAGTGCAGGTGCTGCACTCAACGATAATTCGTTTTGGAAAAGTTATCGAATTGCCTGTTGAACAACATTAAAAATTTGAATAGTTTTCTTTTCAAATCGTATTGAAGCGTAAGTCCCAGTCAACTTTTATCCATCGATTTCCGTGGAAAACACGTATTTCAATTTAGATACACGAAATTCATAATACAAAAAAAGTGTTCCATGTCTGCTATCGATTATCAAGACTTTCGGAGAAATTTTTTCAATGTTTCAATTTTACATTTTCCTTTATTTCCTACCCCTTGTTTTATATCAAAAGGACCTCCAGCTGACTTTGATCGTATATATTATATCCAAAATTGGGTAATAGTGTTTTCACACCGAAAGTTAAAACCTAGTTTTCGCATTAAAACCATAAACAGCTGATTTTGCGTTCACACTGCAAATCGTGGTTTTAACCTACAGGCTGTACGAGTATAATAAATTTGTTTCAAATAAATTAAATCGCTCATGGGAATGTGTGAATTTGTTGCTGTACTTGTTCTCTATTTTTACAACACTTAATTGACAACCTGTACAACAGAAGTTTTGTTTGAAGGAAAAAGTTTCAATTCACATATTTTTCTCCTGCAACACATCAATGAAAATTTATTTATTTATTTATTTCAAAAATACTTTGCAAAGAAAATTTGCAAAGTATTTGGTGCACAGATGCCGACGGGGTGACTCAGACCATATGCCGGCGATGTTATTAACCCGTATTTTCTTCCGTTACTGTGACTGACTGTACACGACCTATGCCTTCACATAGGAAGTAGCAACGTAGTTAACCAAGGAATATTCCTCAGAAGAACTGTAAAACTATACAGTTATCTGAGGTGTTGAAATTAACTAGTGCGAGTGAGACGCAAAACTCTCGAAAGAGAGTAAACAATCAGTGGTCTGGCTGCACTTAAAAAATAATTGCCAACGAGGCTTGATGTTAACTGACTCAGAGCTGCTTTGCGACTGACATCAATGAAAATATTTCTCCGTTACTCTCCGTCCATAAGCTCCTTTTTCTCTGGCATTTTTAGTTCTTTTGACTGCAACCATTTTGACAATCTTTTCATAATATTTCAGGGGTCTGTATACATTTTTATTAACATAAACAATACCAGCTGTTTCCAATATATAACTTGGCAGCACTCAACTTGGCACAGCCAAAAACAAGGTTGCATTTCATAAAATCTACTTCAAACCAATTCGAAAGAGTCTTTAAGTTGGTTTTAACAAAATTATTTTGCATGGTAAAACTAGTTTTTAATAGTGGGTTTTAACGTTAAAACCAGAATTTATTAAAACCATGTCAGTGTGAAAAATCTGTAAATCGTTCTCAAATTATAACGAATTCTTCTCTTTTGTAAAGAATTTCTGGAAATGATCTTATGACTAGATTTTAAATGAATGGAAGAACCACGTAAACGATATATTTATAATACTTTTTTCAAATGTTGGATTCTTTTTTTTAAAAAACAATAGCCTAAGAAAAACCAAAAACTCACAAATACTCCCGCAATTATGAGTTTTCGCGTCACATTCTGCTAATTCGTCAACATTTTCAATGTGTCAAGCTTGAAACGTCAATTTAAACAGGAAAATTAATTTTTTAATCAATAATTTTAGTTCCAGCGAATGGGGCCACTTATTTTTTGTGTGCAGTCTTCAAGAACATTTTGAAATTCCATAGTTTTTATTAAAGTTTTCAAAATTGTCACACATTTTTTTTTTATCTTGGACCAGCACTCAGGGGATGACCCCTATATATGCAATGCATTGTGCTGGAACTGAAAACGAGAGGATAGTATTGAGGGGACAGACTAGGAAAGATGAGAAGATAGACAGTTTTTGCTTCAATAAAAAGGCGACATATCGAATTTAAATTGTGCTTCATTTCCTTTATAGTTTAATAAATTTGAAACGGCTTTCAAGCACGAGTAACAGCTAATTTTGTTCAATCATAAAAAAACCGTTGAAAATGGAACACATACGCAGATTTAATATGCAGATGAAATCATTGTTTCCTCAAAATGGTGGCCATGTAAATGCCGATCTTTTCGAATGGGTTGGTTGGCTCTCCAAAATGCATATATTCTCCCATTGCCACAGAAGATGGCAAAATCATACACGATAACAAATTCTAAAAGTCATGCTCTCTCGTATCATCAATTTTATCCGTGGGGTGATTCCGTTTCTAAATTCCGTTTCGTTTTATTAAGTTTAGATTTGGGTGTGGTAAATGTCATTAGTAGAACGTCAAACGAAAAACAATAAATAAAGAAAATAAATTGAAAATGAGAAACAAAATTTCCAATGCTGAAGTAAATGTCAACGCTTAATGACTTTCGTCATCCAAAGAACTTTTCGCGGTCTTCACAAACACACACACACATACACACCCTTTCTTTTCACTCTTTACCAAACACCTGGTCTGCAGCGCGTGCTTCCTAACAAAATCTTAAACGAAATTCTTAAGGAACTACAACACATATGAAATCAGGAAACATTGATGGCGGCAGCTACAGTTGCATGCAACACCCAGACGAAGTGGCATACACAAATGAAATAGAGAAGAAAAACCATTAACGTGCAACATTGACACAAAATTTTAATTATTTCCGATATTGATTTGCTGCGATTAAATGCTTTACGAATCAAAATCCCTACAGCAGCAGAATATAAATTATTACGCAATAACAACGAAAGCAAAGCAAATGCATCTCAGTTCACTGTGACATCCAGACAATGAATTTGTTCTTGCATCGTACTGCTGCACCGCTTTTGCTTTTGTGACCGCTGCTGTTGTAATGTGTCGTTGACACCTGGATATTTTGCAATGTCTTGGCAGAATCAGCCATTCAGCCAGCCACACAAAACATCAACATCAAACATTCTTTAAACTAACATTTGCTTCTTATTTCCAATTCTAATGGCAACAGCAACAACAACAACAACAAAACTAAATTCAATTCCCTCCAAAAACAATGTCTACGTAAAAGTCAATGAACGGTAGAGACTCACAGCCCTCAGTTCCGATATGCAGACACATCAGACGTTATAGAAACAAAAACAACAACAACGACAACAATAAACAACATTTACAATAAAGGAATAATGAAGAATAAGAAGAAAATCATACTTTAAATTGTATAATGAAATCTTAACGCCACATAAAACTAACGGCGAGTACACCTGTCCCTCGAAAACCTGGCTGCGCCGAATGTACGGAAGACTGTGAATTCGTGGGCGAACGTCAAGACGCTCTTATAAAAGGAATATAACGCTAAGCGTCCACTCCAGGCTCGAAGGAGTATCTGTAAGAATGCCAAAAACAATCCCCCTTATTCCGTAACTATTTGTCGACGTCAAAGTCAAGACACTATCAAATATGGGATGCTTACCTGCTTGTTGACCTTGACGTCGACAAATAATTACAGAATTAGGGGAATATTTGCGAGCAGATAGATGAAAAGGTTCAGCAGGGACAGCACTCTTGGAACGAATGGAATTCCAGCGCAATGGTTTTAAAACACTCGATTAGACTACGGTACACATTCTACATGAGGGTGTTGGAGGAGGATCCCTTTCTCTGAACTTCTGGGTTGGGATGACACCATTTCGGTGTCCTCTTTGATTTGACTTATTAGTGATCTGTGGCATAAAGTATCCACTTGATGCCACAATGTGGGTCCTTCGTCCAGATTTTTATTCTTTTTTATTGATTGTGACATGGAGCAACTTATGGCATTTCGTGTCTTCGCGTTGCTTTTTTTCAAAATGCTATACGCGTTCTACTTTTTTACACTGGCACGCTCTTCTCGGCCATTTGTTCACCGTATCAGCTATTTATCGTGTTCACTTGTGAAGTTTGTGAGTGTTTTGCCTGTTCGGAGATTTTCTGCTGTAGAAAAAAATGCAAGGAGAGGAATTGCATAACATTTTTTCGTTAAAATTCGAATTAAGTGCTCAACAGCAGCTGAAATATTGGCAGTTGCATTCGTTGATTGTAGTCTGAGTTAATTTTAGTAAACACAACATCGTGGTCCTGCCACCAGATTTGCTGCCCTGGGACTATTTCCTGAATGGACCCATGAGAGGACAAGGAATATTTGTAATTTTGTGTAACAAAAATAAAAAAATTTCCAACAGCCGATCAACGAGTCTCAAGTGTTTTAATGAATGGAAATTAGCGTTAAAGAGACATTGTGACTGCAGTTTGCGCTTCCATTCCGTATTTGATTTCTTATTATTGAATGTTGCAGGGAGACGTTGGCGCATACAGAGTGGCTGCTTGCCACTGTCAGGGTGGATGTAGACACGAGTGTTTTTAGGGGCATTTGAAACTGCTGATAAGAGAAGAAAAAAAGCAAAAAAACAAAAGTTAATTTAGTACAATAATTTTTAGTTTCGTTCCAAATTTGCCATTAGAAAGAAAGAAATTATTGTTCAACCAACTCGTCTTTGCTGGCTCGTTTTCTTTAGTTTCGAAATTCAATTGGTGGTGATAACTTTTTACCAAATCATAAGGGGACTTTATTCCTCAATTCTTTTCTCTTTACTCGTTTCTAATGTTTTCTTCGCTTTGGTAAATGCACAATTACAACATCCAAATGACGATGAGGGTGAAGAAAAATGTCAAATTTATATGCGCGCACCACAACGCACCCTCTCATTTGAACGTGTGATGTAACAGACGCGTACGCTAACCAACGGTGGCACTGCCGATAATGAGTTCGAAATTGAGAGAAGGAAATGTTTCATTAAAAACAGCGGCTGCGTTTTCTTCAAGATGTTTTCCAAAGTGTTGGCGTTAGCACGCGCCAAATTTCTACGTCTCGTTTGGAAGTGAAATAGAAAACTCTGACAAAGAAAATTACAATAGAATAAAATAAACTCTTTTATTTTGTGGGAAAATTTATGTTAATTATGGTTTTGAAGAAATTTTTAGAACGCTAGTCAGTCATCATTTGTCGCAGAATGGGTGTACGAAACGGAATTTGACGTGCTGCCAGTTGAGGCAGACTGTCAATTTGTTGTTTGTTCTTTGCTGTTTGTCGTTAAAAAGCACTTAATGCAATATTTATTCAACGCAGGCTAAGCCACGACAAATGAAGTAGAAAATGTGAAATTTTATACGTTTTATTGAATGCAAGTCAGGCTCTTGTGTTTTGCTTTTAAATATCTTTAAATGCATTTTAGAATTGCGTCCTTTGAGTTTGTGATTCTTAAAATAAATTTGTTTATCTTCTGATCATTCATCATTTTCGGTTCCTGAATAAGAGAGTTCTCAAATCTAATTTAAAAACGTGAAATTTCCTGGTGTCTGCAAATGTCCCTTATTAAAATGTTTTTTTCTCATATCACAACTTGATCGGTTTTATTTGATTTATTGTAAATAAATGCTCTTTAGAGCTTTATGATTTTGATTTTTGGTTTAATTTTCTTTCTATTCGATGGCCGCCATTTTAAACTTCAGATACAAAATGTGCAGCCCCCACCTACTCCCTCAGACCACAATAACCAATCGCTTGAAAATCAAATATTTTTATTTCCAACGCGGACGCGCTAAACGGCTCCGTGATGATGAATGGCCGTCTTTTTTATTGTACTGCGCCGGCGAGTTCGCTACATTTCCGATAACAATTAACAGATTCCAGCACTTGTGCAGATGTATGACAGAGCGCGGGATCGAACCCACAACCTTCGGCTTCGTCGTATACGCGTTAACCACTTAAGCGAAAAGTATCCACAAGGGGGCTCTTCTTCTTTTTACCCAGGACTAAAATTAAATTGTATTCCTCTTTTTTTATTGCAATTTCTTTGTTAAATAGGTTTTTCAAAAGACTCATTTTGTAACAAATAATTTGAACGTTTCAATGCGTGTGAACTTTCGTCTGCAGTCCTATTTTTTTTTTGGCAACAATGCGTCTGTACTTTGGGGTTGCTCCTTGCAGTGCGATGAAAAGCTCTTTTAGGTGTCAATTTGTAATAAAACTCTTGCAGAATAAATTACAATAATTTTTGTGTTTTTATAAGAAATTAATACTTTTAACGGCCGCTTTAAGCGAAAGTTTTTATTACAACTCGCGGTCAGCCGCTACCTTTTGTTTGGCTGCAGTTGAACAACAACAATTAATCCCATCCAATCCCATAACATTTACGACGAGAACTTCTTCTTAAGCATGTAATCTGATAATTTTGTTTATTTTAAAGTTGCATTACAACTACGGAACGATTTAAGAATTTCAAAACATGGAAAATTATTGTGAAAATAAACAAAAAATTCAGGAATTAATACGCCAACGGACAATTGAACAGATTGCATTTCTAAAATAATGAACTTGCAGTAAACAAAAGAAGTCCTAATAAAAATTCAATTTGAATAACAATAGACAATAGAAAGAAACACTTTGGGATATGCAACGGATAAGCGGATACGAGTATATTTCTCTTTAATAACTGGCCACTGGTCAACCAGAACAAATAGGATTTTATGGACAGAAATCCAA
The DNA here is from genome assembly GCA_951800035.1 of Linnaemya tessellans. Classification (NCBI taxonomy): domain Eukaryota; kingdom Metazoa; phylum Arthropoda; class Insecta; order Diptera; family Tachinidae; genus Linnaemya; species Linnaemya tessellans. The sequence continues at coordinate 169,771,644 of OX637532.1, read as the reverse complement.
ATACGCGGACTTGTGTTGCTTTGGCAACGGCTTCGCAATTAAAATTGTAATAAAAGTCAGGTTTCCTTGCAAACAACTCTTCTCCACTGCCGCACGAAGAATATTTAATCGCTTTTTTTTTGTAACGATAAAAGGTTACAAAATAATGAAAGCAAAGCGAGGAACTCTCTAGTACTTCAAAAAGCAATAAACTACCATTGATATATTTCCTTCTTCTTCTTCTTCTATTGTTGTTGTTGTTGCTATTGTCGCTGGTAAAAATTAAATTACTTTAAATCAAGTTCAGTTGGCCATGCTTAAGTCAAGCGAATATTAAAAGGATTTTCCAAAGCAAATGTTTGTTTAAGTATTAGAAAAACAAGAAAAACAAAGAAAAAAAATTATTATTACAATATTTGATACCTTGACCACAGCGAAAAGCAACAATTTGTTTACTTTGGCATGCACGATAAAGTTCGAGTGATAAAATAAAAATAAAAAATAGAAAAGAAAATAAAATAAAGAGCAAACAGCAACTGCACAACGCTGCTGATCGCTGTGATCAAAAAAAGGTCAAACTCGGCCACTCGGCGCGACTTGATTAAATTACCGAAACAATAAAAGCCTTAAGAAAGAATCACACGCATGCAAATAGAAAAAAATAAAAGAACAGGAGCAGGAGCAGGAAAAACTCGACCATTGGTCATTCTGCATTGCGCTGAGGCAAAGGACATTCATTATCTTGCATTTAGAAATTAAGAAAAACAATAGAATTTAATAATCTTTTGAGACAACAACAATATGCAAATGATTTTTAAATACTTGAACTCTGATTAGGGAAATATGGAGTGTGTGAGTGCGTGTGTGTGTGTGCGTATGCAATAAAAAAGATGATATTGTGGTGGTGGTGGTGGCTGTTGAGGGCACAACCCTTTGCCTAGCAAACCTCTGCAGTTGTTGCTAGGCATATCCACATGGAAATGAAGATACACGGCTTACAGCGCAGTATCTGCTGCTGCACTAGAAACTGTTTGCATTCATTACAAACATCCTGAAACAATACAACAATAGTTTGTTCTTTCCATGTCTCAGGAGCTTTCAGAAAATTTCACGCTTAAATTGCAACAAAACAAGAGGATCACCGCTTTAAAATCTCTGCGGGGCAGAGTTTTCACATTGAAATACTCGTTCTTACTCACGCATTCCAAATGGCCAAAGACGTCAGTCGACAAACAGAAATTCCCAAAACTTTATTTCCGAAATCAAACTGCATTGAAGCGCATGATTTCAAACAATAAAACACAAAAAACAAACAAAACAAAAACAAAAAAAAACTTTATTGATAAAGGGTCAAATAAAGTTTTTGTATTTAGGAAATCCTTTTAAAACATTAACAGCGAAACCCAATTCTTTACACCTTGTGTTGCTGAGCAGCGAAAAGAAAACAAAATTAAGAAAAATTTTGTAAAGTCGAGTGCGGTTATTTCAGTTTAGGCAGCAGAAGAAGCAAAAAATGAAATATAATTGAAACAAAAAAAAAAAAAAAAGGATATTTAAAGGGGTTAATATCCTTTAGTACGAGTATCTTGCTTCTGAATAAAACTGCGCAATTTATAAAGAATCAATAATTTTCTTTCAGGACTGTGTTCCCGAGTGAATTGGGAATGCAGTCAGTTAATTTTTGATTTATTACAATACAGCATGCAGACTGCCGCAGACTGCTGAAAGTAGCGTGTGTAGTCACTCTTTAATGCAATTAGTTGTTTGTTGGAAGAAAATGCCACTGTGATTATGGTTTTGCAACTTGATTTATGTGTGACTTTTTTGCGCTGTTTCTTGTTGTTTTTGTTTCCTTTTTTTCTGGCAACTTTCTTTCTCAATTCATGGGACACATTTTGAAAAAAAAAGTTCCTTTGAACGATTTGCCACCTAAGGTTTATTAATTAGATGCCAAAATTATATTCAACACCTCTTAATAAATCAGCAACAACAATCTTAATAATGCAAATATCAAGGGGCGTATCTATAGATGGTTGACAAAGGAGCCATGCATTTGAAATAAATCAATTTAACAGCAACGAATGCTTTCCAATGGTTTTGTTTTACATGCAAAATGTTAATAAATATTTTAAAATTCTGCTCGCGAGAGGGGTAATTTTAAAAAATTCATTAAATGCATTTTAAGAAAAAGGGCGTTGTTGATTATAATACTTTTACGCTGTTGAAAAATGAAAAGAAATTAATGATATTTTTAGTTAACCTTAAAATAAACTTCTGTGCGCAATCGATGTAAAGATTTGACTCAGCATTCCAAGAGTCGCAGCCTGCACTATAAGGCCACAATGTTCATGTGTTGGAGGCGATGTGTCACTCTGAAAAGTAGTCATATTTTCCAACTATAAGTTTCCTTACTGAAAGTCCTTTTAAACAAGCTTTTAATTAAAGCAATGCTTTTTTACGTGGGATTCGATACATCAAAATGTAAAATAATCCTCCATATTCTGTAACTACTTGTCAACGTCACGTCAAGACGACATCAAAAATAGCACAATTCTCAATTTCCAACAATTTCTTCCTATATTCAGGTAGTCACATGCTGTCCGAAGTTGTTAATTGTTATGCACAAGGAGTAGGAAGGTAACCTATTTTTTGATATGGTATTGACGTGACGTCAACAAATAGTTACAGAATAAGGGGAAATATTTTCAACTATAATTATAATTTTAGTTGTATTTTTTTTGAATTGATTTTATTCGAATTCCAAAATTATTTCCAATGCTATACGAATTCAAAAATTGTTAAGACTTTTTCTGCAATATAATTGTAGGAACACAACTGGGACGAACGACGAATTTCGTTCAGCATTCGTTGGTAAAAATTCACTCTATAAATTCGTCGTATGAAACACAATAAGGACGAATAAAGTAAAATAATGAACAACAAAAATTGCACATTTTTTTAAATCTTTGTAATCCTCTGATGCCAGATTGTTTAGACATTCAATAATTACCCCGGTGGTGTCCATTTTTTCGAGAACAAATTCCTTTTTGTAATTATTTTTAGAAAATTTTTTTGTCTGTAAATAAATTACTCTTTTCATTTAACAGCTGATGGGGTGACCATATGAAAATGTAGGAAATAGCAAGAAATACTATATTATAAAAATTGTTCAAAATTAATAAAAATTCGGGCGAATGATAAATTTTTGTGAATTAGTGAATGCACTTTTAGTATATGCACAGAAAATGTTCGTGCCACATGCAACGATACACTAGCAAACTTTGTTTTTCCACAAAAAACCGGTTTGAATACATGAAACCTGGTCACCTGATTACTGTTTTACTGTTCGTCGTTCGCTGACGAAACAATTAGAAATAAATCTATTTCAACTTTCGCTGAGTACGACGAATTTCGACCAACACCACGATTGTGTGCATTTTCATATACACCAATTTGTTTTATTTTTGGCGACGAATATTCGCGACCAAAAATTCGTCGTTCGTCACAGTTGTGTTCCTAGCATAAAAAGGCTTCCTTGGCCACCATTTTTTAAATTAAAATTCGAATTAGAAAATTATTTCATATATAAGAAATTCCATAATTTAAACCTACATTCCTTAAAAATTAAATTTTAAAGCTTTTATGACGAAGCTGAGACGTTTTCTGATTTTTCTCTGGGCTTTACAATCCCCCCCCCCTCTCTGTCCACTAAATGATCCTATCAAAAAAGAATTATTTTACATTAATAACTCTAAAAATTTACTTTTTACTGTTTTATGCCAAAGATGAGATGTTTCCCCCACGGCCCCTCCCGGAGTGATCCTTGCAAAATAGAGTTTTTATTTACTAAATACTTGAAGGGTATTTAAGAGTCGACCCGGTCGAATATAGAGTTCTTAGTTGTTACAATTCAAGTACTAAGGAAAATTTGGGGTCTGCATACACTACAAATGCAACGCTGCAAAAAAAAAATTTTATTAAAAACTCCTTTCATTTACTAATATAACAAATTATATAAAAATAATTTTATAACTGGGGGATCGATTACGATGCAGTTACATATTTATATGAGTATTGAAGTGAAATTTCCGTCGACATCAAATGCAATAAGTTGGGCCCCTAATCAAATTATTAGTTTGACAGTTACAATAGAATGTCATTGTGCTATTGACGATCGAGGCCCAATCGCCTAATCAATGAAACAGTTCTGGAAATGTTGCAGCAAGTAAAACGCTAATATAGTCAATAGTGCTGAAAACAAAAGGCGTGATACGTTGCCGCAAAATCAACAATTAAACCGGCTGTAATCTAGAAATATTTATTAATTTCAAAGCGAACCCAGCAACAGTGCGATATGAAAACCAGGTGATCGCTCTCACACTGATCATTGTGTGACATATTGGAGGTTGTGTGTGTGTGTGCCCACACATGCGTGCACACTTTCTCATATGCACAAACAGAAACACAAATACAATTGCCAATTAGTTTGTTTTGAATTGAAGAAATATTAATTGCCGTATTTGTCAAATGAGGATGTTGGAACGCGTGCCATCCGCAAATTACAAAACAAAAATCGAATAACAAACACAATAATAGTCCGCACAATGACTGTAAAATACAATAAGAAATACAGGAGAACAACAACGAAAACAATATTGACAATCGAAGGAAAAACTCAGCAAAATATTGTCCTTTAACACCTACATTTTCTGTTTGTTGTGGAAGAAAAAGTGGCAAATGACAATTGACTCGTTGCTGGGCTGTTGTGATCGTGCTGCAAAAGGTGGTAAAGCTGCAACAATTGAAGAAGTTGAAAGTCACTTTGTTTCTCTAGCCCAGCACTGGCCAAGTGGTCAATCAAAGATCTTTTTCGATTAACAAACGAGATGAGAAAAGGATACAAAAAGGAGGGAATAAGGAAACAAATAAATTAACTTTTGTCTTTGACTTTTCTGCGCCATCGTTGCCGACAATGGCCACCTAATGATTTTAAGGTCTTGCCCACTGAACTAAATGTCAAATTAAACCCAGCAGATGCTTAATTTTAGTCAAGTTGCAGTTGCATTGAACTATTGATAGAAGAAATATTGATTGGCGCAAATAGTAGATTCACGAGCACAACAACAAAAAACATCATTAATATTTATACGTTATCCAATTTTCCTTTCTTTTCCACCATAATAATTATATTATACATGATTTCATTTAATTTTTGTTTCACTGCTTTTTTTTTTTAATACAGCAGCATTCCAAGTCTTGGCCTCCTGCAGCACCCATTTCAAATAAAAATGGAAAAAGAAAGAAAACTTCGGCTGTATGCAGTTTTTTGCACTTTTCTTTTTCTTGTCTTTATGTTCAACTCCCCTTTGGCATAAAGTTTGCTCTTCTTCCCTATTCATTTCTCGTCTTCTCTATTTAAAGAATTTTTCTGTTTTCTGTTCTTTTAGAACAAAAAATTTAAGTATATAATTTTAATAATAATAATAAATCTATAGACTTGCAAGTATTGCAAAAAGGTAATATTCTGGTTGTTCAGGATTTGCTGGTTGATTTTTTTTTTGTCTTTTATTTAATTTTTTTTCATGTTTATTTAGTTTCCTTCCTTTTTTATATTATGAATGTATTTTTCCTTTTCCATTCTTTGATTACATTTTTTTTAAGATTTGATCGCAGTTCCTTCTTTTTGGTGCAAAAGTACGAATAATTTTAATGACTGCAACGACATGAGCGCATTTAAAGGAATAATTTCTTTTCAAGGGGTCTGTAAATTTTGTATTTGTGTAACAAATTTTAGGCATTCACTCAACTTTTAAAAGCAGAGATCGCAAAACAATAACAATTTTGCAATTCCAAACGGGTAAAAAATCCCCAGTTTTACTCCGCTCTCAGTCAGGCTGAGTTCCAAAGCAATGTTTCTCATATGTTTTGTTTTTGTAAACAATATAAAGTGGCATCACTGCAAAGTAGTTTGCAGTTTTGGAATACACCCTCATAAATTTTTCTGATCAGCATTAGTGCTGGTTGCGTTTAGTTGTTGTTGTCGTCCCGTTTCAGTGACTAAGGTATGGTCGCTGCAACTTAGTGCGAGAGGTTGACAGTATGACGCACTAAAGAGTGCATTACAGCGCCCCACTTCGTCCGTCGCGCCGCACAAATTCACCGACGCAGTAATAATTAAAAACAAATTTTTTATCTTCCCATCATCCTTTATCTGTCCTCTCAATGCTATCCCCTTCTTCATCCCCTGAATGCTGGTCCTACGACTTGTGATGGAACTTGTAAATTTTGTTTAAATTATAATCCGAAAAAACCTTTTTATATTTAAAAATTGGAAATAGAAATTATTCCAATAAAATTAAAAATTTTAAATATGAACAGTTTTTTGAAGTATTCAAGGCAATTTTTATTAGATGTGTGAAGATAAATTTAAATTTATACAGGGTCCGCCAAATAACTTTTTTTTTGAAAATGCTGTAAAAAAAACGACTAAATATTTTCTAAAATTTCTTTTTTTATTTGAAAGTACAATCCTTCCGGTTAATAATGGAAAATAATTTCATTCAAATGGCTGCCTCGGCTGGCCATGCATTAGCCTTCACGATCGGTCAAATTTTTAAGCACGTTATCGATTGTGTGCAGCTGTATTTCACCAATGGCTTCACGAATATTGTCCTTTAAAGCGTCAATTGTCTCTGGCTTGTCGGCGTAACATTTATCTTTGACGGCACCCCACAACGGTGTCAAACCGCAGCTCCGAGGTGGCCAAACGGCATCAGATCTGCGGCTGATAATGCGATCTTCAAAAACAGGGCGCAAAACATCGAGTGTAGCTTCGGCTGTGTGGCACGTAGCGCCGTCCTGTTGAAACCAAATGTTGCCAATATCCTCCTCTTCAATTTTTGTGAACAAAAATTCGTTCAACACGGCCCGATAACGATCGCCATTGACTGTACCGGCCACTCCTTGCTCATTTTCGAAGAGCCCAATTATGCCTCTGGACCAAAATCCGCACCAAACAGTGACTCGTTTTGGGTGCGTCGGCTTTTCAATGTATGCGTGCGGGTTTTCTGTGACCCAATTGCGACAATTTTGCTTGGTTACATACCCGCCAAGATCAAAATGAGCTTCATCTGAAAAGATGATTTTTTTTGGCAAAATCGGCATCTTCTGTAAGTCGATCGCAGGCCCACTTAGCGAAGCGAAAACGCATTGGATGGTCAACCATATTCGTTCAGCGGAAGGATAAAACTAATTATCTGTCAAATCAGACATGATCTAAGTGTTACCATTCACGAAATAAGCACTAGTTGAAAAAAAAAGTTAGATGGCGGACCTTTTATTAGCGAGGACACAAACCTGCAGACGAAAAGAGCGCTGCAGTTAACAGAGCGCTATTAACCACTTAACATTTGGAGTCCATAATGACCACTAATCCTCTCAAGCCAATTTTTTTTAAATTGATATTCGAATTATTTCAGATATGACTTTTTCTGCAATATATAGGGCTCCCTGGGCCACCATTTGTATATAGTGGTATATGTGTATCCATCCTCAGTTTTCCATAATAACCGGAAACCTCTCAAGGAAAATATTTATTTTTCAAATGAATGTTTTTACAATATTCTATATATATTCCGTATATTCCTTAAGTATACATTTATTAGTATTTCTTGGACCATTATTCACTATTTTGGCAGAAGTGGCTCCAGTTCCTAGATTTTGGCTTCCAAATGAACTTAATCACATTTTACTCCAATTATAAAGTGGTTAACAGAGCTCCAGAGCAGAACAGGTTTGGTACAACTTTTGGTTTGCGTCTTCGCTAATATAAATTTAAATTTATCTTCACACACACATTTTTGTATTAATTCCGTTTGCAATATTTTCTAACGTACTCATTTAATAGTTTTGTTTTATTATATTTTCTAATATTTTGAGTAAAATGATCCACTTACAAGATTTGTTGTTATTTTGACTTCTTCAGGGCTATAATATTTTCAGCAAAGTTTATATAAAATAGTTATTTTTTGCCTGTGGTCCGGCCCGCCCCTTAATGCTGTTGACGTATTTCCCTCCTTTTGCGATTATGAGAGAAAAGCTAATTTAGGGGAAACCATTTGAAAACTGCATTCTCTTAAAACTCTGCTTACGTTGAAAAAAATCTTTATGCTTAAGGATTTTTTTTTTACTTTGCTTGAAACCTTAAGGCGAACCACGGTGGTAGGGTAGCATTGAAGAACATTAAAACTTGCACATAGAGTAGGGTGTTGTTGTATACAATATCAATTCCTCGTCATCAACATTATTGTTTAATTTTTATTTCATTCTTTCTGTAGACTTTGAAAAGTGATTGGGGGAAAAATCACAAGAACGGCGTTTGCAACACACAAGAAGCAGCAGTCGTCCTCTGAATATTTTTCCTGCGCTGGCAGATGCGAAAAAATGCGCTCAAAAATACAAAAATAAAAAAATAAAAGTTAGCCGGTGTTGGTGACTTCTATTATGTTCCTTTTAAAAGTTCTTGTTATTTCTTCCAAATAATAATAATAATTTCTGAAGTAGTTTATTGTAAGATTTTACAGAATTCTGAAGGACACTTTTTGGCAAGTAACATATTCGCCCTTTAATGGAGTTACCTTTGAAGTTGTTGTACATGTTGTTGTTACTTTGTTGCAAAATGGAAACTTGAAGATGTTTGAAAAAACAAATTCGTATGCAAATGGAATGCGACTTTATTTGTTTCTGAGATCCTTTCAAAATCCTTTTGTGTGTTGTAAAATCAAAATCGCAGAAACAACATTGAAGCAAGGATATTTTTTGTTCCATCATTTGCTTTTGAAATGAAATTTTACAATATAATATGTTATTCCTGTCAGCCACTTACTAGAGCTCCTTTTCAAGGACATGTGTGCTGCTTAAAATTGTATTTGGCAACTGCAAATTATATTTCTAAAAATAAAAATATAAATTCTAAAATACTGTCTGCCTCTTTTCTAAAGATATTAAAGAAAAACCAAATCGTTCAATTCTTAAACACAAAACTGCCCAGTTTTTCTAATTTCAGTTTTGGAAAAATCTATGAATAAAAATGAACTCGCAAAACTGGTGTAACATCTTTGGCAGGTTATTTTCTAATGCCCTAATAAACATTTGATTTTCTGGTTTTATTTTTTTATATCGTTTTAGTAGAGTTGGGATTTATAATAAAAATAAAACCTGTTTTTATAAAAAAAAAAAATTACTCATTTCAGACAAGATTTTTTTCTTTATTTTATACAGACTCCTTCCTTTTCATTCCTTTAACAACAAGAAAAAAAGTTAAAAAGAGGAGGGAAAAGATTTTGCCGCGCGCGCGTACTTTACAAATGAGTTTCAATTTGAATGCAGCAGCAGCCAAAAATAAAAAATAAAAATAAAAAATGTCTAAGAAAAAGTTGTTTAAGCGCATAAAACTACCCAAACCCATCTATCCCTATTTCAAATGTTGTTGTGTGATCGCTGACCTTTTAAACAACAAAAATTAATGAAAAATCTAATAAAAAAAATATATATAAAAACAGCATCCAGCGATTCAAATCAAATTGTTTTCTAAGCACCCAAATATATGGATATGGAATCAAATTCAAATTAGATGGACTTTTGGTAGGATTTTCTTTCTGGTATAAACAAAACATTAGTGTGGGTTCAAAGGTTAAGAACGCTAAACAGGGAGAAGATCTTGATAATGCGTTACATTGGAAGTTATTGGCCATTATGAAGACTCTTGACTGGTTTTCGTTTTACCCTTTTGTTCAAGTGAATTCAATAAATTAAATATTTAAATTATTTGATAAAAAGATCTATTGTTTCATTAGTAGTTTGGGATTGATTGTCAGCTGAGTAGATTTCAATTCATGGGATTCACTATGTAAAAATTTATATAAATTTATATGATAATTTTTAAACCCGTTTTTAATCATTGCGACAAATTCAATTAGCAGCCTCTTTTGTGTATCAGGGAAGGGACACGAACATCAAAATGTTTTTCACTGCAAAAAATCGTTTGAGTCGCCTGCTGGAAGACTCTTGAGATTCTTAAAATGTGAATCGTTCATCATCTCCTCATAAAATTTTCGCAGGTGTGAATTTATTAAAACTCCTTTAAAAATTTGTAAAGAAACTAATTCTGATTTTGACTCGATTTTTATACACTCGAATTCTCCAGCATCTTCTGAAACATTCTATTAAATTTATTAACTGCCTGCTTTTGTAAATAAAACAAATATTTTCGTCTGGCAGTTTGTATTGAAAGTACAATAACAAGATCCAAATCTGTTATGGTCTGCATTGTAAAATCCCATACGAAAAGTGATTTACAAAACCAAGCAGAAAATATTATAAAATAGAGTTTTATCTGTTGCACTAGTGCGGCACCAGATCCTACGTTGACTTTCGGGCGTCCGATAAAACCTTTCCCCATTTCTCCACACTTTTTACAGTAGATACTTCTGTTCCTAGGATCCCATTCTCATCCAAGAATCTGAATAGAACTCTGCAACATATATATTCTCTCTTTCCTTGGGAAGGTGCCCGTAAAAGTTTGGTGAACACGAAGGTGTTTTTTGAAAAAAGATATTGAACCGTGGCAATCTATGAGATCGGCAACGATTCCAATGGCCTTTAGTATGAGGGTTAGTGGTTATGTGCGCCGCACAGTGGGACCAATAATCTTTTTTTTCTCAGATCAATTCATATTTTCTCAACTACACTAATAAGGCTCACTTAAGCTGGTTGTCACTATCATGTACTAGAGACACAGAGAGCTCCAATAAAAAAAAACATTGTATATTCTGGTCTTTCTTCATCTGTCTTCTCAATACTAAAGCTTCTTTATAGTTCTGGCGCAAAAGACTGCATACGCATCGGCCATCCCCAGAGGACTACTAAAAGAAAACATTGGACCTATAAGAAAGGAGAGATGAGCGTAGTTGATGGTTTTTCAAAATTATTCGAAGAAAATAGGATTTAATTACGCAAAATTGTTTCCTATTTGCTCCCATTTTTATACCATCCAAAAAAGAATTGTTGGGTATGTTCACTTTGTCATTCCGTGTGTAATGCAGCGAGGTATCCCTCTAAGGCCCCATGAAGTATATATATTCTTGATCAGGGATGAAATCTAAGACGATCTAGAAATGTCCGTCCGTCTGGGGAAATCACGATTCAGTCCAAACGAAAAGAGGTAGACGCTGGAAATGGGGTGTAAAATAAGATGCAAAGCGCTGAATTTGCAGCCAGAAACACAGAAAATTCCATTTTTGGGCCCCGCCCCTTTTAATGGGCGTTTAAGAAACATATTGCCTGGAAAAATAGTGTAAATATTTAACAAGTTCTTAAATAAATTCCTTAAAAATTAATTTCAAGTCTTTTATGACGAAGCTAAATGCTCTGATCTTCCTCTGCCCTACTACCCTCCCCCTAAATAAGCCTATCAAAAAAAAATGTTTTCACTTAACCCCAAAAATTTATTTTTTTGTGTTTTATGGCAAAGATGACATGTCTGCTCCATGGCCCCTCCCACTTTTACAAAATAGAGTTGTTAGTTCTTAAACACTTGCTTTTTTCTAGTTTTTCCTCACGGTGTTTAATTTCAACGCGTCACCACAAACGCACAGTTAGCAGCGTTTAGTGTTGTGTCACATGTGGCCGCACATATTTTAATCAGACTTTGGGTTTAATAGCAAAATATTATTATTAGTTATCGAAACATGTGTTCATACAATATAAAACTTATTGTAAAAGATGGCAAATTTTAAATTGAAATTTCGCTGCTGCAAGTCTGGATGTTACTTGCAGTTGATGGAACACTGCAAAATTATGCGCGTATCTTTTCATTGTTTAGACATGTGAACATTTAAGGGAATTAAAAAAAAAGGAAAAAAATCTTTGCATTGCAATCTCACGTCTTTGATCAATTTCTCACAGCGACTTACGTGCAAATTGATTTATTGGCATCATCTGCTTTAGGGCCGTTTTGCATTTATTTTGATTGACTATTAAACAGGAAATAAACACATGAAAGCATGAATATGAAATTTTGCAATCGAATCGAAATGCAGTCGACTATCAATCCCCTGCTTTTCAAACTTCATATGCACGTGTCCCTTTTCCCGTTATCGCCACACAGCGCATACACTTTAAACTTAAACTCATCATTTTTCTTCGCTTTGGCGATGTGAATGAACATCATCAAGATCATGCCAAAGAAAGACAAACAAAAAAACAAAAACAGAATTCTACATAATAAATGTATCCTTGGCGCCAAAATAAGCACATGACGAATTGCTGTTTTTCTTGTTCAACTCAAAGAAACTTGTGAAATGGCAAGACACAACAACAACGAACGGAACGAGTGCAGTGGCTTCAATTCCTTGTACTTTAAGTTGTTGTAAGGATTCTGTTCAATGCAAATTTGATTTGCGCGAATTCCCATTTCACACATTTGCATTTCATAATGATTCCATTTTTGTTCGCTCTCTTTCCATGCCGATCTTTGTCTTTTCGTTCTCCTGCACAAGTGTTGGTCTTTAACGCCGCTGGGTTCTTCTATTTTGTGTGATTTTCTGGTATTATTTGCAATTTGTATGTGGCTTTAGTTTTTCTGTTTGTAGTACATATTTATTTATTGTTGTTGTTTCTACACTGCAGTTGTCGTTGTTGTTGTACAGCAAATCTGTCTTTAAAATGTATCTCAGGCATGGAGAATAGAGATTGTACTTTTGAAGTAATCACGTTCGCTGCTATCACGGATGTTAAGGAAATGAGTTACTTAGGCGCTAAATCATATTCTCATTCCTAATCGATATTGTGAATTATTTAACAGTAGATGTCTCTATTGTGAATTATTTGGCAGTAATAGTTTCTATTGTAAACTGTTTGTTAGTGTTTTGTAAGCAATTTTTCGTAAAAGAAATTTCTGTGGTAAAATATTGGCCATGCCATATTTTTTTTAAGTTTGCGCATTCGTTCTCCAACAATTTGTTATGGAAAAAAATCCATATAGGACCTATTTCGCGGTTGCTGTGATTCTTTTTTATCTTGGACCAGCACTCAGGGGATGACCCCTATATATGCAATGCATTGCGCCGGAACTGAAAACGAGGGGATAGTATTGAGGGGACAGATTAGGAAAGATGAGAAGATAGACAGTTTTTTGTAGCTATTTCAACCTTTTACTTCGCCGGCTTATTTTTGCTACAGGGCCGACGAAGGTGGGTGGTGCTGTTACTCTGCTTTTCGTACATGATAGTGTCAGTCGCTGCCAATTATGTTCAGTGATCAGTGGCTATGCCTTCATCATTGAAACAGGCTGGCAACAACTAACACAACCACGAACTAATGCTGATCTGAAGAATTCAACACAATATTTCATGACTCAGCGCGGGCTCGAACTCAGGACCCTCCGCTTCATAGTCTCGTGTTCTACTACCTCAGCCAACTGCTGTAACTGCTTTTCATTTCAGAAAACTGTTCCGTCTAAGCGAAGACGCTGCTAGTTAAGGAATATTTAAACGATCTTCGGAATGTTTTGTAGTGATTTGGTTTGTATTCAGTTCGAAAATGGAACTCCCCACATCCAGTTCCATAATTTTGGAAATATCTTGTCACATCGTAGACTATAGAGGCGAAAGTAAAATGTTGAGTTCATCTATTTTCCAGGCTGTAGACTGGATCAAGAAGATATGCAATTTTCCAGTTGCTTTTTATTTTTTGTTTGACGGGGGGTGACTTGATCGAACCTGAACTTGTGGCTGGCACAGTAATAGAAACGACAGGCCACTGAAGGTCTTGTAAATCAAATGGTGGTATATTACTCGTATCTGCCCTGTTGAAAATTTTTTTTTATGGATGAGCGGATTGCCTCCATGCATTCACGGGCACTTTCTTTGCATTCCAGTATTCATACAAGTTTTCTAATGACATTATTCTGGTTTATCTCCAGTTGAAACCATGTTTCCAAAATTATTTGACATGTTTATTTATTGCGGAATTTGTTTGAAGAAAATCGATTCAGCCGTTTAGAAGTTGCCAGATGGTTTAATAGACATAATTGCCGCACCATTTCAAATCGTATTGTTTTTGTACAAAAGGAGAAAAGATGTGGTCCCAAAAACGGCCGTGCGATACCAAAAATGTTCCTAATTAGTCAAAATATTTCGTGACTCGCCTGGCGAGGGCTACCACATTCCTCTGGTGTCCGCTACCGCCAGGTATCCAATATAGAGAAATTTTATTCCCTTCGTTAGCCTCCGAAGCGTGCCCAAGCATTACACAGTGAGCCTAGAATAAAACCCGCATTAAGAAATATCCCAAAGCTGCCGGGCTGTCTTTTCCAGATATTCGAGTAGCATATGTTAATTTCCAGCAGACTGTGGAACATTTTCTCATGGGCACAAGCAATAGAACACCGCTGCAACTTTCCCCCGAACTTTCGACCCGTCTGTGTGCCACTTGGAACTCCCAAGATCTATGAATCCATGATAATAAAAGACCGTTGTAATATTGAACTGATATTAAATAAAGATAATCACCATCTGTGGTTTTATAGTTTTAGGAAATCAGCCGGAAGAATACAAATGTATTCCGATATCTTTCAGTTTGAGAGAGAGAGAGAGAGGGAGAGTGCATTAGAATGATATATTGGCAGAAGTCAATGGTGCGGACGTTTCCATCTCTGATACGAATGAATGTCTTTGCCTCGTGCTATAAAGCCACGGCAAATGAAATCGGAACATGAACGTGGATATGGGGATAGTGGAAAGTGTGTGAGTGCTTGGATGTATGGGAACCATGTGGCTGGGTGATTGTATTGGTAAATGTATCTGTATCAAAAGGTAGGAAATGATTTCTTGTTTATTTAATTTGTATCGGGTAGATTTCGTTTGTATTCCTTTTCTTAACATATGAAAATTTTTTTGTTTTGCTTTTGCAAAATCTTGTGTTCGTAGGGACGGACGTATGCTTTTTTTTGTCTTGCGTTTTGTTAATTTGCGCAGCTGTGAATTTAGAGACTTTTTGAGCGCTATTTTTCAATTTGATTTGATTTCTTATGCCTAAATTATGGGTTCATATAACAATTTCTCTTGGTGTGTGCACTGCCGTCGTCGTCGTTGCTGTTGTTGTTATTGCCTGAACTACCAGAACACAAGGCAAAAGCAGAAATGCTAAAAATATTGCGTAAGGTTATGGTGTGTCCGCAATGGTTAAGGGCACTCACTGTGCAGCTTTTTGCAGCACGTTCTTTATTGAATTTTTCAGATACATTTTTGCGCGTTTGCCTTCTTCGCAGGAACTGAAATTAATAATTATTTTTCTGTATAAATTTGAAAATTTTCTAATGACTCTTTTAAGAAGGCCTTTTCCTTTAATGCCCATAAGTTGTTGCCACTTTTGTCTCCTTCAGCAGCATTTTTAAATTTTAAAACACGAGCTCAAAAAGAAATACGAAACAACATAATGAAGCACTTAAAGTAAAGTGTGAAATGTTCATATGCTGGTTGTTTTATTGCCCGAACAGCACCATCATTATTTTATTGTTGTCACACATCGCGTTAATGCGTTGCATTTTTAGCATGAGATTGAGATTGTTGGCTTAAGACGTCTTAAACACTCACTGCATTGTAAAGGAACGGAGAGGGAGTTGCATAAACTCCTGCCTCTCGTTTCAAAAACTCCTTTGTCTCTCAAATATATTTTTATGCAGGTTTCATAATTAAAACCAGCAGAGCGGTTGCTTCTCATGGTCACAGCATTAAGAAATTTCCTTAATCTGTGTAAAATTTAAAACTTATTTTTTAATCAAATTCAATTACATCTCGAGTCATTAAGTTCTATTGTAACGTTGTTTAACAAAACAAACCCCTGTTGCAGTAATTCTTCCAAGAAATCTAAAATTGTCACTTTAATTAGCGAGAGAAGTACAAGAAATCTCTTATGCAATTACGGGTTCGCTTGTTGTTCTCGAAAAGGAGGCGTAACCAATAACTGTTACATATTAAAGTTGTTGTTTGAGGACTGGTGCTAAAAATTGTAACCAAAAATTAGCTGAACTAATAATGTGTAATTTTTTGCTTAAGACAACAACAAACATCTGAAGAAGTTATGCCGGCCGCAATACTCGTACTTTCCCCACAGGCGGAACGAACTTGTAACGTAACGTATGGCATTTTCAACCTCCTCTTCCTGCAGCGCCCTGGAGTGTTTTAAGATTATGTGCGAGTGCAACATGCAAAGTATCTGCATGTGATTGTCCACAGGGA
The DNA here is from genome assembly GCA_951800035.1 of Linnaemya tessellans. NCBI lineage: Eukaryota > Metazoa > Arthropoda > Insecta > Diptera > Tachinidae > Linnaemya > Linnaemya tessellans. Next base: position 169,755,367 of record OX637532.1, on the reverse strand, counting down.
CTCACTCACTCAATGATGTCTATAGGAAATTTGTGAAATTTTTTTTTTTCAAATGAGTAAATGAATTTCGAAAATGTGTGTCCAAAAATGTTGATTCTTTTAGTTGGCATTAATTTGCACATTTTTATTATGCCGTCAATTTGTTTTCTATTTTGTTATTCTTGATTTATTTTATGTGTTTATTATGATGTGTTTTTTGTAGCAAAACCATTTGCTCCCAATTCACAATTTGCTTTCATGTAGTTTTCGCTATTACTTAATAGAGCTTTTGGCTTACCATGAACCGGGTAAAAATGGGCATACGTGTTTTTATTACGGGCAATGGGACGGAATTTATTTCAATATATTTTTATCTGGTCAACTGAGAAATCGGTTATTTTGCAATGCCGACGAAGGAGAATGTTGTTACTCTGTTCTATAGTAAAGCGTGTTTTTTAGAGTGTCACAACACCAGAGCAACACGTGCAAATTGTTGATATTTTTAATCAAAATAATTGTTCTATTCGTCAAACTCATTGTGCACGTCTTCTATTTTATGGCCTACATCAGCGTCCTTCAGAGCGGAAAATTCGAAGAGCAATAGATCGTGTTCGGATCACATTTACTGTTACTGATCATGTGCATCCCGTGAGACGCCGAATAGAGCGCACTGAAGAAGCTGTAGCCGCTGTACAGGAAAGCACTGAAGATGATCCTAATCAATCAATTCGCCGCTGATCTCAGCAACTGGGGAGGTTGTGTCCTTCCACTTTATGGAAGATTTTTTTTAGTTGTTGAAAATTGGTGTTCCAGATTGCGCGTTCTACGTGCCAGTTGCCGCTACCGCATGGCAAAAATCATATTTAAACATTAATTTCATAAAATGTTCTTTCCAATGAAGCCCGTTTCATTGATATTAAAAATATATTTCCTTGTTTTATTATGATTTAAACATGTGTCACTCTATAAAAAACACCCTTTACATGAAATTTTCAAACGCTGCTACATGAAACAACAACTGACCCAATCAGGCATTTATGCACATGAGAAAAATTCCACACCATATTCATGACTGCAGTGAGAGATTCTTCTTAGTCTCGCGATAACTTCAGCAGTCAGCAGCAGCTTCTTTCTTAAGACAGACAGGATGGTATGACTTCCCAGCAGAACAAAAATTAGCACCGAATTAAAGGACCCAAGTGGATCTACTCGGAAGTCTACTGATGATTTGGTGCGACAGCCAATGAAATGCCAGCATATAGAAATTATTAAGCAGCAACAAACAAACCATATACTCAGTCTGATTCTGTAAGGCGTTGGTTGGCGTTTACGCCAAAGACGTTTTTTGTATGAGATTGAAGAAACACACAAGCAGTTTTCTTTAATCTACTACGAACAGCGTAACGGAGACATAAACGCCAACATCTTGCACGTTGAGGCGGATCATAAAAGTCTACTTTATGTAAATTTATCCATCCCTTTTCCCCGGAAACTATTGGAACCCCTCGTTCATTATCAACGTCTGTATGAGGCGCCAATTAAGCAATAAATAAACTAAACTCAAGCGCGACCCAAAATTTTGTGGCACAATTGCGCCAATTTTGATATGTTTATTTCTGTTTTTTTTTTTATTTTTATAAAAGAGATGTAGGAATTGAATTTGAAAAATAAATTTTTTTTCTGCAACAACTTTTTTGAATTTTTTGCGTGTGACCCCATTTTGTTATCAACTCCAATAGTGGAAGCTGTTGAAAAATACTGTTGAATAAAATATTTCGGCTAGAGATTGTTTTCGAAATGCTCTACAGCAATTAAAAATTTAAAATGTGCAGATGGAAGGAAATCGACAACAGTTTGCAGCAGCGGCGCGCCAGAGTGTGTATCTCTTCAGTAGACGGCAAGAAGTGCGTAAATATTTATCATACGGAATTAATTGGTTTTGAAAAGGTTTTTATTTATTTATTTTTTTTAATTCAATAACTTAATGATTTCGTCTGTTCAAATCCAAAAGTTGTATTTAGGTCGTTATGATTCACATTTTGTTTATTTGGTTGGTTTGAATAGAAGCTTTTTAAGCGCTTAATTTATTATTTTCAAAATAAGTCACTCATACATTGACATTTATTTGCAACGACCATATTTTACAGTGGACAGTTGAATTAAAGCTTCACTTGGTTATAAACAAATTACTTTTTCTATTACATTTACTTTACATAGAAAAGCAGTTCCAAATATATTTAAAAGCATAAAAACCCCAAAGCCAATTTTGCTAGAAATTGAATTTAGATTCTTCGAAAGGGAAAACAATTTTGGAAAGTTTCCGAATTATTTCATGTCTGTAGACATCGTTGAGGACAATAAGAATGTTCCATTTGAATAAGGATGAAAGGATTATTGAGTTGTTTCGAAAATGTCTGTACCGCATTTTTTTTATGAAATAAGTGATCAGCGTATGCATGAGTCATCTATTAATATTCAAATAAATAAATTTTGTAACTGCTATTTGTGCAACGCTCCGTTACTTCTTTGTTCTGATGGCGAAAAGAAAACTTGACCTCTCCCACTCTCAAACTGTGAACCAACTCGTGCAAGTGAAAGTAAATAAATGTCCTGCTGAAAATGACATGCGGTGTTTTTTATTTACAACAAAAAGAAACTCGGACGGTCAGGCGAACTGTTTGTTAAAATGTGTTGAACAATTTGAAAAAATTTACTTTGAAACATGCATTTCGTTTCAAGTTTTGCACTTTTGTGTTGTTGCGTTGCTTTTTGTCAATGTGGATTTCATTTGAATTTTAAAGTTATTTTCTGTTATGGGCTCATGTGTCCCTCATGTGGTGACTTGAAAATAAACTATTTTCAACTTTTGACTCGTTTAATTTGTATTTTAGTTGTTGTAAAATTTTCCGCTTCAAGAGATGCAAACACATGGCAACAAAGAAACAACAACAACAAGAACAACTTAATATTAACGTGTGCATAATGCCGAAACGTTGGAGGTGGTCGGTCGGTTGCTCAATTGCTGATTGTGCCATTATGAAATTATGGCGCGTACTATTCCTGCTTTACAGCAATGCGTTATCCTTTTTTTTAACTTTCCATATGTGTGCAGAATGTTTGCTTGAGTGCAAGTTATTGTTGTTTGGATTTTATTGTAATTATTTGTGAAATAGTTTGAAATGTGTAACATGTTTGTTGTAATAATTATGCCAACGAATGTTGAGTGTTCAAAAAAGAAAAAAAATTCAAACCTCCTACTAGGCCGTAACAAAAGGAAAATAAATAAAATGCCCTGCCAGCAGAACCGCTTAGTGCTCGAAACCAAGCGATAGAGCAAGAATGGAAAAACTGCCATTATCGTGTAGTAGGGGGTCTAACCGTTCCAAATAAACTGATTTGCCTATTTTCGGAAATCGTTTTCTCTTTCTTTGAAGTCTTTGCTCTGCTATTAATTTTAATTGCAAAACCCTCGGCATTTCAAATGCAAAATGATCTCTTCTGTTGGTCCCCACATTTTTCAAAGACAGTTGGGCTCTAATTTGTTTGGCGCACATTTTGGCAAATTTCCTCCTGATTTCTTATAATGGAACCTTTTTCATGGGAAACTCACGATGTGGGAAGAAAATGACTTTAAATGATTAATATTTCTTGTGCTGAATCTGTTGGTTAATCGTGCCACACGGCTGGGGGGAGAGTGCTCGTATATTTATTTGAATTAGAAAAAACGTTACAGTTGCAGATAAAGAAATTGTGACAGCAGCCATTCCATTGTTTCCATTTCTAATTGCTTGTGACATCTTTAGTTCTTTCTATTCCCTCTCTAGTGTCTGAAGTTTATTCACCTTTTGGTTACAACCCCCCAGGATTTATCCAACAAAAAAATAAGTTCAATTCAAAAATAAAAAACGACATTTGCTTAATCACATTAAAATGATATTCTTTATAAACAAAAATAACAAATAGAAACAATCAACAAGATGTTTAAAAATAGTGCAACAACAAGGAACTCCCGGAGATTAAAACAACTTCAAGAGCGTCACAACAGACACAAGAGTGATAAAAGTGAATGAAATAATTCGAGTAGAAATTTTTTATTTTGTTTTTAATTTTAGCAGGGCTCGAAACAAAAACTTATTTGTAATACAACATTTTTCCATTGCTGTTGTTGTTGTATTTGTATATCCTGTGTAGTTATAATGATGGCACGAGCCTTTGCCCCGTTTCGTGTGCGTGTGTGTGTGTGTGCGTGTAATATTTTTTAGTTTACGTCCTTAAAAGTGTCTTATTGTCGTGGTGCAAGCTAATAGTCAGTCTGTGTTGCACGTGGAATTTCTTGCACCTTGGCTGAAGAGCATTTCATCATGCCTTCGAGATTAAAACTTCGCCGTGTTCTTCATTCTATCCTTACGATTATATTCATTGTGGTGTAGCTTCAAATTTATTCGATGAATTTGTTTTCGTGTGTCCATATGTTGTTTGTTTGCATTTGCTTTTTTTATGATCCTTTTGTTTTTTGTGTTTCTGCGTTGCTCTTCTGTTGCATAACACACGAGCTATCAACGTTGTTATCATTTAGCTTCTTCGCGTTTTGAGTCTCCGTTGTGTAATTTACGCCCGCTGTTTTTTTTTTTCTTTCTCTCTTCGTTCTTGTATGGGAAATTGCTGGTTCTTATCAGCATCTGTAGTTTGGTGTTAGAACTGTTCTGTTTTTCTAACGCTCTTCATGTTTCTCGTACATTTTCTTTTCTTTTAATATAACGACCTAATAAACAACATGACTGCAGAAGTAATCTGATGATTTAATATCGAAACTGCTAAACTTAACCCTTGCAGGAGAGATTCGTTGGTTAGCCGTTACTACATATGAGTGTTTGTTGCTGTTTAAGTAAGAACTTTATTTTTAGTAAACAATTGCAAATAGAAATTTAAGGTATTAAAGTAACTTTATGCACTCCAAAATTCTTACAAAATATCTTTTTTTTTTTTAGGAGTAGGACCAGCGCTCAGGGGATGACCCCTAAATATGCAATGCATTGCGCCAGAACTGAAAACGAGGGAATAGTATTGAGGGTACAGATTAGGAAAGATGAGAAGATAGACAGTTTTCTTTTTTTTTTTTTTTTGTAGCTATTTCAACCTTTTTACTTCGCCGGCTAATTTTTTGCTACAGGGCCGACGAAGGTGGGTGCTGTTACTCTGCTTTTAGTACATGATAGTGTCAGTCTTGACACACAACTTTGAACGGTTAATCATATGCAGACCCGCGTGAAGTTAAATTTCGAAATATAGAACCCTAGACACAAACCAATTACGTTAACAGAACTCTGTTAGCATGTTAACATAGCGCCGCTGTTAAGCATGAAACATCCGAGTGTTTGTATTTCAAATGGAATGCTGGCCACATTTCTGAACCAATATTGAAAAATTTAATGGAACAGATAACCAGGTCCATAGCTTTCATAATATATTAATACTTTCGTGTAGCTATGCCGATAAGCTTTGATTTTTCGTACACAAAAACTGTCAAATTCTAGACAGGAAAACGGTGACATGTAGGCGACTAGAAATTATTTTATTTTGTAGCTCTTGTGGTCTTCTGCCACGTCGAATGGCGATAACCCTTAACAGTTGGATTTTTAATGGAGAAATTTAGATTTTAGAGAAATTTCATATATGTTAGCGTTTTCCAGAAATTCAACTTTTAAAGAAATTCCAAATATGCAATTTCACTAAAGTTCACCATTAAAAATCCAATTGTTGACCAAATTATGACAACTAGTCCTCACTAAAATTGATATTATTCCAATTTCAAAATTATTTCAGATATAAAACTTTTTGTGCAATTAACAATTTCTTTTCGCCCACATGTCTTCATTTTAAAAAAATTCATCCTCTAGAGAAATTCCAAATATGAAATTTCACTAAAATCCAAATTTCGGTACTAAAAATCCAATTACTAAGGGTTATGGCCGTTAGATGTGGTAGAGGACCACAAGAACTACAAAATGAAGCAATTTCTAGTCTCCTACATGTTACCGTTTTCCCAGGATCCGAAAAATCAAAGCTTGTCGGCATAGCTATACGAGTACCGAAGTATTAATATCTTATGAAGCCTAAGGACCGGGTTGTCTGTTCCGTTAATTTTTTCGAGGTTGGTTGAGGAATGTGGCCAGTATTCCATTTGGAATGCAAACACTCGGATTTTTCATGCTTAACAGCGGCGCTATGTTAACATGCTAACAGAGCTCTGTTAACGTAATTGGTTTGTGTCTAGGGTTATAAATTTCGAAATTTAACTTCACACGTGTCATATGCAGGTAGTATCATATAAAAGCCTTCAAGTCTAATGTGATTCCTTTACAAGTATTGATTAAGAAAAATTTAAAAAAAAATTATCTCTGATTAAAAAATTTAAGTTTTTCTCTGCATCACAATAGCCCTATTCACAATCTTGTGCAAATGGTCGTGCATCATTGCATTTGCAAAATAATTGTACTCTACACCAACAAAATACATTGAAAATGCTCTCAAATACTCTCTCAATTTGCAAATGTTATAATGCAAGACCATTTGCACAGGATTGTGAATTGGGCTAATATGTAAATCTTTTGGAGAGCATCGGAAAATTTTAATTTTTGACAGTGTTGCTGGGTGGAGTAGTTAACACGAGAAATCGAGTTCGACTCCGCACAAAGTCACGAATGTCTGGAAAAATATTTCTATTAGTGGAGATAATTTTCTAAAATCACACGATTTTAAACCACGTGATTTACAGAACAGGCCTGATGGTGTCGATTTTTCCAGAAAGTGTTTCTAAAAACACTTAAATAAAAAGATGCTATAAAATTGTTATTGTCAGCATTCGCGGCAAAGAATTCTCATTTATTTATATCGGGAATAATGTAATTAATGTAATTGCACGGTGACACAGTGAAAATACACTTGAAATGAGACCCAGCTCAATCAGTAGGGCTCGATAAGGAGATCATTTTGCCATTTTTAAAAATTTCGATATTCCCTCAAAATCGTTTTTTATCGATAACTTTCGATTTTGAGGGTATTTCGAAATTTCTAAAAATGACAAAATGATCTACTCGACAAGACCTATCGTCTCGTGATATAGGTCTCTTTCCAAGTTTATTTTTCTTTCTTCTCATTTTGTATCAGTGTGTTATTAGAAAAGAAAAGAAATGTAGTAAATAAAATTTTTTAATTTTAATTCGGACCAGCTCGCAGAGTATGACCAGCACGTAGGATATGAAGTGCATTGCGCCGGAACTATAAAGGACAGGATGGTATTGTGGGGACAGATGAATAAAGATGAGAAGATAGAAAATATTTGTAGCCATTTGCAACTTTTACTTCGCCGGCTAATTAAATAAAAAGTTTGCTAAAAACCAGCATCTGTTGATCACAAACTATTGAATATTTTGCAACTGGCCGGCCCATCACGTAAATGACTTTATAATTTCAGAATTTGGACTAGAACTTCAGAGTTTTTCAGCGTTTATTCAACTTGAAATATTTTTTCGTGGAACTAAAAGTTGATGGAATATATTTTGTTGAAAGTTATTTTTCTTGTAAATTAGCATTTGCTGTTTGTTTGTCTGTCTCTTCGTGTTCGTGTGTGTTGGTCATATTTGGGGGTTGATTTGTTTTTGTGTGGCAGTTCAAAACAAAAAACAGAAAGAAAACGTAACGTTTGTCTATTTCGTAGAGGGTGCTCGATCTAAGAGCCGAAGAAAACCCAACCAACTTCTTAGGTTCATTGCACCCTAAGCAAAACTATAATATATTCACACACACACACACACATACACACAAGTATGAAAATGCAGTGGAAGGAAGTCTTAGAATATTGAGCTAAACACCGTGTACATGCAGTGTAGCGCTTCGATGATTTTCCTCAATTATGCAACGCAAGTGAGTCACAGTGTGTGCTTGTGAAAGTTGTTTGGCAAATAGCACGCGTTTCTTGAACGGATGGCTGGTTGGTGAATAGATCAACTCGACAAGTGTTTTTCCTTCAAATATTTTGGTTTTTGGCGGGGTTAATTTGAATTTCTTATATTTTTTTTTATTCCATGCATTTCATTTTTTGCGTTGTATGCAATATAATGAGTTCTATGTCACAGGTGTATGTACGGTGCAACATGTCGGGGCAAATGCGGTGCGGTACGAAATTGCCTGACCTTTTTAACTTGAACAACGCAATGTTTTTGTTGTAAACTTTTGTTATGTTAATAATGCGCGTAATTATACTGCTCGTAGTACTTGAGACTGCAAGTATTTTTATATTTTTTTGTATTCTTTTGTCTCTCTTTATTTACTAAGTGACACAATATTCAGTTATGAAATTTCTTTGCATGTGAAGGTGGTGGTTTGGTTCACTGGTCGGCTTCTTGTTGTTGTGGTGGGAATAGTGGTTGTGTCCACTGTTTTCAATATTTCCATTTGTAGTCTTCTGTTCTGTTTTCTTTGTAATTTGTCGTTGTAAACAACTAAAGTATAGCACAAGCTTCAACATGAATGTATCGGTATTTGCATGCAAGTTAAATGGCATTTGTCCCAAGTTTAAAGTTCATTTGAGTTGTTTGATTAAATTTTATGTGGGTTGTATTTCGAAAGCACCATATGGCAGGGCTTGATAAGCAGGAGTATGTTTTGGAGGGTATTGAAAAAACTTTATGTCGCACTGCACGCACCTACAAAAACGAACACACAGAAAAGAAAAACACCTGGAATGGAATAAAGGCGTCTGTATATTCAATCAAAAATAATACAATTGCCCGCTTGCGAAAAGTCGAGAATTCTGGGTTCTCAGCGATTTTTGCCTTTTGGAAAGTATTCTGTCTGTTTTGCAATGTCATCTGTGTTTTTCTGGCAACCATAAGTTATGAATTGGCAACTGACAAGGCAACTGAGTTCTCTTGTTATTCGTACTCAATATAAAGGAGTTATCATTTAATGATAACTCAAACTTTCAAACCTTCAGGTTCTTCTACTCCTGAAAATCCTTTTATTTCGTTTGTATATTCAAGGCAGGACTTTAAACTTTTTTAATTTCCATATTTTATTAGCGATTAGTTGTGTTACACACGTTAACAAGGCTGCAGTTGTAAATCTCAAACCGCTATTGTACGTGATATTTTACATATTTGAAATAAAAAAGGGGTCCTAATTCTTAAACGTTCACAAATTTATGAAACTCATTCACAAGTTTGAGACACAGAAACAACAACTTGCAACAAAATAAGAAAACAATAGACCCACACTTTCTTTAAAACTTTCAAGTACATGAAATGAAAATTGACACACAATCCACTCGAATTCCTGTTACATTTTGCGCACTGAACAATCAATCGCACAATAAAGCAGAAAAGGGAAATAGGCTTGAATAATTTTGCCGGTAAATGTCTTTAAGGGGAAAAGCAAATTTACATGGATTGCTGGCTGCAGTTGTTGATTTGAAGTGAGTTCTTTTAAGGAGCGGCTGATATTACGTGACATTATCACTGCCGTATTTTCATAAGGCAACTGCAACCAGTACCAGCCAACACTCATGATCATGTGAATGGCATTAGTTTTATTCCGGCAAATAAAGTTGTTAAAGCCAAACTTTCCTGTGTGGTGTCGATGATTTTATGCTGTTTTTGTGCTCATCACTTTTTCGTGTTCACACAGGAAAGAAAAGATATTAACACACTGTTGCGGTTTTGGTATGATCGATGGTTTTTTTCTGTCCGTTTGCCGATCGTTTTAATTCAGTGGTGGTCCCTCGTTACTATTAAAGGATTTTAAGAACACTTGCTTTTAGGCATGCGCATCTTTGTCTTTAGCTTTTTTGGTTAATTTGTAGCGCAAATAAAGCAAATTCAAATAGTGGAAAATAAAGTTTCGGATTTCAAATTTTTAAAGCATTTTTAACATAATCGATGTTCAACAATATTAACAGCGTCAAATGATTTTGTTCCATACTGAATATGGCCGAAAAAGAATTTCGAATTCGAATACATACTTCGAGTCTTTTTTGTGTCAAATCAGAGAGAAAGAAAAAAAATTTTTAATTCATAAATAATTGATTTATGGAATCATCGAAGACTTTTTTTTATAAAATTGTAATTAATGTTATTTATTTGTTATCAAATGATTTTTATTATTATTGGAACAAATACAACTTGCCAACACACCGGTGGTGGAAATTTGAAAAATAGGAGGAAAATTTCGAATGGCAAAATTCAGTACATTTCACCAGATCCACCTCCACCAGCGTTGAATTCTCATCGGGTGTTATTTTGGCTCATTCACACACAAATATTTTCACCTGTGTGAAGCTAAATTTCGAAATATATAACCCTAGACACAAACCAATTACGTTAACAGACCTCTGTTACCATGGCGCCGCTGTTAAGCATGAAAAATCCGAGTGTTTGTATTCTAAATGGAATGCTGGCCACATTTCAGGGCCAACCTTGAAAAATTTAATGGAACAGATAACCAGGTCCATAGCCTTCATAATATATTAATTCTTTGCCGATAAGCTTTGATTTTTCGTACACAAAAACTGTCAAATTCTAGACAGGATAAGAAGCCAGGAACATGTGGGCGACTAGAAATTGTTTTATTTTGTAGGTCTTGTGGTCCTCTATCACGTCCAATGGACAGACACCTTAACAGTTGGATTTTTAATAGAGAAATTTGGTTTTTAGTGAAATTTTGAATTTCTCTAGAGGGTGAACTAAAATAGTCCTCTTCTCCATGGTATAACCGGCCTCGCTTGCTAAAGCTTCTCTGCGTAGCCTTAAATTATCGCTTCTTTATGGATTGAAAACAAGATATATTTAAATGATGACACTATGGGCCAAATAAGTTTAGAAATGTAAAAGATTGTGTTTTTATGTGCAAATTTCAGAGTTTCATATTTCGAACACTTTGTTTATCCGAGACTTTCACCATTTAATTATAACCGGACGAGCGTTGCTATAGTCTGAAATCTTAAAACTTTTGTGAAAAATTCCTAAAATTGGTCCCTTTTGAGATGAATTATTCGTAATCCAGTACATTACAATCGAAACTGTGCAAGTGCCTTTCGTAGTTGCATGAATGATGTGTTTGTGTGTTTGGCCACCTGACTGACGCACACATAATTTTTATTTAATATTTTATTTAAAGTATAGCGAATTTCTGGCAGTTGTGAATAAAATAACAGTCAGGCATGTCACATAGTCCGTTGGGATTTGTGTATTTCCGTACTTGTATTCCGATCATTTTCGTTTTATATACCACAGGTCACGATTTTCTGTTATTCATAGCCTAAAATGTCCCTTGTTTTACACACAAATCTTGTCTTAATCGGTTTTACAATTAATTTTGTGTATTTTATTCGATTTTATTTTTAACTCAAATTCTTATTTTAATTATTTTTCAGGCTCTAGGTCTAAGAATTGAAAATAAAACTATTTTTATATTTACTTCGGTATATATTTATATATTTTATTTCAAATGAAATTTATTTGTTCGTGGTCAAGCAATGTCTATATGCATTTCATTGGTGCTTTACCAAATCATCAGTAGACTTTAACGACAGTTTTGAAAAGTTAAAAACCTCTTATCTTATGCATATACTACTGAAAATAATAATAAGGTTTTTAACTTTTCAAAACTGTCGTTAAAGTCTACTGATGATTTGGTAAAGCACCAATGAAATGCATATAGACATTGCTTGACCACGAACAAATAAATTTCATTTCAAATAGTATTGCGACAACTAAATGTCAAATAAAAATTTCATAATATATTTTATTTCGATACTTCGAACACCTTCGGTGATCTTCTTCAGAAAAAAATTTGAGTAAAGTCGTCCAATGATTAAACATTTCAGCCTCTTTCAAAGTGGACGACTTTACTCAAAATTTTTCCTGAAGAAGATCACCGAAGGTGTTCGAAATATCGAAATAAAATATATAAATATATACCGAAATAAAACATAAAAGGAGTTTTATTTTAAATTCTTAGACCTAGAGCCTGAAAAATAATTAAAATAGAAATGGTTTTTATTAATGCGCGCAGCTTATGGCCAAATGTGTGTCTTGTCTCTGCTCTTTAGGGCAAACGAAATCAGTTGCAAAAGTCTGCCAGTTTTGGTTTGAAAATGGTTTTTGAAACGGTTAAAAAAGACTAAAAGACTTTATACTCCGAGTTCTGTGACCTGGATGAATATTCAAATTTAAGCACGAGTACGATACACGAAAAAGTGAAAATTGTAAAGCGGCGAAACAGTACGCGCAAGGTGGTGTTCTAATTTGTCTTTCTAAATTTTATATTTCAAACAAAAAAAAAAAACAAAAACTTGTGTTTAATTTGACTCGTGCTGTAAACATAAATTTACAACAAACAGTTGGTGGTTTTTCCTTAAAAACAATAATAATAAGACGAAAACACAATAGCATTTAGTTTATTTCCTGGTGACCCAACGAAATGCTTGAGTGATTAGTTAACAGAGGGTTGCAACCAACTCCAAGTCGATTTCTGTCGTTGTTTGCTGTTAGTAACTCCTTAAGCATGTTGAAGTCTTATTTACTCACTGGCCGATAGTACTTTTGGAGAGACCAGCTCAGACGGAAAACCTTCTGTTGCAGTAAATGCATGTGAGTTTCCCATTGTCAGGTGTGCGGGGCAAAGTGAACAATTAGCAAACGGCCTGTGTGTCATTATCAGTTATTAAAAACTTTTTGTTTAGCGCTAAATATTTGTCTCAGACAGACAGACAGACAGAAGCCATATAAACATCTAAACGTAACGCTTTAGCTTTTTCTACAAACGCAATTGGCGTCAAGTAGAAAATAAGGAAGAGGAATTGGTTTTCATTTGAATGAACTACTTTCGTCAGTTAGCACGATTAAATAGTACGTGTACGTGTCATTGTGCTTGGGATTGCGCTGTAGGAGATCTTCCGCTCGGAATTGTTTAGCATAAATTTGTTTATTTTTTTTTCGAACGCATCCTTGCAATTGTTTGTCTTTGGTTTCCTTTAAAGCGGATAATGCGAAAGCACGTGTCCTAAAATTTACTTTCTACTTTTTGTTGTCGAATACGTTGACAAAATTGTCAGTTACCCTAATTTCTATTGATGAAGCATTCGATATATTTTCTTTTATCTCTGCTTTGCCATCCAGAATTTCCCATTCAAAAATACTATTATTAACACTTTCTATTGATTGAGGCATATGTATTTTCCTTGCAACAAGATCCTTCATCCAAATTGCTTATATTGTCATGGTAATTTTATTGTAGAAGATATTGCAGATTTTGCAAGCAGATGAAGGAAAAAGGGGAATTTTCTTTTAAAGTTGTGAAAGCTGTTGGTTTGTGTAAGAAATTTGTTTAGTAAATTCTTGACTTGTACGGCATGCCTGAGTTCCCTAATTCAAATTGTTAAATTAAATTCCTTTTACGGAGAAAGGAGTGAGGGAAAGCCGGACTAATTCTCAAAACACTCCGGCATCAAGTTTATATATTTGAAAATTTTTGTGGTTGTATGATGAAATTTGTTATAAATCATTGTATTCTGATATTTTTAAGCTTAAGGTCTCTTTATTTTAGTTTAATTTGTAATTTCAATATTTCGTCACTCCTTTGTGTGACTTCTTCAGGAAATTAATTATTTTATACCGAAATGATTTTATAATTTTTTGTTTTCTGAAGAACCAAAACAAGTAATGAATTCCGTTTTCGTACGGAAGAGAACTGAGCTCTGTGACATCGCTGATAGTATATATTATTGAAAATTCTGAAATTACAGCATTTCCAGAAAAAAAGTCCACCTTGATCGAAAAATTAAAAGTTAACAAACAGATTTTTTATAATGTATTATAAAAGAGAAACCTCTAAAGTAAATGAAATTTAGGAGCTCCTTTGTTGGGATGGTGAAATACTGAGCTACAAATTTGAAGTTCTCGTTTTGGTAAGTGTTTCTTAATTTCAAGAATAATTAAAAGAATAATATAAAATAATTAATTTCCTGAAGAAGTCACACAAAGGAGTGACGAAATATTGAGATTACAAATTAAACTAAAATAAAGAGACCTTAAGCTTAAAAATATCAGAATACAATAATAATTAAAAAGAGGTCAAGAAACCAGAAGAAGTTATAAATCATTCCAATTTCATGGTTTATACGGTAAATGTTCCCTTCAGTGGCATGTGTGTGAAGAGAAACAAATTTATATTAGCGAAGACACAAACCGAAAGTTGTACCACAGCTATTCTGCAGTTAACAGAGCTCTGTTAACTACCTAAAATTTGACTAAGATCATTTGGTAGCCAAAATCTAGGAACTTGAGCCAGCTCTGCCCAAACTAGTGAATAGAAATTATGGCCCAAGAAACAAATGATTTCGGTCATTTTGCGAAAATCAGGATGGCATGATCACAGATGTGAAAAAGTGAGCGCAGTCTCACAGATCGATTGATAGTTAGCCCCTTAAATCAAGCACCCTTTATTTCAAAGGTCCCACTGTGCACTGTTGCCATACAAACGGAATTTCCACAATGTTCTTTTACATTCCTGGAATTTGTGATATTTTTCTATTTTGTTACACAAAGAAAAACGTTTTGCAAAACGATTATTGAATAATAATAAAATATGTTCCCAACAATTCCATAGACATATTTTAAATTTAAATCTGAACATGTTTTTTTAAATAGTTGTTTGTTGCTTTGCTTTTCTTTTCAGATGCCAAAATAGTTTCAACAAAGGACCATCATGTGGATGAAAAATTAGGCGACGAAGAGTAAGTACCACTTGACCACAATCTATGAAAATTTAAGGCGCCTTTGGGCAAAAAAATAAAAAAAAAATTAGAACATTTGAATGCTCATGTACTTTAAGAGCATGATTCTGCTCTTTCGCTGCTCACACAAGAGGACACAAGTGGCAGAATAATAATGACTTTTATCTTTCCAAGAGTTTTGTGTACACGTTTCGCATTAACTGGTCGGAACTGATTGAAGTTGCAAGTCTTTGTTTTGAAAAGAGAAAACTGCCAACAATCGATGTGCGCCTTAATGTTTCGCTCCGTGAAAATAGAAACAAATTCATATCAATTTCATATTATCTTCGGCCATGATTGTACCTGTTGAAAAAATCTTTTTTTATTGCATTGAGTTGATTTGGGATTTTCCTTGAGAATGAAATTGAAAAATTGCAATTGTTTGCTTTTGAAGAATTTGATATTTTTTTTTCATGTTCTGCTCGTAAATTGAAAATCTGCTATGGACCTTCATTTTTCAGTTGCATGGTGTCTGGCTGCTTGTTCATTGTTCGGGACTTAATGGCTTTTAGCCAAGAATTTATTAATGATTGGCTATTGTTTGTTGCATCGTTAGTTGTTGTTGACTCTCCTGCTTGAAGACTCGGTAGGTTTATCAACCGTTATCTGTTTTATTTTCAGAATTTTGCACACAAGCGTTAAAAGATAAATCCATTTGATGGCTGTTGCCAGCGTTTTGTGTTGCTTCAGTATTTTGATTGGTAGTAATAATTTTTACGAGTGGGTGTTACTGGTACTTTGTCCATCATCTGACATGTAATAAGGGATCAAAAATATTAGAACAAGTGTAGAGACCACCGCAAGGCATTAGCGAGCCTCAATACATTCACCACATTAGACATTAATGACGTGTTTTAACATGAACTGATGTTAGCATCTTTTAAAAGGACAGCCTCCAAAGAACCACCTCAACTTCTGAATTTGAAAGAATATTGCAAAAACAACTTTGTGGTTGGATTTTGTAATAAGTGCATTTCTAATTGTGTGGTCCGCCTGCGTAAGATTTTCGGTATCTATTACATACCCGTGTTACGATAAATTTCTAAATATATAACCCTAGACACAAACCAATTACGTTAACAGAGCTCTGTTAGCATGTTAACATAGCGCCGCTGTTAAGCATGAGAAATATGAGTGTATGTATTCCATAGTGAATAATGGCCACATTCCTGGACCAACCTTGAACAAAATTAATGGAACAGACAACCAGATCCTTAGCTTTCATAGTGTATTAACACTTCGGTAAACCGATACCGATAAGCTTTGATTTTTTGTACACAAAAACTGTCAACTTCTAGACAGGAAAACGGTAACATGTGGGCGACTAGAAATTATTTTATTTTGTAGCTCTTGTGGTTCTCTACCACGTCCAATGGCCATAACTCTTAACAGTGGGATTTTTAATCGAGAAATTTCATATATGGAATTTCTCTAAAGTGTGAATTTCGGGAAAATGGGATTATGTGGGCGACTTGAAATTATTTCATGCTGCAGCTCTTATGGTCCTTTATTACGTTTGTATCTAGGGTTATAAATTTCGAAATTTACCTTAACACACCTCTATTTCATTAGAATGAATGAATGATTAGGATACCCGTATTGATTTAACTGGAAAATAAGAACAAATTTTTCTTCAAATTTAAAAAGAAATTCCTGTTAAACAATTTTTTTATTTTTATTAATCTTGTTCCTGAATATCAACTTTAAGCAAAAGTTTTTGTAATTAAATATTGAGTTCAGCTTTGGCACACAAATACTCCTTTAACTTTGGCTATAGAAATACAACTAGAAAGTTTCGAAGATCAACAACTAATAAACGTTCGGAGAATTCTAGAAGTAGTAAAATGTGGGCTCCGTACCCATTCAGCAAAGCAAGGATTCAGAGAAAGGGAAAAAAGAGATTCCGTCGCTTCCAACCTAAAACCACCCAAAAATGTTCAATTCGGCTCGAAAGGAAAACTATTCCCAATTTATATGTTGGTAAACACAAAAAATATGTTATTAACTTTGGAACTACTCCAAGCGGAGTTGCACAGCAGCAAGACACTGATTTTAGCAGTTTGGAATCTTTTAATCTCAATTACACTTGCATTTTTATTTTACTTCCTGTTGGCAAATATCAGGTGCACGAAGACAATAAATACACAATTTTTGTTTATGCTTGATGTCTTCAAATTGGCAAAACAAAAGCCGGTTAATGGCTTTCCAAAACAGCACTTGTTGTGCGGGAAGAATATAAAAAAAACTGCTATTGAAACTCAACCAAACAGGTCGCAACAGGATCGGCGCCACCTCCCATAAAGTTAAATCAGCATAAAGTCTACTTTTTCTACAGCATCATTTCCTCTCAAAACATTTTCAGCCAAAATAATAAAACCTGTTCCCACACACACAAACAGCAGGACAATATTTTCTATTTGTCCTTGTTTTTTGTTATTCTATTTTGCTAATCCCGGCGCTTGCAGGCAAAAAACAAAATTGCAAAATCACACAAATGTCTAGTGTGTTGCGAATGGCGGGCAAGATGGAAAAATGTCAAGCAGGGATTTTAAAAGCAACAACGTGTGCAAGCAAGTACGCATGTTCAGTGCAACACAAAGAATAAAGGTTTTTGGTTCCACTTCTTATCTCCTGTCATTCACACCAATCTGCAAGCTGCTTGGCGAGGGTGCACTTTGCGCTATCTAAAGTTAGTCCGTTTATCCCCTAAATCTTAATGTTTAAATGTAAATATTATTTTCTTGCTCAAAGTGGCAAGTGCCACAATTGCTTGTGGTGATTAAGTGTTTAATGAAAACAGGTTGATTTTCACATGCTTGATTGTCTGCCAGAGAATGGAATGTGTTTTGCATGTGCATGAGATTTTTCCAAAAAAAAAAATTTAAAAATTTTTCTGTTCTGCTTTAGGAATTTCTTTGTTGTGCACAAAATTTGTATATTATTTTGTGTTCGCCTCAGAGTCATAAACTTCCTAATTATTTTGACATTGACGGCGAACTCGTTACACGAACTTCATGCTCGTTATTGTTTTGCCACTTTTCTTGTCGTGTTTTCATACCTTTAAAATCTTCGTTGCCTTATCCTTTTAACCAAATCACAATTTACGTACGCTTTTGGATTTTGTGTTTAATGTTTTGGCACCTTTGGCTTCCTTTTTCTACGAAAGGTCGCTTTTCCATCAACGTGTGAATGTTTTTGGGTAACATTTAATATCCTCGAAATTGTATAATCCGGAAAGTGTTACTTAGTGTTAATTTACATGAGCCTTATACGAGTAATATTATATTCAGGTTAAATTCTTTCTCTGTTTTTATTTTGTACTGCCAGTGAATAGACAGACATTCATATTTGTTTAGGTAAAATTCCGCGAATATCTTTTCACGCGGCAGTTGGCAGAAAATTCATTTACTTTTTAAGGTCAATTGTATGAAATATGTAGGGCTCTCCTATTCCTGGTATTTGCATTTTATGACGATCCTCAAACAATTAATTAATTAATTATTTTCTTTTTTTGCCCAAAATGATAGCTAACAAAGTTTAGCACAGAAACCACTGCATCCATAATAAAATGCAAATTGTTGGGTCGATAGAGATTTTTCTTTAATCTTTTTTTTTTTCAGTACACTATCTCTGATACCTGATTCTATACAACGCGAATTGTGTTCCATATGAAGGTAGAAAATTAAAAAAAAATATATTTGGAATATACATATGAATGTATTTTTTTTTTATCTCGGACCAGCGTCGGAACTAGAAAGGAGGGGATAGTATTGAGGGGACAAATAAAGAAAGATGAGAAGATAGAGAATTTTTTGTAGCTATTTCAAGCTTTTTACTTCGCCGGCTAATTTTTTGCTACGGGACCGACGAAGGAGGGTGCTGTTACTCTGCTTTTAGTATATGATCAGAAGAATTCAACACAATATTTCATGACTCAGCGCGGGTTTGAACTCAGGATTCTCGTGTTCTACTACTTCTGCCAACAGCACCCATTTAATTAGGAAATTAATTGAGTTAATAAACAAATTTATTCAATTAATAGAAAACAATTAAAAAAATAAAATAATGATTAAACAATTAATTGCATTAATAAAATAATTAATTAACTTAATAAAACAATTCAATGAATGAATAAACCTTTCTCTTGAGTTAATAAAAAATTAATTAAATGAAGCATTTAATTAAAATGTTTTTCTTGAATTAATAAAAAATTAATTAAATTACATGAATAAAATTAATTAAATTTGTTGAAAATTTAAATCTATTGTTAAATAAATTAATTAAATTTCAAAACAATCTATCCAGTATGAATTGAGTTAATATCAATATTAACGGAATTAATATCAAAATAAATATAAAAAAGTAATTGAATTAATAAAAGATAATAATTGAATTAATGAAAAAAATTAATTAAATTACTTTAGAAAAATAATTAAATTAATAAAACAATTTACTTAAATGCACAAGATTAATTAAATTGTTTTAAAAAATTACTTAAAGTAATAATTGAATATTATTAAATTCACAAAAATTAATTGAATTAATAACAAAATTTTAATCAAATTAATAAAAATATTAACTAAATTAATAAACAAGAGTTTGAATTAATCAAAATATATGGATGCCTGCCTGTTACTGTCAGCATATTTCTATCACTTTTTTCCAATAACCCTCATTGTTCAATACGATGTCCTATTGCATTAGTCGTTTTCACACGGCCTTCCAAATTTCAAAATACTTCATCAGGTACTTTGGGCAAGTTATATTGTGGCTCTTTGGAGGTTTCTGCTATTTATTATTATTTTTTTCTTATTGCCAAAAGATAATTCAGCAGATTACGAGAAAGAAGAAAATAATAATTTGCGGCTCACTTTCATTATTGTTTCTTTTTCTTTTATTGCATTTCTGGCTGACCTAAAAAAATATTCTCACAAGCCACTCGCTTTGATGTCCTTCTAGGAATCATAAAGTAATTAGTTGTTGCAAGTAACAAAACAAAAACAATATTCTTTGGTAGTTTCTTGCGTTGCCTGTTTTTGTTGACAGTTATTTGCCGTATTAACCGAACAACGGAACGACCACACAAAAGTTTAGCGTCATTCATTGATTGGGACTAGACCATGAAGGATTTGTGGCAAATATGACGACGTTAAAGTCAGTCATTGCAACTGCTGCACTTGAGATTCGTAATGATATATTTAATATTGAACATGACTTTCTGTTTCTTAAGGCCAAGTACTCGTATAGTGCAATGAGTTTATGCCACCGCCAGTGTTTGTGATTCATAATGAAAATATTATTTTATTTACAGTTTCTAAGATTGTGTTCCTTTTCATCTCATTTCCATTATTTAAAAAAAAGTCCAACCTTTCTATTTAACGGTAAAAAATTAGTTATAGAAACATCACTTGAAGTCAAACAATTAAACGAGCCACATGCGTAGAAAGTACGTACGCAACCACTGAATTGAATGTCCTTTAAGAAAGACCGAATCCTGTTCGTCCCTTGAAAAGGTCTGCTATGACTTTCACGTGGAAGGTCTAGTCTAAACAAATAAATTTTACTCGTGTGCAGCTCAGAAAATATTTGATACGAATGATTGAGATCTGAACAAGTGCTACAATATGACGCGCCTTTGCCGAAAGCAACGCAATAGCTGATATTTGAGATTTAGCAGAAATGCAATTATGAAGCAAACACAAGCAGGATCGTCAAATGTATTTTATGATCATGATGATATTTATATGTCCATCCTTAATATTTTTATAGTTGAGTGGATTTTCTTAAATCCAAAAACGAAATCGAAATTTGATCTTTGCATACTTGAAAATTTATGGCACAACATACGCGCACATGTTACTTGGAAGCAAAGGAGATACGAGTACCAGCACATAATCCTCATAAATTAATAACATTGTGTTTACCACAAAAATACTTAAGCAGACGCACACACACAGACAAAGATCATCTCTGGCATGGCCTCAGTCAAGGCGGAGAGCCAACTCTGAGAAACCAGCAAAAATATCCTCTTTCATTGTGATTAACTGTTATTTTCTTTAATTATGTAAACAATTTTAACTGTCAGTGATAAAATGGCCACAAAAACAACAACAAGGACGTTATTTGTTGTGTTTAAGAATTAGCGGCTTCTGTTTGCCAGATTTCTTGAAAAAAAGGACTTTCTAGAAACTCAATTGGTATGTAAATACGACATTCTGTTTAGTTTTGTTTGAATCCTTTTTTCTTCTTTTTTTTTTTGCTGCATGAGGCAACATGTGTTGCAAGTTTTATACTTGATCTTTTCCTTTGCTGTTTGCTGGTAACATAAATTAGAACGTTAATATAAAAATAACTATATCGATTTCATGTTATCATTTTGATTTTAAATCTGTTGTTTGTTTAATCAAGAGGAAATGTTTGGC
Source organism: Linnaemya tessellans (assembly GCA_951800035.1). Classification (NCBI taxonomy): domain Eukaryota; kingdom Metazoa; phylum Arthropoda; class Insecta; order Diptera; family Tachinidae; genus Linnaemya; species Linnaemya tessellans. The sequence goes on along the minus strand of OX637532.1, from coordinate 169,734,136 downwards.
CGTTGTGGTTCCACTTTAGTTTATAAATATTTGAGCGGATTGGCGTCAGTGCCAATCCTTTAAAACCTTTTCAGAATGTGGCTAACACACGTCTCTGTCTTTTTTCTCAATAAAAACCTGACGAAACGCGTTCCAGAATCCAGTCTGTTGCAATATCACTGTTTGTTAATAACAAAGTTATTGAGAAGAACTGTGGATATCCCCTAGACACAAAACAAGTACGTTAACAGAACTCTGTTAGCGTGTTAACATAGCTCTGTTAAGCCTGAAAAATCCGAGTTTTTTATAATGACTAAATTGTGACGACAAATCCTCTCAAGCAATCCTTTAGAGAAATTCCAAGTATGAAAGTTCACTAAAATCCAAATTTCTCTATTAAAAATCCATTTGTCAAGGGTTGTGGCCATTGGACGTAATAGAAGACCACTAGAGCTACGAAATAAAACAATTATTGGTCGGTCGCCCACATATTCCCGTACAAAAATTCAAAGCTTATCGGCATAGCTATACGAGTACCAAAGTATTAATATATTATGAAAGCTATGGACCTGGTTGTTGTTTTTTCAATGTTGGTCCAGAAATGTGGCCAGTATTGCATTCTTAACAGCGCTATGTTAACAGGCTAACAGAGCTCTGTTAACGTACTTGGTTTGTGTCTAGGATTATAAATTTCGAAATTTATCTTCGCTCAAGCAGATGATCTCAACCAGTTCCTTGGGAATTTTATTTACTGTAGTCGCTGCGGTACAAAACATTTGTTGTTGCTATTTGCAACCTGAGGATCCAGTGCAACGGCCACTTGTACACGCTTCCCCACCAAGAGGTACGCCCAGTGCCCAACATAAATTATCTTGTCTGTGACTTTAATCTCTGCACCACTTGCTCACATTTCTTATTAGTTTTATTTATTATTTATTTTCCTGTACCTTTTCTTGCGATCGATTTTCTTTTGTTCTTCCAAACATTCAACAGGTTCGTTCCTCTTGGAATTTCTCCAGGCAGGTTCTTCTGCTATTCTCTACCCCTTCCTTTATTAGTTATCAATTGGTTTTCTTTGAACCTTTGGTAGCTTCGGTGCTTCAATGTTGAGCTAAGTGGAGAAATCAGGGGAAAATATTCTTTGTTTTCTTTTAACTCTCCTTTTCTTTTATGTAACCTGTGTGTGTGTGTTAGTGTGTGTGTGTGTGTGGATTTTACTTTTATACCCATAAGTACCTGTAATCTTGTATTCTTTTCTATTTATTTTTTTACAAATTAACACTGATTTTTTTTGTAGTGATTTTCACACTTGCAATCATATGACTGATGATATTCATTGCCTTTTGAAAGTGTAAAATATTGTGAAAGGAGCTCGTTAGATGGCGCTACTTACGTTAATAGTAAAATATTTTATAAAACTATTTAATTTTGTTTTATTTCTAAGAAAAGTTAAGCGAAAATTTTATAAAAAAAAATCTAGCAAATTGTCCATTATTTGTGTGGGAAATAATTCAGAGTCCGCCTGCAGTCCAGCATAATTTTTGGAAATTATATATTTAGTAATTACTTTTTTGATATAATTAATATTTTCATATTTTCGTGCCGTCTAAACTATTTTAAAGCCTTCAACGGATTTTGTAAACTGTTATAAATTTTGCTCACACTTTGAATGCACTTTGTTGGATATTGAAGATCAGCAGCACAAATTTTTTTATGTCATTTCTATTTTCTAGAAATCTTTGTGTAAAGTTAATCTATTTCCTTAAAATGCAAATCACTAGTTCTTTATGAAAATATTAAACAGCACAAAGTGTCTGAGGGATCTTGCTGATCATGTACTTTTCTCCTTTCAGAAAAATCATATAAAAGCGAGATATTTTGTTGCTTTGAAAAATCACCGACTGCCTGCTTCAAAAACCTCTTTTCTTTTCACGTTTTGTTTTTTAACACTAATTATAATTAATGATTTTTAACGGTAAAAAAGTAACACGCATGACGATCATAACGATCATTCATATGTCCTGCTCATAGTACTGGGCTGGCTGTCATTAAACTGTTGCAAATTATTGTTGACCACTAAATCATTGTTGTCCACTCGGTCATGCTTTGAATGTTTGCTATTCAAATGTCAAACTAATGAAAGTCATTTGCGTTTTTCACTTTTTCTTTAACCCTAGAGAAAAAGACCGCTCCATAACATGTGACCAGCCAGGCGTTTGTGTGTGTGTGTGCGTATGCGTTTTTGTGGTGGGAACTGAAATCATAAAATTGATTAAACATGGTCGGCATGATTTAGCAAAAGTTATATTTTCTTAGATGTCTTTTCCTTTGCTACTGGAATGACCGTTACATTTTTGTAGTACCAACAATTTTACGATCTTTACAAAATTTGGTATTTAACAAAAACTTTGTTTGATTTTAGATTTATCCAATTTTTTTTTATTTTTAGTATTTTCAACAATAAATTTTGTTAATATTCATGAAATATACTCCAGGGATTTATCCAACCTTTACTGGAGGATGTGAAAATTTTCGCAAATCATTTAATAAATTCGGAGAAGAATATTTATAATCGAAGATAACACTTTGCAAAAAAATAGTAATTTTTGTTGTAGGAATTTCCGAGTACGGCAAGAATCTGTTTTATTTATTTTTTTTTTAACCCCTAAAAACTTAAGTTCAATAATTTCGGTGGATATTATGCCAGGCCTCCATTTTATTATGGAGTACGACAGTTCATCACAATTTCATAATTAAGTAATTAGGAACATAAATAAAATGAAATTACTAATTGTAATTAGTAAAACCTCAACTGTCGTATTTATAAAAAAAATTTTATGCTTACGGTGTTAAAAAATAATAATTCCATAACAAGTTTTTTTGATCTCGGAAATTAAATTGTAATTGTTTTTTTCTATAGTAAAAAGAAGAAATTAAATAAAATTTAATTATTACGCTGAGAATTTTTATTCAGGCTTGAGTTGAAATCTGCGAATGCCCTAGTTTTTATTATTATTTTTTTAATTTATATTCATTAAATTTTTTTTTTTAAAAAGTGGAATATTTGGAATATTGAAAACCACTGGCTTTCAGAAGTGTTTAATTATCTACAAGGAGTGAGATTGACAAATTGTGGAATAAGCGGATGAGAATTTAAATTCCAAAATGTATAACCCTAGACACAAACCAGATACGTTACCACAGATCTGTTGACATGTTAACAATGAAAAATCTATTACTCCAAATGGAAAATTTTCTGAACGCAATGTGAAAAACAATTAAAAGAGCAGACAACTAGATCCATAGCTGGTTAATTGTTCAGACTATTGAAAAAAAAGCTCAAGATCTACAAACTCCAGGTGTTCCCATTTTCCTGAGGTTCATTCTTAGCGATATTCCAAATATGAAATTACACTAAAAATCCAAATTTCTTTGTTGGAAATGCAACTGTTAATTGTTTGGACTATTGGGCGTCAGATAAGAGCATTAGACCACAAGCTTCAATCATTTTTATTCGCTTTCGTGTCCCCATTTTCTTAACACGTATTTTTCAGATAAATTCAGTATATGAAATTTGCCTAAAATTCCAAAATTCTTTATTGCGGGTGCTGTTGGCTGAAGTAGTTAACACGAGACTATGAAGCGGAGTTCAACCCCGCGCTGAGTCATGCATAATGTGTTGAATTCTTCTGATCAACATTAGGGCATGATTGTGTTAGTTGTTGTCAGCCTGTTTCAGTGATGAAGGCATAGCACTGGCCACTGAACGTAATTGGCAGTGATTGGCATTATCATGTACTAAAAGCAGAGTAACAGCACCCTCCATCGTCGGCCCTATAGCAAACAATTAGGCGGCGAAGTAACTGCAAAAAATGTCCTATTTTCTCATCTCTCTTCATCTGTCCCCTCAATACTAGCCCCTTCTTTTTAGTTCCGGCGTAATGCACCGCATATGTAGGAGTCATCCCCTGAGTGCTGCTGGTGCGAGAGAAAAAAATTAAAAATTACTAAAACTGTTGAGGGTCTTGACTATTGGGGGTACTAGAGGAGCATCACATCTACAATCTTCATAAAATTTGTAGTCGCCAATGTGTCCTGTTTTCCCAGGAGCCTGGCTTATCCGTTCTAGAATTTTAAAATTTTTGTATACATTGAAATCGAAGCTTGTCCTCGTAGTAATACCAAATTGTTATTTTATGAAAGGTATGGATCTAGTTTGTTTATTGTTTAGTCCAGAAATATGGCCTTTATTCCATTTAGAATACATATACTGCGATTTTCCATGCTTAACAGCTAAGAGAGTTCTGTTAACGCACTGGGTTTGTGTCTAGGGTTCTAAATTTGAACATTTTTCTTCAAATACGTTTTGTTTTTTCAATATTTCGCCATTCCCTTGTGTGGCATCTTGGGGAAAATAATTTTATTTGATTTGAAGAAATTGTAAAACAACAAACGGATTCATTAAATGAAATCAACATCTCTTGTGTTTAACAGTCAATCAATTTCAAATCATCTTACAGTACAAAGCAGCCAGGCATTGCATTGAGAACTCATTGCAGCGGATTGTTTTTTCGAAACTACACGTAAACACACGATTTTATGAGATCAACGAACAAGCAAATTTCACTTGAGGAAAAACATTAAGATTATGCAAAACATTTGTGCAAGCGATTCAACTAAAGACTCTTGCATTTTCACCTTCAGGGGGCAAATTTGTGTTTTTAAAGCTGGCTTCGATTTAGTTGCCCTTCTTTATTGCCAACGACGACTGTTATGAAATCATTAAGTAAATAGTAAAAAAAATAGAGGAATAATTATTTGCAAAGTATTTCGTAGATACATTGTGTCACAGACAAAGTGAAGAAGAAAACATTTCCGGGAATAGTATTTAATATTGAAGAACGGAATAAATTTGCATAAATATGCACAAAACACATTCTTAGATAAGAACCATTCAGGGAAATACTAAAAAGAAGAAGGAAAAACAATTGTGTAAACAGAAATAATAATAAAAGAAGTAGTACGAATGTATAATGAAGTTATAAAGAGAGTATTTAAGTGATCTATGGCAGACAAATAGACCAAACATTCGCATGCGAGTACAATGGAGACGACGATCAAGATGATCTTGTATGTCAACAAAAAGATATTTTCGCACATTTAAATGCAATGAATGACAGCAAATGACATGAAATGAGTTCAGCAGTATTCCGTAACGTACACAAGTACAACACATACTCGCACATTCATACCTCATTCATTCCAAGGAAAGAGGTCAAACCTTTAATTCAGTTTTGTTAGTGTATTTTGTAACGCTTGTTTTCGAATTTCAAATCTAGCTGAGATGGCAAAGAATTTCAAAAATATTTCTTAAGAAAGTTACTTTCTTTTCTGGTCATTCTTCTGCACTGAGATCAGGCGGATAAGCCTGCTTTAACTTGAAAACATTTCAATTTTCCTAAAAATAAATCAAAAAACTGTAAAACAGAAAAGTAGCACAATCAATTGCTTTCAGTGTTTATTTAGTTAATAGAGATTAAGATTTTGCATCTGTGTGCAGCGATAACTGCCATGAGAGTGCGTGCGTGTGCGTTTCTTTTCGGAAAATGAATCGTAAATGCACCGCACAGTCGGCAGTAATAACTCCCATTAAGTAAAAAACGTTACTCTAACGCACTCCAGCAACGGAGTGAGAGGTCCATAGAAGTCCAAGTGAGTGAGCAAAACGAGTCTTTAATCCTTTTGTTTTACTTTTTATATACTTCTTTATTTTATTTGTTATTTTCTTCCATGGCATGAGTTCGTCCTGGCTTCGCTTTGGCTACATGATACGAAATCTTTAGGTTTTCTGTTTCTTTCAAAACATGCGTGTCTGTAGGCTGCTGCAAGCCACATACGAAAATCAGTTATTAGTTATTACTCTCCTATTGTTTTCAGATCATTTCCCTTGTGTGTATTATTCCTTTTTAGCCACATCTACTGGAAAAAGCAAATACTACCACGTGGGTCATATGAAAAGGTTTATGTGCGAAGTTTTTATTTTAAATTCACAAAGACATGATAAATATTCCAAGGCACAAAGGAAAGTCAACATCCGTTTGTAGTTATTCAACTTGCACAGCAGAGCAGAACAGCTGTTTTCGAAAGCCGCAACGCTTTCGCTACCAGTACTCATGTGTATTTTGTTAGTCATCGCTTGTTAACTGGCTTAGTTGAATATGATAGCAGTTCTTATTTATACAAATTTTATTAGAACTCACTGTTATATTTTCAAGAGCAGACGCGACATGCTCTGTTTTGTCGTAAACTGATATTAGGATTAAAAAAAATATGGTACTAACTCAGGCATCATTTGAGAAGGTATTGATGTTTACATTTTGAATATTTTCAATTTTATTTTCCCATAAAGAAGGGAGATATTCGACTAGAAAACTTTTCTTTTGCAGATTTAAAAAAAAAAATTCGAATATTCTAAAATTAATTTTTAAAAGGACAAAATGTCCCCGTTTATTTGCAGAAAAATTTCATTAATTATGTTTTACTTAAAAAATGAATTTCCAAAATTTCTTGGCGGTTTTGCAGGAACTAGATCGTTTCATATAATTCAGCTTTAGACTTCCGATAAAAACTTCTCACATGTCCCGTGTACTTAAATTTGTGTTGATGTTTCTGTTTTAAAATCAACAGTAAAAAGGACAAAAAATTTTCCGGCACAACTGATTCAAATGAATTTTCTCTGAATGCTACCAACAACAACTACTTAATCCCATTTCTCTCGAACATAAAAAGCAAACAAGTCGTTAAAAAAGCGGGCAAAATATATTCAGAAATTATTTTAAAGCTGCGTGCGTGTGTGTGTGTGTGTGTTTCGCTCATCGATTTTTAGCATGCGGCCAGGCCTGCAGTGATTTTATCTTCATATTTAATTTAACATTGACCATTCGCCCACTCTATTACTTCAAAATGATAAAAGAAGCTCTTTGCAAGTGCCTGCTATTGTTGCGTGCAATCAGTGGCTGGTATTAATTTTCATCCTAAATTTTTATATTGCAGTTTTTTCGAAAGTGTCTTAAGGAGCAGTGCTAACTTTTATCAGTGGAGTTGGTTCATTAGGGACGAACCGTTTGAGTTCGAGATAAGATTAGTTTAGATGCAGGCCTTTTATATTATAATTTTTTCATTTTTATTTTCATTGATGTTTTTAGCAAAATTTTTATGTGCAAAACAATCTGTTGAATGGTGTTAGTTGTAAGTATATTCAGTCATTCATTCATTCATTCATTCAGTCTTTCAACAAGACGGACGTACGTTCCTATTTTGGAAGATAAGAAGACGACAAAATGTGTGTCGGCTTCAATTTTTGTTGTTGCGTGTGGCAAGCAAACATATTACTTCAGCTATTTGCTCATTGATAGTCAAATAAAATTGTATGGAAACCAATATTTTATGTTTAGATTTCAATATCAGCAATCGGAAATTTGTAATAAAAATATATGGAATTAGACGCAAAGAAGGGGCCGCCATTGTGAGTTGGCATTAAAGCGCTCTTGATGGGAATTAATAGATGTTTGACACGTTATTAAATATTTGATTAAGACTGCAGTACACGGAGAGAAAAAAATTTAATATTGTTGATAAATTTTATGAACAAGAGAAATATACACACTTTTATACACTCGAAAACGAAACAAATACAAATATAAAAGTAAATGATATATGTATGTGTAAGTTTAACTAAATTACATTAATTCTTTGTCTATAAAATATTTGTCCCTTCCCATTTAATATTCTTTATACAGTTTGAATCAGAAATGGGGATAAAAATGGAGTTACCAATAAAAAAAAATTGGAAAAACGTTCACATGTACTTAAGTATAAAATTCAAACCAAAAAGTTTGACTTAGGTATGATGGAACAAAAAATTCAGAAAAATGGGACACGAAGAAAAATAATCAAACGGTAACACGGGTATTATAACAATAACATGTTAACATCAGGTTGATACAGTTCTCGTATCCTTTTTCACAATTAAATTTATGTAAATAGGAACTGTTATCACATTCAACTAAGCCACCTAATAAGTGGTGACAGTCACAATACACATGAGCATTGATGATGAAAGGGTTGCGTCTTTCGAAAACAGCTGTTCTGCTCTGCTGTGTAAGTTGAATAACAAAAACAGATGTTGACTTGCCTTTGTGCCTTGGAATGTTTACCATGTCTTTCTGCGATTTAAATTAAAATTTCGAACAATTAGCCTATAGAATCTTAATTCAATTTAATATGGGGATAAAAGGTCAGTGGCTATGCCACATTGTGTTTTGCGAAATACTTATTAAGTTTAATTTGAAAGTCTTTGCGTGAGCAACTGATTCGCTACAAATCTTTATCCCTCGGAACGGTTTCATTTAAACTGTTCGTCAGGGACAGTTCCCATTCAACTCCTAGAGCTGGCATCCAGCTATTGTTTGCTGCCTTTTTGTTTTTTATTCTTTTACAAAACATATTTTGCAGGGATGCAGGTTGTACGTTACTTTAATCTACTATAAAAGACAATATTTATATTGAGCATATCTGCATAAAAATGCCTATTGGACCGTGCACGTCTCATTAAAACTAGTGCCCCATAAAGAACTTAAAACTGTACCACAAAAATGTGTGGCAAATGTGTGGCGTATATATTCGTATATTGTTGAACAATTTTTCGGTATATCTGTCCTTTTTCTCTCCGGTAGTACTATTTTCACTAGAAGATTTCTACGAATCACTGCTTGCAAGGCACACAATTGGTAAGAACACTGCAGATTCTGATTATTTATAAATTTCAAAGTAGCACTCTGCTACGGTTCCATTAATTTTTCCAAAACTCTTACATGCGAACACCGAAGAATTAAGTGGTTTATTAAAAAATCCGTAATTTTTTAACAACATTCGGATTTGATTGAAAAACATATGAAATTGAGAGAAATGTATGAAATTTTTATTTGTTTTGGCGTACTCTCTCCAACATATCGGCCGTTATCTCACAAATAAATTCTTCAATATTGACTTCCTTAAAATAGCCCCACAAAAAATAGTTTATAGACCTTAAATCGCACGATGATCTAGGCGACCAATTGACCGTCTCCAAACGTAATGATGCTGTGTGGCATGTGACATTGTCCTATTCCTTATTTTGGGCAAAAAATATGTTGTTATAATCATCGCAGAATTGCCAAACAAATCCAAACAGAAATGATCATGAGGCACTTTCTTAACCGGGCACGAATTTCGATAATAAAATTTAATCTTCAGGCAGTGCTCGTTTGTAAGTCGTTTCATGGTTAAATTATAGACCAAACTGAACACGTTACACGAAAACAGCTGAGCTGCCAAAAACAGTGCTGCCAAAATAAAAGTTTTTAAAAAAACCGCCCGTTTTATTAAGAATTATTAAAAACTTGTAATTCTGTTGTCGGCCTTATCTATTACTGGAATTTCGCTAATTTATGATCTTGCAGCAGTTGAATTTAGGCTTTATAATTTCATAAATCTTTTCTTCAGCCGAGATTGTTTTTTTATTTTTTTGCATATTTCAGCCAGAGGATCTTCTTTTAATCTGATCATTTAGTGCTTAACTGAGCCTGACTAGTATTTAATTAGTTGCTTGAGAAAATTTGAGCAAAACTGATAAGAAAGAGATTAAAAAATATTAGCCAGCAGAGTGCACAATTCCGTTCGTCCATCCATTTGTGTAGAGTTACAGTTGAAAGTAGCGCCTTTGACCTTAAGGATTTTCGCAATGTCCGTCGTTCCAGTTGATGGCCACAAAAGTGCAATAGAATTTGCATGGTTTGTGCTGGCTGAAAAGAAAAAACAGTTTTAACTGATGTTTTGCTGAGATTTGTGGTTTGATCTGGAATCATTGTTGAGTTTTTGGCTTAACAAACCATTTGCTGCATGTCCTTTTTGCTTTCATTTACTTGTTGCACCGCACCTATTCTTTTTAGCACGTAACTAAAAATGAGCAAAATTTAAAGACAATAATTTGCCGCCGTTGTTGTTCTTTTTTTTCTGTAGCTCGAGATTGAAAGAGTTTCAAATTTCTATGCTGGTCGTGTTCTAGAACCTGTTTGTTGCAAATAGCCATTTATTGTTTTCCCTATTTGTATTTGCAGCATCAATGGAGTCCTTCCTAGTCTTTGTATACATTTTAGTGTGCTGAGGATGTGAGTGTGTGTTAATTTGTTATGCAAAAGATTTAATAACTTTCAGCTGCCATAAAACAAAAGCATAGAAGTAAAAAAGCCGAGTTGACCAACCACAATTTTAATTTTATTTGTTTTTCTTTAATAATTATTAACACCATCTCAAATGACACAGCAGACATGGATGGACAAGGATTGTGGAAATAAATGAATTTTCTTCTAAACTGACCATTTTGCATTAATCTTATTTAAGTCCAGGAAAAACTTACACAACAAAAAAAAAAGAAATCTTACTGACCAGCACCATTGCTAGCATTCTGCTCGCAGTTGGCAGAAAGAAGTAGAGGAAACCCAATAGAGCAAAAGCAGAACTGACTGGCTGGCTGACAGACAGGCAGGCTGGTTGGTCAACATTTATGATGTGTGATGTAAAGTTGTCACTTTGACATTTATTTCATTTCATGTTTGTTTATGTATTTACAATTTTGAAAAATTATAAAATGATGATAATGATAACTAGGACAACGACTTTTCTTTGGGTGACTGAATAGTGGAAATCTTTCTAATCAGGGGTTGTCGTCCAGCTAGAAATACGTGTGTGAAATCTGCATGATTATGCTGAGGATGATGATGATGATGATGCTTTTGCTATTTCTTTCATTAAATAAAATGGAGAGATTTGAAACGAAACCAGTATCAAAGTTCTTTTCTTGGCTAAAGTTCATACGCCCCTCAAATAAATCAGATAAAAACACATAACGCGCGCACCACATACTGATAGATACTTCTCTTGCGCTGCACACTAAACAGCAAATGCTCTGCGGAAGATCGGTAAGTGAACACGAAAACAAAATGTTGTAACCACCACAATTTGGAATCATTTTATTACATCTGCTGTTTTCGGTGAGCGACTCGTTGCCGAATTTGGAAAAAATTAAATGCAAAAGAAGTAGAAATTATAAATCCTGTCCTATGATTTTCAAATGAATTTTTTATGTTCCTGTATTGTATTTGGTTCTTGATCTTAATGTTGTTGTTGTTGTCATTTATTTAGTCCTGCTTGCTGTCTGTGTGCGCGTATGTATGTTCCGTGAGTCTCGTTCCATCCATCCAGCGATCCATCTACATCATCATGTTGTAATATGCAAATTTATGCGTGAATGCGAGTGTGTGCGTGCGTGCGAGTTTGGTGTGTACGTAAACACAGGGATCCTGTAATTATTATGCATTCATCAGGATACTTTGAATTTATCCTGCTAAAGAGATTCATTTATTTGAAAAACACACTTCCACACACACACACTCGTAAATATAAACCCGTTTATAATTTATTAAAGTTGTAACGCTTTACAAAAGGCAAACAAACAGCAACAGAACTTGATTTAGTTTTTTTTTGTTGTTTTCTTTTGCAGTAATTAATGCATGTGTTGGCTAAAAAGCTTTTAAGAAACTATTTTCAAAAAATTATTTTGAAATTTGAAAATTAGGATTCCATTTTACAATTATTTGATGAGAAAAATATGACTTCTCAAGTTGTTATTGTGTGCGTAATGCTTTTCTTAATTTAAAAGATGTTCCTCATTAAATGCTAAGAAATTCAATGAAGTGCATTTGTATTTGTAAGCAGAACAAAAATATATGGAAATTAATCGCTTCCTTGATTCCACTTGAATGATTAAACCAACCGATCGCTCCCTTTTTGATCTTATGTGATGAGGTTTGTGGTTGCTCCCTTTCATGTACATCAAATCAACTCAAATTTAAAGCTTTATTATCTAGTATCGTAAAGACAACTTGTTGCTTGTCTTTGTAACAATCTTCCACTCAGAAAACACCTACACGGGCATGTGAACAGCTTCAATGCATTTTTGACAAAATAATTCGTTTGCGCTATTTTTATATTAATTTTTTATTTCTGTACTGACTTTTCTGTGTTAAGAATAATTCTTTTGTAAGGCAATGAAAGCGTCCTCGTTGTAAAAATTAAAAAATAAATAATTAATCGTCTTAAAAAATTGTTGTACTCGATAATACCTGCAAACAAAATAATTTCACTTACCGGGCGGTGTTCTTTCGGCGTCACCTGCAATTAAACACCTAAAAAATGTGGTTAATCCACCGAAGTTAGCCGCCTTCATCGTTCATCAAAAATAGCAATTTTTTAATTAATTGAGCAGATAATGAAGTGGCAATTAAGCATTTCAGCCATTAGATGTTATCCTTTTATGTGCAAATAACATGACAGGATAAACATGTCAAAGGATTAGCAAGTTTTTTTAGTCTCTCCGCAAGCACAACGCAACTGAACAAAAACTAATATTTCCTTTATCATAATTTATTTTTCACTATTAATTTAAATATGTATGCGTATTAGTATACCCACACATGCACATAAATTCATCATCCTTAATCTCCCAGCCAGGAACCGTAAAATATCAGGCCATACGAAACATCCTTTTAGATTCCAATCAGTTGCACACAAAATGAGCATGAAATCACCTGAACTACTGCGCAACTAAAGTGATCAAATCATGTTCGAGTTAAAAAAACGGTGCTGGCTGTCTGCCTCTCAAATGTCATAACCATCAAATATTAAGATTTGCACATCCTTTGAGGAGTACTCGGCACCAACACACACAAAAATATTCTTGGCGCTAAAATATTTTTTGCCAGCAATTCTGTGTGTTTTTTTTTTAATAAATTATCGGTTTTTTCTTCCACTCGTTGTCCTGGTTTGTGTTGCAGTCAGTTGTTGTTGGTGTGCAGATTTTTCGAATGTCCTGCTGCGAAGGGTTATTGTCATGTTAAAATTAAGCATCTTTTGTTTTTATTGTTGTCGGTGATTATTTTATTTTTTATGTTTTTTTTGTGCATTTGAATAGAGAATTTTTTATTTTGTATAGAGAAAAAAGGATTAAATTTTCTTTAAGGATGTAAACTTCCCGCCTTTTTTCAGAGATTTTACTATTAAAAATGGATGTTTTGCATGTTGGTCAGGCATGCGTATAACGAATTTTTAACATCACCCACAACAACAACAACAATAACAGAAGAGCAAACTAATAATGATGATGTTTTAATAGTGGCCATACCAAACAGAAAAAAACCGATGATTGGCTCAAATCACTCGTATTGTTTAGGTTTTTTGTTTCCAACAAAAGGGATTTCACTATTCTTTTTACCTTAAAAATAAATTTAACAAAAAATATTCAGCCAGAGTTTTTCTTTTTTTTCCTCTCAATTTAATATTCATAGTTTTTAAATTGGACAAAGAATCGTGGTTGGCAGACCTCCTTCGTCTTTTCTAGAATCGATCACTGACAGTGTTGACAGTTGGCTGATGGAAAGATTTTATGGTGAATTAGTTTCTAATTTTTAGGAATTCTTTGTGGGAGTTTGTAGATTCTAAAGAGAGATTCGTGTGCATATTTGCAAGAGTTTCTCGGCTGCACATGTTGTCGGTGTTCGCAAACCATTAAGATTTTTGTTCAACTCGATAATCATGGAGACAATGTTTGAAAGATCGAAATTTAATTTTCGTTTGAAATCTTGTGGTTGAAAAATAATCTTTTTGATTTAAGATTTACTTTGACTCACGTCACTTAACAAAGAATTCAAATTTGTTTTTGTCATTTAGGTCAACTCGTGACAAAATATCCTTTCCATTCTTTCTATTCCATTAGCTCCTCTTTTTAACGTTTGTGTTCCCAGTCAAAATAACAATGAAATTCGATTGATTGAAGTGATTTACATCTTAATTAATTGCCACAGCAACGGCACCGCTTTTACAACTTCCGTTGCTGGCAACAAAACAGTAAAAATATGTCCAATATTTTTAAAATCAAGATAAATTGTTTTCAAGTTTTCCTCTCTACGACTTCATTTTCATTTGATTAATATTCGTGAAAATATTACAGAAATTTATTTTTTTATTAAGAGAAAAAACAAATGAGAACGTTACATTCGACCGGGTCGAATCTGATACACCCTTCAAATATTTACTAAATAAAAACTATTTTGTAGGGGCCACGCCGGCAGGGGCCATGGGGAGACATCTCACCATGTTATTAGTATAAAAAAAAATGTGTGCGATTTAAAGGGACAAAGAGCGGGAGGGTAGGGCAGAGGAAGATCAGCAAATATCTCAGTTTCGTCATAAAAGCTTTTAAATTTACATGCATGTGCTATGAATCGCACGATTGTCAAATCACATGCGACTTGAAAAACGCCAATTTCTTTTGAACAATTTTGAGCGATTACGAACTCCAGCACACCAATTTTGTGACTTCAAATCGAAAACGCTTTATTTCATGCGATAAGCGATTTCCATCACATGGGCGTTAATTTTTATGGAGCGTATTTAAGAACTTGTTAAGCATTTACATTATTTTTCCATGTAATATGTAATTTCAACGCCCACTAAAGGGGGCGGGGTCCAAAAATGGATTTTTGCTGATTTTCTGGCTCCAAGTTTAAGGCTTTGGACCTTCTTTGACGTAAAAATATCATTTGCTCAACAAAATTACAAAAAAAAAACTTGAAAAATTATGCTGTTTTTTATTTTTTATTTCGGACCAGCACTCATGCAGTGCATAGTGCAGTGCCGGAACTAGAAAGGAGGGGATAGTCTTGAAGGGACAGATGAAGAAAGATGAGATAGAGAATTTTTTGTAGCTGTTTTTGAACTTTTTACTTCGCCGCCAATTTTTTATTACAGGACCGACGAAGGAGGGTGCTGTTACTCTGCTGAAGAATTCAACAGAATGTTCATGAGTCAGCGCGGGGTAGAACTCAGCTTCATAGTCTCGTCTTAACTACTTTACCCAACAGCACCCTCTTCTTAGGGAGATTTTTTCCCTCTGCCCCGATTCAGCCCATTTACGACCTTGACCTGTGCTGTCCTTCAAAATATATTTGTACCAAATTTCGAAGGTCGGACGGACGGACGTGCTCAGATCGTCTTAGATTTCATCACTGATCAAGAATATATAAATTTTATGGAGTCTTAGAGGAATGTTTTTCTGCGTTACACACGGAATGACAAAGTGAATAAACCGTCCAATTCTTTTTTGGAGGGTATAAAAATGTGTGGTGATAATTAATTAGATTTTATGCCACCAATTACAGAGTTCTTACTACCAGGGACAGTTCCTAATCCAGTCTTGAGTCAGTATGAGTTCCAAATGATCAATAGACTTGACTTGACAATGGACGGACATAAGATGTTCATTAAAAAAGCCACATGCAGTAATAAAATTGATACCGTGTTGATCGCTTCCAATATTTTATGAATCTTCAAGAACTAAAATATCAAAAAATATATGCAAGAGTTTTCGGTTATTCCTCTAGTTGCGTTGAGCTTATCATTAGCGATCTTGTAAGGTCAAAACTATTTTGTAAATTCCACGGCATATGAAAGAAATTTCGGTATTAATTTCATCAAGTATTTTTTTGTTTCTATTTTGAATGTTAATGAAAGTAGATTTCGTGTTTGGTTTGATCATTTGCAACTTCACACCGACTACGATCACATACGAGTAAGAAATAAAACTTTATTCTTAACGTCTTTGTGTCATGCCAAATTGAATGTAATTATGAATTCAAATTGCGTTTGATCAATCAACCAAAGATTAATATGAAAGACTGTAGACGGAAGAGCAGAATATTGGACAAAACCAAATAACTTAATACAGGGTGTTTCATAATGAGGAGCAAATGCAAATAAAAATTATCTTGAAGTGATCTGATAAAAATTTAACTCTAAAATAGAAATAAGGGACATCTCCGCTGGGAGCAGTAGACTTAAAACAAGGTGTACAATTTTACACGTTAAACGAAAAATAAGCCAAGAAGGCGCTTCTTTGCTGCTTCAAAAAATATTTATATGTAAATGTATTGGAACAGGCCAGTCATAGTCAGGGCGATCGGCAAAGATGCCAGTAGGATGGAGATGTTCTATAAAGCCTTCTGCCGCAAACGCGTTGTAAGTGACCTCTAGAGTAAGAATTGAATCGGAATACTTGGGTCCGATCCTGTACACATTCACACCCACAGCAGAGTGGAGTTTCAAAAGCGATCACTGGATTCTACTTGAGTAGCCAGCCCGCCAGCCAACCAACCAACCATGTATGGGTTATTATTTAGTAATTTAAGAGCCTATTTACCTGTTTCCAAGTACATTCATTCACATGCACCTCCAAATGATTCCCCCCTCATTGTATAACCAAGAAAGACGAGAGTGGCAAAATATGCATAGTTTGATGTGGAGAGTTGGCTGACAGGGAAAGAATATGAAAAGATGGATGGTTTTATGAATGAAATGGGAATATAAATGTGCCAAGAAATCTATTTGCTTTGTGTGTTTTATTTGATTTGTTTTTTTTTGGATTATCATTCTTAAAACGTTATTTATCTAAAATGTTAAACACAGACACACACACCGACGTACTCGTAAGTTTGAAATTTTTATTGCAGACAAGAATTAAAAATTTAAATGTTTATCAAAAGAATGTTCACTATTTTTCAATCCTTTATTTATTTCTCTGATGCGCATTTAATTTGTTTACAACTATTATTTCTTTTGTTACAACATATTCCTGCTGTTGTTGCTTTTGTACGTTCTGTTTTAACTTATTCGTCCGTCATTATTGTCTTGTTATTTTATTTCTTCATAGATTTTTGTTTACAAAACCTTCAGATCAAACTCGGCATAGATTGTTGTTGTTCTGGTTGGGGTTACAATAATACAGGTGATTGACAACAACTACTACAACACTAATCAGCTATAGCCCATTGTTGTTATAATAGGGTATTCAATCTATCATCATTGCGTTGCGATAAAAATTAATTTTCTTCGAAATATTCTCTTTAAATAAACGATATTCGATTTCATCACTTAACTACTTCTCGTTCAGTTGACGAACGTCGAAATTTTAATTTTAACAAACATTTCCATCGATGTGTGTATTAGAGTTGGCATCTTTTGAGATTCGCGAATACGAATACGCATATCTGAAACAATATTCGCGAGCACGAAACTTAAAGATATTCAATAAGAACAATCGATTATAGTTACTGCCTATTTCTCATCGTCGAATGAATTTTTTCTTTCGCATAAATACATTTGAAACAAAAACAATTTATAAAATTTTGTTTTTGTTTTAAGCATATTTGTACGAAAGAAACAATTCGTTCGACGATGAGAAATAGGCCCTTAATTTTATATATTTGGGTATTTGTTGTTTTTCACAAAATTTTTTAATATTATTCGTGCTGATCCTTTTCCCAAATTTACAAAAAAAGTTCAAAATTGATTATTGAGGGGTTTTAGTTAGGTAAAGGTTCACTGGGGCTAATGCAGATCGCATTAGCCCCAGTGAAATGCGCATAGGAACTAGCTAAAACCCCTCAATAATCAATTTTTAACTTTTTTTGTAAATTTGGGAAAAGAATCAGCACGAATAATATTAAAAAAGAACAATCGAGTTGCTTTACCAAATATGAATTACCAAAAACTGATTCGCGTCCATTAAAGTTAATAAAAATAGTTCGCCAATTATTTGTACAGTGGAATCTTACAAATTAGAACCACTTTGTGCACAGGGGGGCAGTTCGAATTTCTGGATATATGTATATATTTTTTTTTATTTTGAAGAAATTGAAGAAATTATAATAAAACTAGTTATCTAACCTTTATTTTAACACTAAGCAGTTTCTATTTATTAACATTTAATTAGTTAAACGTATTAAATTCATATAAAAACAAAAAAAAATAGATATTATTGTTTAGTTATTTGGTTTATTTAAACTAGATACAACGATGTCCTTACGGACGTCCAAATGGTTAGACATGTGTTTTCTGGAAAATTAGTCACTGATGCCTTCAAAACTTTTAAACGTACAACAACAAAAAAACACTTGCAGAAATTAGAGCCACGGGTTCTAATATCAGAGCGTCCAATGCATTGCAATGGCCGGTTCGAATTTGTAAGATTTTACTTTTTAAACGATACAAATAAAAAATTTTTCTATTAAAACTAAATCTTAAAGTGAATGAGAATTGAATTGAGAATTTTAGTTTCGGACCTCAAATTAGTCTGGTCGCAACCGCATAGAAAAAGATTTGTTTGTTTAGTCACGATAAACCACTGAGCCAATGAACTTGCGAACTGAACAATTTGATTTACTAATCGATTAAAACGGAATTACTATGAATTGAATACCCTATTGTTTGGCTCATTCCATTGAATTGTGTGTTTTTTATACGTTAAATGTAATGGTTGTTCCTTTTGTTGTTGGCCTTTTAAAGTCTTCCTAGGGCATTTACAGAAATGATGGTGATTTATTTACACACGTGCTACGTTGCCAGACTTCACGGTTTTTCCCTATTTGAAAAATGTTTACATCCAAATATGACGACCTTTCACAAAGGCATGCGATGTTACATTGTCGATTAACGATTATTGCGCAATTGAAGTTTAGAAAATAAAATTGTGTCTTATTTGTATTTTACTTCAATATAAGAATCCTCAAATTGCAAAGAAATCTATGCTTTTGTCATGTCTGATGTACTAAAAGTTTAGAAAGCGTAGAACACATAGACGAGGTGTTCGCGCACGAGTTGTGCTTGCAAATCACACTGATGTGTTTTCGTCGCAACTCAGCCGGAAATAACCTTAGACTCATTTTCAACATCTTCTGAATGCGGCTCAAACTAAAAGTAAATCGCCTCAAGCAATTTTCTTCAATGATCCAGATTTTAATCGAACAGTTGTTTAGTTATTGTAGCACTATTTCCTTTTGAGTTTGTTCTTCTGAGAAGAATCGAAGCAAAGGATTGCGCGGCTTGAAACTCTTATAGGAAAATATTTACAAAATTTAAAATGAAATTCAATCGTGATTATTTCTGTTTTCTATTATTCTCTTATTTCCTTTGTTTACAAATTCTTGGCTCCGACTTGTTTTGGCCCTTTTCCCTCCCTGTTCCCTTAAGTCTTCTCACGTTATTTGTCGCTGCTGTTAGCGTTCGCATGCAAGTTCTTAGATTTGGTAATAGAACTTGCAGTGAGGAGCAGGCTCCATCCAATACACAATTTTCCATTAACTTTTCGTTAAGAAGGATGGCCGCCACAAAATCAACAACAGCAACAACGAGTCTTCAGCAAATAAAAGTACAGTCTTAAGACCAGTTTTTCTTTTTAATAGAGAAAAACTTGCAGGGCAAGTTGTTGTTTTTCGTTTACATTTTCTTTAGATTTTCAACGGAAAAATTTATTATTCCTCGCAGGTCTTTGACTTGTAAGCTGCATTATATAAGAATTTTTTCTAAGAACTCTTTCAGACAATTGATTTTGATGTTAGAAAATTATTGTTCATGTCATAAATAAGCAAAATTCAAACAATGGCAAATAATTGTTTAGGCGATTAATGACATTTAACAATTGAAAAAAGAAAGGAAGGAAGGAAAAAAGATTTAGAAATACTAAATTTAGTCAAGTCTGTGAAGGAAGCGGTCACATTTAGTAGTTTTATCACATAATTTTACTGCTGACGTCATAAAAGTGTCACATTTCAATTTTTTTTTATCGTTACTAAATTTAGTGT
Organism: Linnaemya tessellans; assembly: GCA_951800035.1. Lineage (NCBI taxonomy): Eukaryota > Metazoa > Arthropoda > Insecta > Diptera > Tachinidae > Linnaemya > Linnaemya tessellans. The sequence continues at coordinate 169,714,367 of OX637532.1, read as the reverse complement.
GGGAAACAGATTCTAAAAATCAATATCTGACGCTTCTATTCTTCACGTTTAATCTGATTAGAAGTGCGTGCATGTAAAATAATGTAATTCGCCAGTAAATCAGTGGAACGTTTCAGGATGGTTGTTAAAATGTAACCCAAGTTTAGCATCAAAAGGCCCCTCTCTGACTTAAAGAATTTTCAGTTATAAGAAATATTCAGCTAATCTGCTTTTATACCAGACAGAACAACTTTAGATATCGAAAATGATGTGCGACTTCAAGAAACGAAAATTTTTTTTTATCTTGGACCAGCACTCATGGGACGGCCCCTACATATGCAGTGCATTGCGCCGGAACTAGAAAGGAGGGGATAGTATTGAGGAGACAGATGAGGAAAGATGAGAAGATAGAGCATTTTTTGTAGCTACATATTTCAACCTTTTTATTTCGCCGGCTAATTTTTGCTACAGTACCGACGAAGGAGAATGCTTCTGTTGCTCTGCTTTTTAGTACATGATTGTGTCATTCGCTGTTATCTTCAGTGACCAGTGCCTTAATCACTGAAACAGCGTGATCACAACTAACACAATCATGCACTAATGCTGATCAGAAGAATTCAACACAATATTTCATGACTCATCGCGGGGGTGAACTCAGGACCCTCCTCGTCATAGTCTTGTGTTTCACTACTTCGGCCAACATCACCAAATTTCACTCCAAACGAATGCCATGCCGCAGCTGTTACTGCTATAAGTACGGTGACCATTCGTCCTTTTTTTACAGGACCGTCCTCTTTTTATGCACTATGACCTCTTAGATTAAAAAAAATGAAAGTGTCCTATTTTTGATTAAAGTGTCCTTTATTTTACTTTTTCTTTTTTGTTATTAATATTTGTTTTTTTTAAACTCCAAAAGTAAAAGGTTTATTTTCTTAATACAATAAATACGATAAAAATTATAATCATCAAATGGATTGTGTAGAAATTAAAAACTTTTATCAAATAACAGTATTATTTCTGGACATATTTTAAGTTCTGGGCATATTTTAAAAATTTTTATTACATTTCTAAATGGCCTCTTTTTTGCGTTGAAAAATATGGTCACCGTAGCTGTAAATCGTGTCTAAACAGAACATGTGTTGGTGACTTTGCCAACAGCCCCACAAAAATTGTCTAAAGGCGTTAAATACCAAGATCTGGGCGGCCAATTGACTGGCCCCCAACCGTGAAATAACCTGGGAGGTTACTCTGTAATGCGATACGAATGAAAAATAAACAAAATTTGTGTGCTATTTACATTGAAATGCGAAAGCAATTCCTTTCGCATCGCATTACAGAGTAACCCCCGTGTTCATTGAACTCGCATTATTTAGTGTGCTGTGCAACAAGTTTGGCTCCTCCATTTCGGGCAAAAAAAAAAAAAAAAAGATTCACCATTCACAGTAACGTCCCTGCCTTCGTCGTCTCTTAACCGGACATGGCTTTTGATAATAAAATTTAATGATCTGCAACCAGTGATCGTTTGTAAGTCGTTTCATGGTCAAATTATAGACCAAACTGAACATGTTTAACAGCAACACGTTTTACGAAAACAGCTGATCTGCCAAAAAATAGGGTTATAAAAAAATGGTGAAAAATCATTTTGTATATATTTTAGGCAGTTTTTAATACATTGAAATTAACTTAAATTTGTTCTATTTATTGCAGATCTTTAAAATGTTCAGAATCACGGTAAGTAAAAATATCGCAAAACTTAATAATTATTCTTAAATCATGGTCAGATTTTTTCCGAATTTTTTTTTAATTTTGAGATTTACCAAAAATGTTGGACAGAAATTTGGGGCACCCAAAGCGGAAGTGAATGAAGTGGGTTGCGCGACCAACATAATTTTCCTCCGCCTTAAGTTGAAAGCACTTAATTATTAGAGATCTAAGCAATTTAAGCGTAATATTTTTAGATGCTCATGTGATATTTGTTTTTCTATTTTTGTAATAGGCGCTACCTTGTGCCAACTAACACACGTTAATTATAAAAATGAAACATTTTCAATCCTTTTGATTATTTTTCATATGCCTCATATGACCTTCATATGGTCACAGGACTGGTTTCGTTTTAATCCAATCCCTCATTTAACTTTTGATGTTTGTATTAAAAACTATTTTTAGTCGCATCGTAGGGCATCATTTACTTTCGTAATGATGACTTCTAGTTAAAACAAAAATATTAATGCGATTATTTGCGTAACAAATCGATTGACAGCGTTACCAACAATAATAATTGTGAAAGACAGCCTTCATTTCGCCGACTTGTTTTAACGCTGAACCCCGCTCCAACGTATTCTTGTTAAGAAAATACCAACAACACCGACAAACAAGCAGCTACAAAGAGACCAAGAAAAATAACTGAAATTAAGGAAAATGAATGTAATCGACAAGACGCGCCCACACGTTTTGACTTCACATACTCGTACATTCAATTTTATGGATGTTGAGGAACTTTTTCCTTCTTTTTTACGTTTCTTGCATTCGTTTCCACTCCTCCCCGCCTCTGCTGTTAGGACGCTTGATTACGTGAACGCATACGCATTCAACAAATTGTTGAGGCCACACTTCTCTTGTGGCTGTGCTCAAAAGACTTTGTGTTTTAATCATTATGATGATGAGAAGGAATACGCGCAGAAACCTCATAACACTCGCAGTCGTGGTTTTTCATTATTTCTTGTTTTTCTCTTGAGCAAATATGTGGAATCGCGGCAAAGGCTCAAGAAGAACGATTATAATGTAACACAAACACACAACTACACCATTTCCCAATTAACAAATAATTGAAATAAGATATCAAATCAATACCAAAATACGTTTCAAATATGTGTGTTTGCTGGGTTATGAGTGGAAATTGAAATGTCATTATCGAGTAAATGGCTAAATCTTTGTGGTTTTGTACAAAATACTGTCCAAACCATAGAGAACATTTTTTTAAGTCAGTGTATGCGAAGAACTGAAAAACAAAATGAAACAATTTTTGAGAAGAAAAAAAGATCACTGGGATCGTTCCTCGAAACTGTATCAATTGGAAATTATTTTTTAACCACCCAATATATTTTCAGTTGCTGGGAATGTTTTGTGTATGTGAACAAACACACGCATACAATCTAATAAAAAGTTAGTACGAGTGGTTTTGTACCAATGGGCAAACAAACAAACAAACAAACAGACAGACAGACATACAAAAATAAATATAAAAGTAAAATATCTAAAGAAAACTAAAAAGTGCTTTGGAATTTCAATAAATTCTTAGAGAGATAAAGCAATGCAGCCGAAGAAATTCAAGCAGACAGACCAAACAGGCGCATTGAAAAACAAACCACGATACCAGACACATAAAATACTCGTAAATAAACAACTTTAAGGTGACTGAACTTCTACCTCATCTCTTCTACAAACTATCAACGGCGATCACCAGAGATGAGATCGTGAGCAAATTTGGCCTTACAAGACGGCAAATGTATGCATGAGTTGGGGTCATCCCCCCTGAGTACCGTTCCTACTTGAAATAAAAAAAGAACACTCCCTTGGTTCCGAATTTTTTCCTCGGCCACGTCAGTGAATACACCAACTGCCAAATCATTTCTATTTGCATCTTGAAATTTTTTCAGACATTCCAAAATTGTTATTTAGATTTTGCCATTTCAATTGGCAAAATATTTATTTTTGAGCGAAAATTACTGGCGCGTAATATAAAATATATTACCATTTTTTGTCAGACCAGGAGAAAAATTAAAAATTCATTGTCTTGGAAAATATTTCAAACCCACAAAATAATCCTCTTAATCACAAACACTGACATCGAAAGAAAAACACGTTCACCTAAAGTAACATTTTTATACAAACGATTTCGTAATTAAATCAATTGTGAAAAGATTGATTTAAATTCATTTTCATCATTTAATAAATGGAATTTTTTTTGACGACTTGCATTTTAGAATTTGTTTTATTTTGTGGAAATTTTTAATATTCGCTTACGATTTTAGAATATATCAGCCTATTGCAAAAGTAGTTTTTCTATATATTTGAAATTCATAGTAAATTTTTGACTGGAAATTTTCAAAATAACAGAATTTCGAGTTTACTGATGATCATGTCCGTGCATGCTCCCCTTAACGAAGTTTAAATTAATAAGGTACTCACGCGTGGGCATTCGTGATTCACGGCAATCACTACTGGTTAAAACTAACACACCAACTCCGTTAGAGGCTCTGAAGAGACAAGGCTCCTCTTGTTTTGTTGTAAATAAATATAAAAATCAAAGTTTTGTCAGGATATCAAAAGAATCGATTCCTTCATGAGTCTAAAAGTGGGTGGAATTACTGTCCACAATTCGTAGCCAATATCAGCTCACAAAACGAAGCGCATCATTACGACGACGTGGAAGTAATGGAATATTTAACTTGAAGCTGATGAAAACTAACTCAAATACAAATTATTATTGTGACGGCATGTGAGTCTCGTATAACGTCCAACCGGCGTCGAAGATCATTCGCCTATAATATTTCAAAATGCAAAAACATTCATGCATTAGTGAAGAATGAAGTCTGAAGGATTTTGTGTCCAACTTTTACCAGCAATTCTTCGCAAGGATCTGCACTATTTTGAAGGAAAGCTTTCCGACTATTCGGGAATATAAGCATCCTTTTTTGATGCCTTCGTTTTTTTTAGTTTAAAATTTTGAAAATGTTTCTGCATACATCTTTTATTAACTAGATAAGGAAATGAGCACTATTTGAATTGTAATTGGGGGACTGAGAGCACAGGGCATCGAAGTGACCCCAGAACAAGGGGCTTTAGGTGATATAGCAATAAAAAATTTTCTTCTTTTTATGAGAACTGCTGGAATTGCTGCCCATATCTTTTTACCGTATGAAAATTTCAATTTGATCGCTTATGCTCTGAATTTCGTTGAGTTCCAACTACTTAATAATTTCCTGCTGTAAAGCCCTCATTTGATAATCGCGTTTCTGAGGGAAAGTTTTGGAAACGAGAACTCAAACAACTTCTGTGCAGTTTTGTATATATCCTTCTTACTCCTCTGGACTTTATGGAAATTATGGCCAAGGCCCACAACTTTATTTTCATGTTTCAAAATTACACTTGGATTATTGCCTTTTTTTATCTTAGACCAGACCTCAAGGTGGTCAAGGACCTGTGGGTGCTGTTGGCTGAAGTAGCAGAACACGATACTATGAAGCGAAGGGTCGTGAGTTCGAGCCCGCGCTGAGTCATGAAATCTTGTGTTGAATTCTTCTGCTCAGCATTAGTGCATGGTTGTGTTAGTTGTTGCCAGTCTGTTTCAATGATGAAGGCATAGCACTGGCCACTGGACGTAATTGGCAGCGACTGACACTATCATGTACTAAAAGCGGAGTAACAGCACCCACCTTCGTCGGCCCTGTAGCAAAAATTAGCCGGCGAAGTAAAAGGTTGAAATAGCTACAAAAACAACTGTCTATCTTCTCATCTTGATAATCTGTCCCCTCAATACTATCCCCTCTTTTTCAGTTCCGGCGCAATGGATTGCATATATAGGGGTCATCCCCTGAGTGCTGGTCCAAGATAAAAAAAAGGGGAAGACCCCTATATGCGCAATGCATCTGCTTTTAGTACATGATAATGCCAATCTCTGCCAATTATGTTCAGTGACCAGTGGCTATGCCTCCATCATTGAAACAGGCTGGCAACAACTAACACAACCACTCGAACTCAGGACCCTCCGCTGCATAGACTAGTGTTCTACTACTTCAGCCAACAGCACCCCTATGAAATTTTAGACATTTTGTTCTCCACTTGAATAATGTCGTCGAATATCTCTGACACTTTACTGCGAGCTGCTTTGACACGCAGAGATCATATAAAATTTCTATATACAGCCGAAACGAAAATTGCAGTCTTCAAGGTCCTGCTCAAAGGAAATAAGAGAAAAAACACTGAATAACGAAAAGGCAGCAAAAGCAGAGATTTTTATTTTGCATTTTGTCACATAAACGTTGGCTCTTCTGCTTCTTTGAGCGCTGATTACGTACCACAAAATGCCGTATTGCCATTTCTGAGAGCACGAGTTATTCGGGTAGTGGTTGCGGTGTGGAGTTAGACTTTACGAAAAATGTTCCTTATCACATGCATATTCGTGCAGACCATATGGTCTCGCTGATTTGCTGAATGCTTTTAAGAGAGTTTCTGTTCCAGTGGTTTATTTTTTAAAAAAGAAATTCATTTGCAGCCAGATATTTTGTATGTACCCGTAGTTGTGTTGTGTGAAGCCAAAGAAACATTTTATTTGTTTTGCAGGCGTTTGTAAAAATGTTAGAATTGAGTATCTTGATATCAACTCTTTTATGTGCCCCAATTTTATTAACAAAAAATAAATATTTGTTTTAATTATAATTTTTAGAATATTTTTAATGCGTGACCCTCATAAAAAGTTGTGGCAATTAAAAGAAAGGCGGATCTCAAACAGTTAATCTTTATAAACTTTGCTGCCAGCTGAATATCTACACACGAGTGTGTTTATCTTTATGTAATATATACACAACAGATATACACGACTAATTCTAATCTAATAGAATCGTTAGACATAATTAGAAGTAATTTTAATACCCTCAAAAAAAGAATTGGAGGGTATATTCACTTTGTCATTCTATGTGTAACGCATAAAGTATCTATATACTTGATCAGTGATGAAATCTAGGACGATCTAGCCATGTCCGTCCGTCCGTCTATGGAAATCACTTTTCAGTCAAAACTAAAAGATCCAGGCCCTTGAAATTTGTTATAAATATATCTTGAAGGATAGCACAGGCCAAGTTCGTAAATGGGCTGATTCGGCCCAGAGGGAAAAAAGTTTTCCTAAGAAGAACTAAACCAACCTCTGAAAAACAACATGAGTTTTGATGTTTTTTTTTGGAATTGTTGGAAGCAAATGATTTTTATCTCAAAGAAGGTGCAAAGCGTTGAACTTGCAGCCAGAAAACTAGAAAAATCAATTTTTTGGACACCGCCTCCTTTAGTGGGCGTTGAAGTAATATATTATATGGAAAAATAGTGTAAATATTTAACAGATTGTATAATTTAAGCCTTTATTCCTTAAACATTAAATTTTCAAAGCTTCTATGATGAAGCTGAGATGCGCTCTTATCTTCCTCGGCCCTACCCTCCCCCCACCTTTCTCCCTTAAATGACCCTATAAAAAAAATTTCACTTAATAACCAAAAATTTAATTTTTTAGTATTTAATGGCAAAGGTTAGATGTTTCCCCCACGGCCCCTCCCAGAGTGACTCCCAAAAAATGGATTTTTTTTACTAAATATTTAAGATCCGATTCGGTCGAATAAAAAGTGCTTACATGTTTACAGAATAAGGGAGACTATTTTCTTCTGTCAGATGGTAAAAATTATAACCGCCGATTCACACCCGTTGTGTGCCTTCCCTTAATAAATTCTATCCACTTCTCAAGTACCGGATAATGAGATTCAAAAATACTGCTTGCAAAAGGATACCGACTAAAAACTATTGATTTAATTATACTCCGAGTAAATTTCGTGTTTTTGCTAAGAATTTCCAAATATTTGGAGAATTTCCCTAATTTCACATTGGAAATTTTAATTGCATGGTTTAACTCAATTTCTTTAATTTCACAATCATACAAATTACTTGTAGGCTCTAACCTCGTTCAAAATATGATATTAAGAACCAAATCAAACGCAAAGGACGCTATAATTAAAATGTCTTTCTCAGGCCAATTAACATTAAATTTATTCGACCAGAGAAAATAGTAACGATTTAAATTTGTATAAAATTACAAAACAATAAAAGTACACAAACAAGTATGTTTGGTAAGAGTGCATTTAAGGCGTTTGAAAGGCTTCTTCATCATCATCAGAAGAGTAAAACAAAAAAAGATGAAAAATATCCTGACTGCGGACAAGTAAAAAACATGAACCGTGAGAATTAGTTCAGCCAAACAACCACACAAAAACAAAAACAAAATCTTAATCACTACCAAACCAAAATAAAAAAAGTGATCAAAAAAACATTAAAACAAACATGAAAAAATCACAAGACCAACTCAGAAATTCTTTTAAGCCTTTTTAGTACATATTGCTGTTCTATATTAGTGCCAGGGATGTGTAACGCAGATTGTAGTTAAAAACAAATTCCTGATTGCACTTTTAAATTCAACACCAACAAATTGTTGATAATTTTAAGGAATCTGTCTCTAAAATTGTCCCCCCCTTTTGTAAGGTTGTTGTCATGTCTGCATTTATAAAATTTAAAACAAACAATTTTTATAAAATCAACTCTCCAGCGCTGATTTTAATCAAGGAATTTTATTTAATAATGAGTTTGAGTTTTTGTTATTGTTTTTGTTACATAATAAAAATCTTACAATTAAACTGGTTTTCGAATTGTATGGAGCAGTAAAAGGAAGAATTTTGAATATATTTGAAATAAAATGAGATTTGGGGAAAAAAAACTTTTATACGGTTCAATAAGTGGAAAATATGTCAAAGAACCACTTGCTAGAACAGATCCTATTTTGATTATAACGCATGAGTTTTGTTTCCTATAGATATTTCTGATCTTGAATTGTTGTTGTATGACTGGATTTTGTTGGCGTGTGCGTGTATGTGTGTCAGTATTTTTATTGCCATGAAAATGTAAAGGAAGAAAACCTAGAAAGGGTTTTTTGTTTTACTTTTTCTCACAATTATTTGGTATTGATTTTGTAAATGTGAAAAACCTGTTTCTCGAGTGTAAACGAATGAATTACTAATTTTATAGTTCTTTTATATCAACCGGCGTTTGCTGGTGTTGGTAGCGGTGCCGTCTACTAATCGAACCGAATGGGGCAGGCGGGATACCTCGTATTCATTAGACTATATTTATTGCTTCATATATTTTTATTAGGGATTGTGCGTATGAGAAAGTGTTTGTGTGAACAACAGGATTGTTTGGAATTGTAATTTTTTAAAAGAACACACGTAAATCACTACTAAAATTGTATATCACATGCAACCACTTTGAGAATATTTGAGGTTCTCGGTCATTGTTTGTGTGAACCCCAAAGCGCATTCAAAAACATTAGAAAAGGGCAGCCTCATAAACTCAAGTCATTGTCAAATAATTTATCAATCACAGTAGCCACATACAAAAAAAGTAAAAATTTCCTAAAAATTAGTCCCAATGGAGTTCCCAATTAAGGAACAAAAAAGAAACCAAAAATTAAGAATCTTTCTGGCCTTTTTAAGGAGTGTCTCATACAAATTAATTGCAGCAAAATATTCACAGTCTATAAAAATTTTAAAATTCACTCCAGCGCAGGATGAAAAATTCACCATTCACGTGAAATCGCCATGGTTTGATCGAGTGAAAATATTCAAATTATTCATTTCCCAAGAATTTTTGATGGACAGTATCAAAATGTGTTTTAAGAGCGAATGACTTACAAAAGCTTTAGATCGATTTGAGCTTTCAAAAGCGCTTTCACTGCCAAGAACTGCCAAGAATTGTAAGATCGAAAGCGACCAGTTCATACATGATTTGGCAAACGTAAATTCTTGAGATTTTTATTTATTTCCTTATATTTTCAAAAACGCAAAAAAGCTGGCCTGCATTTTTTTCTAATGTTTATTTAAGGGCTTAAAACACTTTCAATGTTGCTTTTCCGTTAAGATCCTTTAAAATTATTTTAATTATTCCTTTTGTTACTTTTCAAATTCCTTTAAGCTAAATCCCTTTTTCGGTGGCACAACACCCCTTTTCCAAATATATTCACATACGAGTATCTTAACAACTTTGCCGTAATTTATCCACAAATTTCGCGTCTTTTTTTTTTGTCAAGATTTTGAAAAAATCATTAAAAAAGAAATTGAAAGACGACACTAAAGCCATTAATTTTCTATCTTGGCAACCTTAAATTGTTGCATAAACATTAAACGAAACAATTGAAATTGTGGATATTAAAGAAATAATGGTTAGTTTGCTTTTGTTGTTGTTGCTGTTGTGCTACAGGCGCAGACGTGTACCATTCAGTGCAACAAACACTCCTTAACGATTAACTGAAAATTACATGAATTTTCTGTTTAATGTTGCATCTTCTTTTGGGTTCAAAAAAGTAACAAGAAGAGCAAAATAAATATTTCCTTTGTATCAGTTTTTGTTTTTGTCTTTGTTTTTTATTTCTTTAAGCAAAGATAAATATTTTACGAGCTGTTTTTATGATGCATGAATAAATTTTTAATTTTCAATACACTTTTTACTGTGGCATTTTGTTGCTTCTAATAAAACTTTTATTTCGTGAATGTTTACCCCTTTTCAGTCAAGTTTTCGATTTATTTCCTTCTAGATCCTGGTGTAAGGTGTTGCACAGCAGATTATTTAGAATTAAACCAGAGTGTTTTATCACTTATTTAATTTAATACAAAAAATTGTTTAAACAAAAACGTATGTCGAGAGCGGATTAAATGTAAATTTAAAAAAAAAATTTTGGGTTGGAAAAAGGGCTTATGCACTCCAGAAAATGGTAACAATAAAACAGCTTAGAACTATATATTGGAAGGAAAATGGAAATGCAATAAATCGTCATTTGGGCAGGGCGCATTCTGTAACAAACAAGCACACAAACAACCAATTTCAGGCAATTTATGTGTTCCACATCAGCGATGGCGTAAATTAATTTCGTTCAAATTTCATTCATTTCAGTACTGATCCGTTCTGCTGGTTTAATGACTATGAAAAATATTCTTAATATTCCACTCTCAAAAATAATAAATAGAATGTAATCACGTTCCTTTATTAAAAATAAAAATAAATAAAAAATAATTTGCAGTTTCGCAGATTTGAACCTATAGCCTGTTGGGAAAATTAACATCCTGCAATACAATTTACATAAATAAAGGTTCACTATTAAAATAGAAATTCATACATTCATTTTATGTATGAATATTTTTTCTTTTTGGCTCCTTTTCGAATTTTAATTTTCATAAAAAATATTTTAAATATTTCCTGACTAACGTTTTGTAGTTGGCTGCTAAAATGTGTTTAGTTTTATAACCAAAGCCACTAAAGCAGCAATTTGCCACACTTGCACCCGGGAGTTCTGCGCTAAAGATTCCTGCGTTAGATCACATGGTATTTGTAAATTATATCCTTCTTGAAGATTTCAATTTCTTTACTTATTAAACAGTAAAAATTAAAAAATTAAACGAAATATGTTTACAAAAAATCTGAGGATATTTAACTTAATCACTTTGAAGCCACTGCCTGGTTTCTGTAACCTGTGAGACATTTTCACATTAAAAAAAAATTCATAATTATGATTGTCATGCTATTTATTTGTTGTAAGGACGATGCATAGAATATGTTGATTATTATTATGCAAATTAGTAAAAGTGAAAAAATTGATATTCTAACTTATCCTGTGTTTCTTGGAATGACAACAATTGTTTCACTGCGAGAAAGAAGATACAGAAACGAATAATAGGATTTAATTGTTAAAAGGTCACTAATGATTGCAAATCTTGCAAAGTTTTAATACAAGGATTGTACCCAGGAAAAACCAAAAATATAATTCATTTACACCTTAATTAAGCACTTAGGACATTTAAGCAATTAAGCCTTAATTGGGCTCAATTTACCATGCCGTACATGAAGTAATTGAATTAATTCAATACCTGCTATCAACCAATTTCTTCGGAAATTCTTTATTTTATAGAAAACAGTTCGACAATGAGATCTACATCTCTAACACAAATTTCAGGCGAAAAACTCACTTTTGGTTCTATTTTTTAAATCTTTATTATTTGTCTATCAACCATTAAATAATGAATAAATTGATTTTTTGCTTCTGCTGAACAGTTTAGTTTTTGCTGTTGTGTTTCATAGCAGGTATTGAATTTGGACCCTCGTCGGTATATCCCAAAAATTCACCATGCAAACCCTGTGAAGTGCGATCAATGAAAATGAAAAATTCTGCACCTGAACAAATTGAAATTTTTTTTCAAATGAAAATAAAAAATTAAAATAGAAAATTTCAGTTGAAATCGACAGCTGAAAAATTTAATATCATTCTCACTGAATATCCGTATCAAATATTTTCTTTTAACATCCTGGAAAAGCACAAAATGCAAAATCTCATGGCTTGTGGTAGAATGACGTCCGTGAAAATGCTCAAGCTTTTGCAAACAATTAAATAATTTTTTATACATATTCAGGTTTTAAATTTTAATTGGGAGATCTAAATTGGAAATGTGTGAACACCGATAACTCAATTTAACTTTTAATTGCCTCAATTAAACTAAAATTTTATAATCATGTTCACAACTGCTTGAAATATTCTTAAACAGTTGAAAATTTACTTCAAATTTATATTATTTTGAAACACACTTTCTGAATTAATTAATTTTTAATTATTCTCGTACAAGAATGTTATTTCGTAATTTTCCCAATTTTGTCATCTTGTTTTAAAACCTATTGAAAAGTTAAAGTAATTCTAAAAATTTTCCTAAAAACCATTTCATATTTATATAATTATAAATTTCTACAGTTTGTTCTAAATAAAGGACGACTATAAATAAACCCACTGCCATAAATAAATTTTGTTTTCATGTCGTAAGAAAACTAAAAACCCAAAAGGGACAGTTTCACGTTTTTAATGGGATGAGTGGATAACACAAGTCTTAATATATTGATTAAGAAATACTTTTCGTATGGAAGGAATTACATTTTGCTTTTCCAAAAAACAAAAAAAAAAACAATCACTTGTTGCAATAAAATCACACGTCAATAGATCCTAATCTAGGAATTATTCCCATCCAGACTCCTTAATATCTTCCCCCGTACACATCCAGTTTCAACAATACATATTCATACTTTTTACACTGAAAATGCAATGGAGCGTTAAGTTAAAAAAGAAAATATTCTCACGTTTAAAAAATTTTTATCGGGCTAAATCCCACAAAAATATTGGAATTTTATTACAAAATTTTATGAAGAATCCAACAAACAAAGCAAAAAAAAACAAAAAATACACAAAATCAATTCGCCTCAAAAGAGGCGCCAAAAATCTCTTGTACTTCTTGTGCCTAAACAAGAGATGCCGATGAAATACCGAGAAAACTAAACAAATGAAATTGTGGAAGGACACAGAAAAAACGTTATAAATAAAATAATTCAAGGCATGACATGAATGCAAAAGAGATTCAACAACGGAACCGAACACCCAATTCAAGCCACCACTATCAGCATTCCATCTCAAGGTACGCTTGCTGGTATGTGGCATATCCTTTGGATAATCCTGGAAATGAGTACTTGAGGTTTTTGGTCTTCCTTTCGAGAGAGAAAAAAAAACAACAAAACAGAAATTAATGACTGAATCATAAAAAACTCACTATTGTTGTCAAACAATTTATAACGAGCCAACAATGAAAATAAGAATTTATGAATGGGCTGAAAACACAAATAGATCCTTTATGTGCTGTGTTGCAATTCGTGCGTGAGTATGTGCTTGTGTGCGAAATATTTTAGTGATTATCCTACAACAAAAAATGTAATGTCTGTGAAGACATGAATAATTTTGCCGAAATTTTTCCAACGAAACTATTTAATGAATATTTTTTAGCATCGTGTTACGCAAAACAAGAGAATGGGAAAATATTTCTTCCTCAATGAGAGCAACTCGCACTCTATAAGTCGTTTAAAGTAAGTGATAATCACGCTCAAGAAAAGAAGGAACTATACAAAAAAGATTATGCCGCAGGATTTCCTTGTAATGTAACCAAATACTACGAGGTGGTCTGTCCGTTTTCCTCGTCTGTCCCTCACTCTTTCCCACTCTCGCAATCCCATGGGGTGTTTGGCAATTCATTCCCAGAAATGTGCGAGTAATTGTTTCCCAAAATTGAGATTTCAAGTGCAAAACAATAATAGTTTAACAAGTTATCAATGAACATGTTTGGGACTCAAATGGAATAGCGGAACAATTGGCTAAAAGGACTTCCGCAAAATTCCTAAGTATTCTATTGTCTGCGAACTGTGTTTGTTTGTTGTGTGTTTTAAAAAAGCAACTAGTGAAAACATTTGAGGATCTTGGAGGCGGTAGAAATCACAGAAAATTTTCTTTTCTTTTAGGCTCTCCTTTCAGTTCTCTCGAACTTTCATGAAAACTCATAAAAAAGGTTTGAGAAATTCATGTAGGGAGTTTAAAAAATTCAAACATCACGTTCATGCCTGATTATCCTGGTTGGAAAATAATTTTTTTGTATATTTTTTTTTTAATAAAGTAGAGTCTTAGCCGTATTTAAGAGCATGTAAAACGTCTGTTTCTCGGTTTCATAATGCTTTTGGGAGACAAAGACCTCAAGTAATTTTGCAGAGAGGAGAAAAAAAACTTTAAATTTTGGCTGGGAGGCCAGAAAAGAAAGATTGTGTGTTATAACGAACTTTGCTTTCAGGGAAATAAAATTAAGCTAGAAGCTGTTGTAGATCGGAATCTGTTGTGAAAGCACCAAAGAGAATAACCTAAGAATTCTAATCCGTCCTGGTCTCTCTGCGGAAGGACTATTGGTTCCAGATGGGAAGTCAGTCCTAATGCAATACATTGGCTCTATGGGGGTATGATTAGACTAATTCTAACATACGCATGAGTGGTATGGTGGGTATCACTGGCGCCACAGTGCAACACCAAAATTTTTGAAAACATTCAAAGCATTTGATGCAACGGAAAGGTCTTAGATAAAAGCAGCTTTTGATACAAAATGTCTAAAAATGATGAATGAATGGATCAGTCGAGACAACATACCACGCCGCAGGCTGGTTATAACGAGCCATTGAAGATGTCCAACCGGATACCTGAGACTGGGATCATAACTCAGCACTAGAATAAACACCCGTCGGATGGATCGAAAGCGTGAATTAGAGCGGAAATAAATATCTTTACAGAAGAACCGGGGACTGAAGATTATCTCCGCTCATATGACTATAGTAAAGTCCTCCAGATGGGACTTCATGCGATCTGGGAGTCCTGCAAGTGAATATTAAATGTGTTCTTCTTTACGGGCAGCCAATCGCCCATTAGGGAATTAAGAGCCGAAAGACTAAACTGTACAACAGTTTTGGAATGCAACAAATATGATAAAAGCTTAAGCAGGGCACGGTGGATCTCATCGTTATATAATCGGCAATGAACCTGCAAATAGCCTGTCCAACAAGGCTGCCGTTCCAGGGAGCTAAGATTAAGTTTCTAAATTTGCCCAAGATACAGGACACGATCGGTAATACTAAAACAACCTGCTGTGGGAAGTTGATGTGCGTATTAAAATTATACTATAACTTGAGACGTCGTTTGCAACGAAAAGGAGTCATTGATGTTAATGAAAGCAGGTCCTGCATGGAGAATGCTGAGACATTTGACTTGCTTAGCTTCCATCCAGCAGGCAACGATACGGAACTCTTGCGATGGTAGAATTCGTTTCTAAGTTTTGCAAGTGATCGCACAACTGACCTTCACTGACGTAAATGTATGCATTTGACATCAGGGTTATGAATACTTTCGTCAGCCTAAACTAACCCAAATGAAAATTAAAAATAAAAAAAAGTACGTTCATATTCTGTAGAGTTCGTTTTTATTGTGATTTCAAAAATTTCAAAGCCCACCATGATTTTCCTTATGTAATTCTCAAATGGTTTTTGGAAGTTTATGCATAAGTTAAGGGATTTTGTAATTTTTGTGAAAATTGAGATGTGCAAGTGAAAGTGGCTTGACATCAGATTTATTGCCTGATTGTTTTGCCAACTGCCACTTTCAAAAAACTAATAATTGTATTTCTTCAGTGATGCGGTGTTTCATAAAGATGTTAAAGTTGCCAATGAATGCACGAAAAGAACTACAACTCTACGAATATCGAATACCCACTCTGCTATATTCAGTACCGTTCATGGCAGAACAAAACTACAGGGTACTCACTGCCCGCTATTTACGAGTAATAAATACTTTGCCAGCCATAATGCCAACAGACGGCTGGCTGGTGGTACAAAATTGAAAGCAACTCGGATTTGGTTTTAGGCGGAGTTCTTCATTTAACACATTTAATTTATTTCTATTGTATCGCAATTTTAGACACCCACTGCTCGGCACATTTTCAGCACCAGACTTTAGATGGCAAATGGTTTCTAATCTTAAACCTCCTTTAGAAGTGGCGCAATGAATATGTGTAGCATGTGTTAATTTCTGGTAAATCGTGTGTAGTCCAACAATTGCCACTCATTGACCGATCGTGAGCGCAAGTGAAATACGTGTCGTTAGATGCAAGGGAACACTGAAACTGTAATATACGTGCTCTGCATGCAGGACATTTGTTTTAAAAAAAAATTTTTTTTTTGCCTAAAAAGAAGAAAAAACTGAATGAAAAGTTGTTTACTCGTTTTCTGTATAAAGTCAAAATGAAAAGTGCACACACACACACACACACACACAATGATATTATTTTGGGCGGCATGTATTGCAGTCACGTTTTATTATATTATTATTTTATTTTATTTATGTATCAAGAATCTGAAGAGTTTTTGGCGGGAATTCATGTGAGGCTATTTGGCTAAATAAATCAAAAACGAACCTCCAGACAACACCAACACAAACATGTTCAAATAAACAACTCGCAAACAGTCAGACAGGAAACGGCATTGCATTCTATTACCAAATCGCTTTTAGAATAACTATGCAAATGTTTTCGTAGCATGATTTGTTGTTGGACCTCTGAGTTACATTCATTTTAAAAACAGATTGTGCAACAAAATCCAGAATGAATTTCACACTCTCAAACAATTGAGCTGCCCAGGCAAGGGCAACGCGACCACCTTGTCTCTTAACAAATAAAAGAGTTCCAGGACTCCCACAATTATTTCTTTAACTCTTTAATGTCAATTCACACCTCAATAAAATGTGCAATACAACTTTTAACCTTCACGCAGGATGTAAAAACCTGCACGCAGAATGCAAGTGCATGAATGAGTTGCAAGTGATTTTCCTTCAGGCTAAAATTACATAAGTCTGTGTCCGTATGTATAAGTGTTTGTGCGTGTGTGTGTGTGACATTTGGACAGTTGAAAACCTGCCGTGTCATTCTTTGCGGATTTTTGGTAAATGCTCTGATCACAATTTCAAACAACCACAACATTTATTTTGCCACCTGAGGTGTCGTACAATTTAAGTTGGCAACATCAATAATGAATGAAGAAAACCATGCGTCTGCATGCAACTGCATGACCGAATTTGATCGATAAACAGCATTTTTATTAAGCATTACAAATGTTGTTTAAACAAATTTTTTCTTTTTTTTATTTTTCATTAAGAAAATCCCGGCCTAAAACTATTCATCCTTGAAGGAACTTCTATTACTCTCAATAACTTCAAAGTATTGTTGCATTCACACATTCATTTCTGCTGGGATTTCTGTTGCATGATTTCAAAATCATTGCCAAGCCTTTTGGGACGTGGTGAACAGTTTCTTGGAAATAAAAACTGTTTGACAACTTGCATGTTTTGCAAATATAATTTATGATTTTGCAAATATGAAAAATCACATCCGTTGTACGTTTTTGTTTTCTCTTCTTTTTATCCAGCGTGTGAAATTAATTTCATCCTTTTTTGATTATTTTCAAATGAACGTCTTTCGTAAAGACTTGCATTTTTCAAATTTAATTTAAATTCAGGAAAAGTGAGCACAACTTAAAACTGCAAAATGAATGAAATGTTTTGGCATGTCTTGGCGTTTGCCCAAATTTAATTATGCAAATAGTGAAATAATATGTGATGAAATGCTCGTAAATTAGTTTTTTAATATCTCATGTCTTTTAATGAGATATTCAGCCTTATTGCGTTTCAAATTCGAAAAATTGTAATAGCTTAAAGACAAAAACGCTAAAATTTTCTTCGCTTTTTTTTAATTTAAAGGGGGAAAACGCCAAACACAATAAGGCGGCTGAATATCTCAAATTATTCTGCCTTATTACCGTTCTCGAATCGACTCGAGCGTTTGTAATAGATTAAAGAAAAATATAGTATTTTTCTTTAATCTATTACATTCTATCGAGTCGAATCGAGAACCGTAATAAGGCCCATTATCTATTTTCAATTTAGTCAATGAATATAGTCCTTGCGAACTAATAACGAGATACAGTGCGGTGCAAAATTAAGCAGCCTATCGCAAAATGTTATAATTTTGCAAATGACACCGTACATCAGTCATATTTGACATTTCTTAACTGAATACCAGCAGGTTATTAACAGATAAACAATGGAACGCGACTGAGAGCGATTAGTAAAATCGCGTCTGTGTGTTTTCGTTCAGGAATTGTTATTGAAAATTTATATTATCCGGTTTAGCGATTTTAAAACAGAATTAAACGAGCAAAATTTTTTCCATTTGTAGTACTTTTTAAGCATTATTTTCTAAATCTATTTCCAAAATTGTGTTTAAATGAACATCGTTTAAAAAACGAACAAAAAAATTCAATTTCCATAACGCTTCAACAAAGAATTTTTAAAAGTTTCAATCAATTTCTTTTTTTTATATTCAACTGTTCTTTGCAAGTAGCCTGAAAAAAGATTTCATCAATACATATTGATAAATGCTAAAATTTGCTTAGAACACAATTTTTCCCCGAACACCTTTCAAAGAAACCCTTTTGGCAATCCCTGCCCTGGGGTGGCTCTGTATCTGTCTATTTCTGTGTAAGACAATCATTTTAAATCCAGCAAACAATCACCGAACACAGGCAGCTTAGCAGCCAAATACAAAATTTAAATTTTTCAATATCTAAAATAATTTTATGCAAATTCAAATCCAAAAGGAGCAACAACACACAAAACACACGTATTTAGAATAAATAGCATTTGATGGCAAAGAACTAAATTAATTTACACTCTCACTGATGTGCTGGATGGCTGGCTGGCTGGCTGGTTGGCTGGCTCTCATTCAGCTGGTAGGAAATACAAGTTGTCTCAAGTTGGGTTTTTGTAGATTTCTGGAGGCACAACTTCTTCCCCTGTCGTTGAAGTTTCCTTCCATCAAATCAAGCAACAGCAAACCTGGCAAAGTAGAAGAAACTGTTGTTGCATTTAAAGTAAAAATTCAAAGCAGTAGACCTTGAAAATGTTAATTGTTTAAAAAAAAGGCAGCAACAAATTTATTGGTGATATTTCATATTTGGGTTTTTTCGCCTCTTCTTGAACTAAATGTTACCCTAAGCGTCAGTGGCGGCAGTCGCACCATTTATCCCATGTGAGAATAATTAGATTGTATATTTTAACAATAAATGACAAAATACAAGTATTAAATAAAGGATATTTCATATAGAACAGAACGGGGGTAACAAGCGTAAGAATAAATGCACATGTCTTTTGGAAAGCATAAAAAAATCAAAGTTTTAACAAATTTCTCACAAAACTTAAACTCGTGCATTCTTATACACACACACACACACTCACACACATCGAAATACAAATAAGTACATGAAACCACCAGTTCTGCGTATTGGAAAAATTAAGTCAAGCAACAGAAACGTGCATTTCAAGTTTATTGCTAGATCATCTCTTTAAATGGCTACCGGTTCTATTCGAAATTTCTACAGAAAACAAAAACCATCATTATTTTTCAGCATAATTGCCGGCAAAAGCTTACAAACCCATCAATTGTAAAAGCAAATCATTTCACAATCTTTAACACTAGCAGAAAGAAGAAAAAAATAAAACAAACTGAGTTGAAAGTTTGAGGCAAAAAGGACACAAAACAATACATCATCTGTCAAATTTACTTAATGTCCTCAAAACTGACCACCACATCACTTTCTTTACAACTACATCGTAATTACCCAAAACCAACAACAAGAAGTTGACCACAATGTAACAGTGGACGGGACGGGACGGGACAGTGGTGCTGGTGGTGGCCAAACAAAGCGCGTGTGTTGTGTGTGTGTGTGTGTGTGTGTGTGTATCAGTTTCTGTCCATTTGTTCTTGTCCCATTTGAATATCGGCCACCATCAATCTCAGATGCAGCACGAAATTTGGGCATTTGTCACAGCAATGGAACGACTTTAATCCTTTTTATCATTTTAGATTTCAAACACCCCTTCGTGCTTCTGCCAAGGACTTTGCTGCTGTGCAATTCCCATTTGAGAATGTGATTTTGGTGGCTTTTCTTACCCATTTATCGCGCTGCAATGCCGTGCGTGTGTGTGCTTGTGTGTAAAATACCCATAAATGTTTAACAACATAAATTTTCAATTTAAAAAAGGGAAAATGCCCGGATTTTCTTTACAACTTTCTTTATCTTTTTACATGCATGTGAGCGAGTTTTCTTTTGTTTTTTTTTTTTTGCTTCTGTCTGTCTGTCTGTCGCTTCTTCTACCTTGTGACACTCATTGGGTCAGAGTTCAAATTTGTGTATTTGGTTTTTGCACCGCGCTTGCATTTTTTCGCGTTTTCGTCCTTTTTTCGGCTGCTTTCCTTGTCATTCTAGTCCTTAATGAAAATGTATGTTTTTTCTTGATGTTTTATTGTTTATGTTGTCTTGTCTTGTCTTGTCTTTTCAATTCAATTCAATTCAATTGTTATGTTTTCATGTAATATTTCAGTGTAATTAAGTTGAATATTTATGTTGTCACATTAATTTTGAATGCCTTTTTGCCTCAGTGCCATTTTTGTTGTATTGTCTTTCAGTTTATGCCACATTTCTCTGCCGTTGCAATGAGATTTTTAGTTTAAGTGAATTACGCAGCGATTTTCTTTAACAAAAAAGTTTTGTTTTTTAATAATAAATACATTGAAAAATATACGAACAGATGCGTTTAAGTATGCAGAATAATATACAACGATTGGGATCTCATGCCTTCAAAATTGTATTTGTTTGGTTGCTGGAAAAGGCTAAAATTTTGTCATATTTTTTATTTCTATTTCCATAGAAATTAAATAGTGTGTCTGTAACCAAAGCAGCTCATATTCAAATCGGTTTGTCGTACCAACTGGCGTGAATGCACTTGTCCTGTGAATCGTCATGTAACTAATAGTACGTTTTCATATGCGTGATTTGGGCCAAATCAAGTAATTTGAGACAAATTGTCACAAATTACGTAATTTGTTTCAAATTAAGTCGAAATTATTGTATGTGCAACACTGCGCGGCTGCTCTTACAAATGCAACCTTGGGGGCATCCATTATTGGTGAGTTGCAAATACAAAAAAGTTACATTTAAGTTCGAATAAAATGATGCTGATTTTATTTGTTGAATGTATTTAATAAAAACTCAATTTTATTTAACATATTTATAGATTTTCCTCTAATTTTGCCATTTGAAATTCACAAAATTTTAACTTTTTTCTTATGTTAAAATATAAACAAACAATACAAATGTCAAATTGATTTCGAAAATTCGAACATAAAATTAGTTACAACATAATGGAAAGAAACACTTATTAATTATGTCAATTGACCCGACCCCTTCCAATGAAAACACCATGCAAAGGCACCGGTCGCTTTCATATAAAGTGATGGCAGTGATAGAATCTCTTCCCCTTGAATTCCTCTTGATTCCATAAATTCTGGTGATGAAAATTCACAAGCTCAAACTGAATCTACGTAATTTGAAATATAAGATTATAAAATTAAATATTTAAAATGGACGCGTTGAGAAGTCGTAACATTTGCACAACTGTTGCGTATTTCTTCGAAAGGTGGAGTTGCGTTTTCGCAACATGATGTGGTAAGTCTGAACAACTATGAATAAGTTTAGCGTTAGCTCGTGTCAATAAAACCTTATCTGACGATGCTCTCAACATGGTGTAAAATTAGGTGGTCAGCACCACCCCCCCTAGGCGACCCATGGTGGGACGGTAGTCCAGCACAGTTTCCTACCTGTGCCAAGTCCTTTCAGAAATAGGCAGGCGCATTTAAGCCCTACCAGTAGAAGTTAAGTTTGAGTAAAATGTGAGACCCCTGAAATGGAATTGAAATAGAATTTCCGAAACAGTTGAACGCAACAGCTGCTTCTTAGGAATGTGCCGAATAATAAATTTACAACTCTTTGGTAAGCGGACAACTGTAACATGAAATTGTCCAAATGTGACGGGTTTCATTACGCGTTCAAATTCAGCGCCAAAAATTATTTACTTTTAATTTCCCTTAGAACCTCTAAATAATATTACAGAGGTCATAATAAATCTAATGTTTCAAATGAAAATAAGTGCAATTAGATTGAGCGTGTGTCCCCTTGGAATCGGTTTGAAGTGTAAAAACACGTCTTCTGCTGGGCAACAATGCCAGAGAACCCACCAACCAGACTGATTAAGTCACACAAATTAATGGAAAATTGAACACAATTTACATTGAATTTTTTGCTCTTTAGATACTAGGACACAATTTTGTCACGTAAATTTCGGAAAAACAAAAGTATACAACAACAACTAGCGTGTGGTTTGCTAAAAGTGCAACATGACGAAACAAAAAGTGCAAAACGAACAATTACAATGGCAAACGCTATACAAATAAGTCGTTCAATCTGCCAAATCATGTCATTTAAAGCAAAAACATTAGAAACAAATAGAGCCAGCAATTTTCAATGCGAAAATTTCATTTGTGTCTCACAACTGAAGGTGCAACGATCGATGGCAATCATATAAAACAACAATTGACCATAAAAAGTGGTCAATAGTTTGTACCTGCCTCATGATGCGCCATGTTTTTCTTTTTCTAATTTGTGAAATAAGAAACACCTTAAGTTGTTATTAGTGTTGGTCAATACAGTGAATTAAGGCAAAAATGTCGACGTTGAAAGGCAATTGGGCTATTGTTTTTTCTGTTTAGAAAAGAAGGCAAAAGCGAATTCCCAGGCTTGAATCAACCGTAAATTTTTGAATGTTGGGAAATTTTTATTTAGAGTGTAGACATCGAAACCCCAAATAGGGAACAACAATGAAATTTTGTTTATTTTATTCTTTTAATTCTGTTTAATAAATCTCAGCCATGGCCAGAGTTCGTTCTTTATCTATTGAATGAATGCATTTTTTAATTTTATTTTCCTTTTATTTTTTTTCAAGAAAATTAATAATGTTTGAGCCTCTTGAAAAGTCGTTATTTTTTTTTTTTTTTTTTTTTTTTTTTATCTTGGACCAGCACTCGGGGGATGACCCCTATATATGCAATGCATTGCGCTGGAACTGAAAACGAGGGGATAGTATTGAGGGGACAGATTAGGAAAGATGAGAAGATAGACAGTTGTTTTTTTTTTTTTATTTGTTGACAACAAATGATTTTGAACGGCTGTGAGAATTAGAGGATAAAAAATAATAACGAAATCAAAAACAACAACAAAAAGTCCTTCCTTAAGATGCAATACGTTGCAGAATTACGAGCAGAACAATTGCAACAAATATCTCCGATGACAAAAGCCTCAAAACGGGGAAGACAACTGTGGGATTTCAAGACGCAACATCATTCTTAGGGGTCATTAAGTCACTTAGAGACGGCAGAAATTCTTTCCAGCCAGAGATTATAACGATTTTACAATGTGATTTTTATGTTGCCTTCCACTGTTTTTTGCGGGTGGGAAAAAGTGCAAGGTGTCGTCTGTATAAAGACAAATAAATGTTTCCTTTTTCTTTCTATGGAACAGAACAATGAAACTATTAATTTGAAATCGACAAACCCAAAGACGCTCCCACAGACGGACAGACGCGAACCTCGAAGAGCAACAATGAAACTGTTATTGTATGGAGCCTTTACGTTGTTTTTATCATCAGCTGATTTTGTGACCTTTTAACCTTAACAACCGAATCTCAGCTGATGTTCTCAAGATCTTTCCGCAAGACTGTGTTACCTGTTGCCAGTGATTGTGTCGCCTCTACAACAATAATAAACACGAGGAAAGCAATATAAAAGGAACTCGTAAGAATGTCGTGTGAAGACAAAGAAATCAAAAGCAATGGCATGTTGTTGTTCTTATTGTGATTTTAACTAATTCAGTTTATCAATAGAACATCCTTTCGGTCTACTCCTCTCCTTGAAATTTGTATACTCTCGTTCCTTGCACGTGTAAAACTAGAACAGTTCGAACTAGTGTTTTGTTGTTATTGTTGTTGTTGTTGTTCCTGCCGCAAGTGCTGATAATGATGTTTGATTTGTATGAAAAGGATTCGGTTGCGGCCGTAAGAAATCAATACTGTGTTTGTTGTTGCTGTTCTTCTTGTAATACTTTTCAGTGCACAATAAGAGAAAAAGGTTCCCTTTTAATGTCGACTTGCTGGAGCAAGTGCATAAATCAGCTGATTATTGTTTGTTGATACCTGTTCCTTGGGACCTTTAAATCTTGGGGTCCTTGTGCCAGGATGTTGTTACTTTTTGCATTTAATGAATTTCTTTTGAAACGTTTTTCTTTTTCTTGCAACAAATCTTCGTTCTAGTTGATTTTTTTATTTTATTTTGTGGGAAAGTTTCGTTTTAGATTTGGGTTTAATAGTCCGAACGACACAAATGATTCAGCGTTAATAGGAAAAACATTTTATTGTACGTAAAAGTAACCGTCAGCTCGTAGTGAAGATTTTTTAATATAGTTTTTTTTTTTTAAATGTAATTAGTGATGAATTAGTTTTGTTTCTACTTTAACACACAAAAATTCTAAAGGTCGCAATAAATAGTTTCAAACTCAAATGTTTTACTCCGTTTATTTTATTGTTCATAGAAATTTCAAACATTTTGATGGGCAAAAAAGCAACGCATGAATTTCTGTGCTTTAGTGACTAAAAGAAAAAGAAATAAATTTGATTAATGCAAAATGATTTACAAAATTAGGACCTTCGTAAAAAATTTACTCGCGAACAACATTCCATGCTTAATTATGCGACACCCTGGTGAATTGGCCGCAGCAACGCAAATTCTTCAGTTTCTTAATCTATTTTTATTAGTTTCGCTTGTGTAATTAAATCTTGCACAAATACATATTTTTACCAGTTTGAGAACGTATGATGAGCTCGAAACCGTGAACACCAATCATATGCCGTGGGCCGTTATTTTATAGGTGGAAAAGTGGACAACACCATCCACATACTGAACCGATTCTTGGAGCACTCATAGACTCTGACAATGAAACGTGAATGGAAGCAAATATTCCGATTTAATTATTTCGATCTATTTTGCTTTAGAATTTAAAGTGACTCTGTTGGCAGTTACTTTGGAACAAATTGTGTGTTTATAATTCGAGTGAATGAATCAATTTGTTTGTGGCTGTTGTAACCAAAACGAAATTGAAATATATTTTAGCATATTTTTTTTCTTAGATTGTATTGAGAAATCGTAAAATTTAATAACACTTTGCAACAATGTATCCTGCATAAGAGTGTTATTGATTAAGTTGTTAAATATTTGTGCACAATTTAATTTATTGTATCAGTTTTAAGTGCGCATGAGCGCATTGAGCCAACATTAAATGTTTGCCAATGGATTAATGGCTTGTTTATGGAGTTTATTGCCATATTTACTTCAAATGACACCTATTCAGTTGTTATCAGTTGGTTTCCGTGCAGCGAATTTACGTAACAGCTGTTGAAATTTTTTAGGAAAAAAATATTTGTAATAACAACAGCAGCAACTTTGGCAAAAAAAAAACGGGGATAATTGCAACACTGACCACTGGGTAGGAAAAATTTTACTAAGATTCAAACCGACCCGATAACACTGCACAACAAAGTCGAAATTTTTCTGCTACAAGGTTTCACAGACCGATTCTGGTGGAGGGGGGAACGAAAAAAAAAGTTACATTTTAAGAAGAGCCCACTTTTCAGTGGATTTACGTATAAATTGTGCGTGTCAGAAGGATGGAAGCGAACAAAAATCGATGAAGTGTAACATGTCACTGAGTACAAAAAAGATCTTCATAATAAATTGTGTTTCTTTTGGATTGGACCAGCACACAAGCGATGACCCCTCATATGCGAAGGATTGGCCCGGAACTAAGAAAAGTGGTTGTGGGAAGAGGAGTAGAGGGAGTAGTGCTTATTCGCATTCGATTTGAACTTCCCCAAGTTAAAAAAAGTGGCAGGAGAGACCTCTGAAGGAAGTTTGTTCCACATACGAACATAAAACTGCCGAACACGTTATACTTGAAATTTGGGGGTTACATCGCTGCCTATGCCGCTTCACTGTAACAGTGGGAACTTTGATTCGCAAAACTTGTAAAATACCCAAACGCGTAATATTGTTTATCAAAAAAAGTGGTTACATTTTTTTTTTGCGCCATAGAGCGTAATTTGTTTACCATAAAATATTTAAAAAATCATTGGCAGTGACCTCACTCCTCCACATGCAGCAATTATATTCCTTAGAAAAATTCTGTAGAAGCCAAAAATCCATCAAAATTCTTGGTTCTTAAAAAAAGAATCACGTTGTGGAATAGCAGAGAGATATTCGTAGAAAGAGGGTGCAGGCATGAGCTGCAAACACAAATGCACGATCAAGTGTGTGTGTGCGCGCATGTGTGAAACCTTGTGTTACTTTGAATGTTTGGAATGACATGTTTGTTCATATGATCAGCACCGGAAATTGCACCAAAGTGTTAAAAAACAAAAAAGGAAAAAAAACGGCGGCTACACCGCAAAACATTCACTGCATATCTCCGACTACTAGTAAACAAACTGGCAAAAGAAGCGCCATGTGTTGCTGCAACAACACCGCGGCGCGTATATTTCAAGCAAGTCTCTTGTTGACATAATTGAACCATAAATGAACTTTTTATTAATTTTATACAAATAAATGTTTATTGCTCCGTATTGTTGCTATTAAACAAATATTTGACTTGAAAAAAAGTTAAATTGAAACGTTTAAAGTACTTGTACGGTCAATGGAAAGATAAAATCAAATTATAAAATGTGTTGCAATAGGCGCGAATTATTCATTCATTAAAATTATTATCATCATATTCAAAAAAAAAAAAAAAAAAAAAAAAAAAAAAAAGATAAAATAAATAAATAAAATATTATGAATGAAAGCTATTTTTGGTAATAATAATATCAGCACTGAATATTTGTTCAAAATGAGTAATTCTTTAGTACCCTACTGTTGGACAATTAAGGCATTGGCTGGCCGCATGTTGACCGAAACATTATTATTACGATGATCTGAGCTCCTTTTAGGACCGTTACTCAGGTGATATCCTGCAGTGAATGCTGACAATGTAGAGTTTGTGGCAGATATTTTCTTTCCTATTTTATTGTGCCGCATACAAAAGCGACGTAGGGTGGTGGTTTTTTACACTCACTCACTAATGCCAATCAGCAGAAATCGGTCCCATATTCACCGTTGTCGAGTAGCAGATTTTGGCATCGTTTTTCGCTGCATTTATATAAAAAATTGAAACATTTAAATTTGCAATACAATTCTAAAATTGCACAATATAATTTTTTTTGCAACAAAAATCTCTGTACGTTTCACTCGTTATCAATGCAGTCAGCGGCTTAATATAAAATTTTAATATTTCCTGCGTTTTGCTAAGAAAAAGCGACCTTGGATCGTTTATGCGAAGCAGCACTGACAAATAAAATAGCACTGACTACTTCATAGTACACAGGTTTTCAAGTCAGTCTGTCGATTAATTAGGATTTTAAGTGAAATGCTGTGGTGTTTTCGACTTGAAGTATTTCCTTTAATCTCAGTATAAATTTTATCATATTCACCCCTGTTGTGTTGAATAACAAGTGGAATTTTTGTTCCACTCGAAGGGATAAAATGGTATCGTGAATGTCCCGTGAGAAATTATTCCCGCTATCAGTTCTCAGTGAGTGTAAAAAAGAGACGAAGCTGAAAACAACATGAAAAATCACAGAAATTTGTGTTAACAAATTTTATGTATTTATAATAATTTAAAAAAATTTTAAAAAAGTATGGCTAAATATTTAGTAGTAAAATAATTTGAATACATTTTGGAAACCGAACAAAACAAATTAAAAATATTCTTAATGTTTATAATTGCAGCAACAAGTTTTTACAAAGACGCAGGCAATTGATTTGTTGCAAAAAATATCTGTTTCTGTCTTATTGACGGATCTTGCCCCTAAAACAAAAATTTGCAGGCTCTAATATTCGAATTATAATAGAAAATACTTACAAGTTCTACTCTATTCCCCACCAAAAAATAAATGAATAAATTAAAGGGAAAAGTGAAAAAAATCATTCGCAATAAGGGGAATTTATTTTTAGCATGAAATCATTCACGGGGAATTTTTTCATGATTGCAATTTTAGGGAAAAGGGAAAAATTATTCATGCTTGGGGTGATTTTCTTTTTATATGTGGCCAATGAAAAATTATCATTCAGCAAAATCAATAATAAGTTTCGAATCTGCGGCCAATCCTTATCAGTTGCAATAAAGGGTCTTTCATTAAGCCCTTCTTCCTGTCTTTGAATTTAAGTAAAAGGAAGTGTATGTGGATGTCAACGAAATTTTTGTTCGTTTGAAAGACATATTGCAGCCTATTGATGTATGGAATATAACAGCGTTCACATGTACGTCACGGATTGGAAATGTCCAATTTGCCATGATGGTGGCGCACAAATTCGGCTGACTTTGACCGATGGCATGATGATCGATGTGGTTTTTGTCCTTATTCGTATACATGTGCGACTTAAGGAGACCACAAAAAATCTAACGGGGCCATATGGCTCGGTGGCCAGTTCACGTCGCCTCCAGGAGAGTTGGCCATGCCTTCGAATCACTCGCGCAGAGCGTCGAATGCGGCGTGTGCCGGTGGCACGTATGTCGTGATATTGAAGCCACATGTCTTTGGTGTCCAGATCATCCAATTCAGGGCAAACGAGCTGGTAACTATCGACCTAAAGCGTTCGCCGCTGGCAATGATGGTCTGGCCAACGTCATTCTAAAAATCCCCATCACACAGTGACTTTTTGAAGATGAATTTGGATCTCATGTGGATTGCTATCGCCTCAAACTCAACAATTTTGTTTCTTCACGCCTTCATCCAGAAATGATCCTCACCGCCGAAGAGGAATTCTGAATTTGAAAATTATTTTGATTCAGATACGTGTTTATTAAGTAAACAGTTTTCTATGGAACTTATAGACAGTGTTGTGGAATCCAATATTATTGGAAACTGTTTGAACCAATAAGTAAACACTTACTTGTCTGATTTAGAAGGTTTTTCATTAGCATTCAGTGGTTACGCTTCTTGGGGCAAATATTTGACAACTGTGAACGCACCTTAAGTGACTGTTAAAAGTGAATGTTCTTGAATAAGTCTCTCTGTAATAAGAACTTTTGACAATCGGTTCTGCCCAGTTGTGAAAGGGTGCTATTTTGTTTCGCAAAATTGTGTTGTGCGCACATGTGTAAGGACGTGGAAAACATCATGAGTTCTTTTATTAATTAAAACTTTATTTAGAAACTGCGAAACCGTTAAAATTTAATCTGCACTTGTGGTTTCGGTTCAGAAGTTTATCGTTGTTTGTGCTGCTGAGAAATCTTGCAAAATATTTATGAAAAAAGTTTGCACTTTTTTATTTGTATCTTAAAACCACAAATTTATTAAATTGTGTTGATTGAAATATTTTTTAACGGCCCTAAAGTGCGTCAATAGTGGTATTAATTAACAGAAAATAGTGAAATGTTAGCGATCTTTGGAGTTTACAACGATCACACACACTGCAAAAGTGTTTATCATTAGAAACACTTTTTGTGTTTCCTTCTCTTCTTGTTCTAGAATCTAGATTTTAATATTTAACTAGTTTATCTCTGCCACCCGGTTCGCGTTATTAAATTTATGACTTGTTTGTGAAAACATCTGCAAAAAATTCTACGAATTATATATTTTGTACTTGATTTAACTACTCGTATGAATTGGATCCCTTTATCTATCGGCTCGTAGTGTTTGAAATATTATAGTCAAACAGAAATGAAAACAAAGTGTCCAATAGATATTTTGCACACAAAGTGTTCTTAGAAAAAAAAAGTATGTATTAAAGTCATATAATCGTATTAAGACTTCTAACTTTGGAGTATTTTACCACATAATCCTGTTGAGTGAGTACCTACACGCTCATAATAAAACACTTGATATTTGATCATTTCAATTTAGCACAGGAAGCAATAGTCTGGCTGGCGAAGATTTGAATAGCAAGAGGACTGGCAAAAGAAGCACATACACACACACACACACACTCACTTGCGTATACATATTGTTCATTTAGATTTGTGTTGACGAAAATAGGGGTTTTCACTTGAATAAAATCAGTTGAGAAGAACACAAGTGACAACATGTTACCGAATCGTTTAAAAGGAATTTTCTTTTAAAGTGGTTTTCTATGGAAAAACAAGATAATGCGATTAACCAACAGAATTTACCGTCATCACCACTTGCAGTGACCGCAAAGCCTCGAATTTCAAAGGGAATGCAAAATTGGCCCCGTCCGTGGCCACATGGAGAATTAATTAGTCGAAAATCCCACACTTGAAGTCACATGTAATAAATAAGTATTGCCAGAGATTACAAGGAAGATAGATGTTGAATGTAACCGTGTGTGAGTGTATCTGGAAGATATTACAACAGCCATAAAACAGCAAATTATGAAATTCACGCCTCTTTGAAAAGTGTCCACTGTAATTGTTATTACATGATTATTTTTAACATTAAAAGCACTTTAAATACAAAATAAAACAAAAAGGAAATTTCAGTCAGTCAGTCAGTTAGTCGTTCTCTCTTAAATGTGCTCGTTTCGATGTACTTGTTGTTGTATCTTTAGCCTTGATTTTGTTTTACGTTGTTTTCTAAATGAAATTTTTCGCGCCAAAATTGTGTTTGATACTCCAGTGCCTTTAAAATCCCATCATTGGAGTTTTTTATTCTTCTCTATATCTTTGTGCCACATACTTGCATGATTTCATATGTTGGTCGTTTGTTTGGCTGTTTGGTTTGGCAGTTAAATCTTAATGCGTCTGTATGACAGTCAGTCGATTGCCTGCCTGTCTGTCTGTCTGTCAGTCTTTCTGTCCGTTGTTTGCCCACTGTTCTTTACGACTTGTTTGATCACATTCCTTTTTTTTTCTTTTTTTGTTTTATTTTTTAATTCCAATAAATAAATTACATCGTTTTTGCTTCAATTGGTAGGTTGTTTTGGTGGTTTTCGGGTTTCGCTTGGAAACAACACGGTTTTGGACAATCTTAAAGTTTCTACTCTTCTTTTTTTTTGGTTTTGTATACTTACAATGTTTGATAATGGTTTTCGAACTGAGCTCTGAATGCTACAGTTATGGAATGTAAATTAACGAGTAGGAAGCAAATATTTGATAAAAGTGCAATATATTCGTTCCTATTAAAAGATCAATTGACTGCTTGATGGCATAAATGGGCAGTGCTCAGTTGTTTATCTGTTGGTCAGTTAATTGCCTCCTGAAATGGTCTTGAAAGTTTTGTTGCGTACCAGAACTAAAAGGCATCTAATGCGAGCGATGGTGCTGCACTTTCGTGTTTGACAAAATAATTTGCTTAGTAGGACTTAATGTCATATTTTTATGATAAACAAAGTCGTGCAGGAATTGATTTGTTTAATCATGATTGTGCATAATTTCTATAAATCTAAAACCGTTTAGCCCTCGTCACTACTAAATAAATAATTTTTCTCGATTTTTATATTTCTTTTGAGTTTAATAAGTGAAAATTATTCAAGGGGTTTCACGGACCAATTCTTTTTTTTTTTTTTTTTTTTTAGAAACCACAACAAAAAGATAGGAAACAATAAAGATGATTCTGCCGACCGGCCAAAAAGTTTACACTATGGTTTACTCTTCCTTTTATTTTATTGATGTTTTTCTTTAATAATTTAACAGTTTTCGGTTAAAAAATATGTATCTTATATTTTATTACTTTCAAATGTGTTGATTCTTAGCAAAACAATTTTAAATAGCTAAACCGCCAATTTTCTTGGGTCATCACAACATTATGTTGCTATTTCTTTACTTAGAACTTAATCTTCTTAAATGTTTAACTACTTCTACTGATACATTAAAGGCCGCAGGATTAAATCAATAATTGTTTCAATTTGAAGGGTCATAAATAAAACCAGAATAAAAAAATCCACATTATATTTGATGATTTCAAATTATTTGCTGTCTTGTAAATCATAGATAAATTATAAAAATAAAAAAAGAAACTCACAAAACTCTTCGACCTTTTTTTGTTTACAAAATTTCTAACAGATCACACAGGATGTGCGCTGATCAAAACAAGAGTAGAAATGAAGATAATTATTTAATTCACTTGAAAGAGCATATTTTGCCTTTGAACTGATTTGTTTGTTTTGTTTTTTTTTTCACTGCAAAGGTGAAACATTTGACGTAAAAATATTGGAAAATGTCTTAAGTAAATATATCATGATCGAGATCAGCTGTTTAAACTTATTTTTTCTACAATCAGCTGGCTTTGGTACTGGAAACGTGTTGACACTCTTCGTGTGGCATATGGATTTTTCTTTTCTGAGCTATTGATAATAGTGGGCAGTTAAGCAATATTTGCAACACCCTGTGCTCTCAGTACCAATTGTTGAATACATATTTTGGAAATAATATTTTGCTATATTTTTCTGTCCTGTTCTGCGTTGTTGCAAGTTATGGATCGATTGCACAAATAATATTAAAAACAAAAAGCAAATCTAAATTTTATTTTGAATGTCGTTTGTTCGGTAGACCAATAGTTAGCGACAAACAGTCAGTTAGTTAACCTCGAAAAATTTTCTTTGGTTTGGAAAGTGATGATCACTGAAAATTCTTTAAAACAATGAAAGAAAACAGCGGGTCAATATATTTTTTATTTTTGCATTATTATGTTTTTTCTTTCACAAAGACAAACTCTTGAATGTGTACCGATACCGAACCCGGTGCGTCATTGTGTGCAAAATATCACTTACATAACGTGACAAAAACTACTGAAAGTGTTAGTGAATGGCTTAAGACGTGGTCGAACAGAAGAGGTCATAAAAAATTGATAAATATGAATGCACACAAAAAAATATTACCGTCAACTGGTACAAAATCTTAGCAGGTGCTCAGATTTGATTGAAAGAACAAAGTTGTTTCACTTTTATCATACTGCGGCAAAAATTGTGAAAATCGCATAGGTTTTTTTTTCAACATCTCTTTGATTCATGCGTTAGTTTTCAAGTGAATGTAATCACTTTTACGACCTTAAAACCTTTATTTTGGTTTAAGAAGATGCACTTGAAAGTATTGCTGAAGAACAATACAACTTTCTAGGACTTTAAATAGTCGATTGACTTTAACGAGTTTCAATGATCTTTTATTCCCTCAAAAGCATCCTGCAGATGATTGTATCCTTTCTGTATCATCGTACCAGTTGTCAAGAAACCATAACATTTTTTCAATAATATAAAATATAATTTTATAATAATTTTCTTTGTAATAGTCTGGCTAAAAATCCGAGAAATTTTTATTGATAAAACAATCTTGTTCTACCACAGCACTGTAACAAATTGCAAGGACTCTTCAAAAGGAGACGAAGTGGCAGGCGAGCAAACAAACGTTTTTCTTACGTTTTGACTTGAAATATTTCTTAACGAAATT
The DNA here is from genome assembly GCA_951800035.1 of Linnaemya tessellans. Taxonomy (NCBI): domain Eukaryota; kingdom Metazoa; phylum Arthropoda; class Insecta; order Diptera; family Tachinidae; genus Linnaemya; species Linnaemya tessellans. The sequence goes on along the minus strand of OX637532.1, from coordinate 169,680,710 downwards.
TTAGCGCCTTTTTCTTAAAATCAACACACAAAAAAGAAACTAAGTAAAAGAAAATCAGGCAAAGAAAATTTAGTAGACTTTTAAAATGAAAAATTACACATTAAATCGGTAAATAAACAAAATGTTTTCTCCCGCTGGTATTTGATGATCGTCCGGAGAATTTTGGTATTGAGTTCCCATGCTGATTTCGATTCTCAATGAAATTGCGGCCGGGCAAAAGCAGTAAATTAATTTGGTTTCAAAGTGTTTATTCTAGTTTCAATATTTTTTTAACGAGTCAAGATGATTTCGAGTGCCAGTTCTAGAGTTAATCTCGGCATTTGCATAAACACAGATACCAGCGCATAAATTTACACATGCTGCACAGCTTGCAGGACTTTTCAAAGGAAAAAGTAATAAAGTCAGTAAAAGGACGATTTTGTGTTTTGAAACCTCATCAACACATATGAACCATTTGAGCCGTAGCCGCGGTCAACATTTACATGATATGATCTTTAAACATTGAGTTATATAGATCGTTCCATCGAATGATTTAATCAAATCGGAGAGCTTTAAAAAAATCATCTATTATTACTAAATCGCTTGGATTGAAACAACCTACTATATATAAAGAAAAACAAGTTTGTTTTCTTTTCTTCAACACCTAAGAATTATATTCCATTTTATTCTCGATCGGTTTAACTCTTGTTGAGTAGGACTAAATTTTAAAAGAAGAGAACTAGGCCTCCTACAATCCCTCATTTGGATTGTATTTAAATTTGGAAATTTAACGTAAATTACAAATTCATTTAACTTATTTTGGGGTTACACAATTTACACACCAACACACACACACATACACAACCAGCCCTAGAAACTGTTTACTGTCAACATTTTCCGTCCGAGTGTGAAACTGATCTTAAAGAATTGATAATAAAAAAGGTTGAAGAATTCAAATGAGCACCACGAAATATCTTAACTACAAACGAAGGCAAACAAACACATGGATTAACTTTTTTAAAAATTTAACAACAACAGCAACAACAAAATAAAAATAGTTCAGTGAAATTAAGATTTGGATTTATCAAATGTCAAATATCACTTACTATCGCTCCTAACACACACGAACATAATCTATTGCCACAAAAACAATGAGATCAGTTTTGTGCTGTTCATGCCATTAAATTTACTGTTTAAAGAGAGAAGATCGCCCGCGCGACAGGTACAAATGGAGTAAAATTTTGAATGTTCTTTTGTATTTTAATAAATTAAATATTTAAACATTTTGTTGTTCAGTTATCCCAATATTTGGTCTCATTCAGTTTTAGCCGCTATGGCAGGGCAAAATGTGTGCTATAGTACATGCGATATGCGTGCGTGAGTATGTCACGATCGTGATTCTTTTTAATTCAGCGATCCAACAATAAAACCAAAAATAATTATAATAAAATAAAAACAAGCAGTTTAATGTTCATTTATATTAATTTTTTATTAACGATGACAACAGCAGCGATACGTTCAAGGAGAGAAGTTGTAAAAAGGGAATCCTGTTTGAGAAGAATCAACATTTAAATCATGAGAAAAATGCGCCTTGTTTATTTTTTTTTGTTCTTTTTCTTTTTTTAATGTTTTCATCAGGTTGGCTTCGCTGTTGTTGTCTTGTGTGCAGTGCTTCGTTGTCGTCAAAAGAAAAATTTCCAAGAAGTCTAACAATAAATACACGTTTTATTTAATAAAACCGAAATAAATTTAACAAACAACTACAACTATTACGACTTAAATCACTTGCATACCAAACAACTTGCACATGCACACTTCTACTCACATAGTGATTTGATCGAAGTTTGTTCACTTCGATATGGTTTTGGTTGAATTGTACACCGTTTCCAACAGTTGCATGTGCTTAAAATCGAAAATTAAAAGAAAATGAATTTGGAACCGAAGGCATTCGGGGATAACCCGCACATGTACAATAGATTGTACCAGAGTTATCGAAAGCAGCCAAAGCACTCGTTATATGCAAGCCACCCGATCAACCTGTTCCTTCCAGGACATGAAAATGATTTTGTACAAACAACTATTTGCAAATGGTGTCTAACAAATCACTGCTCGCTTCGCCGCACATTGTTTGGGCTCTTAACAATTTCAAAAGATGAGACGTATGATGGATGTTTTTCTTATTATTAAATTTTTTTTTCCTTTTTAGTTTCTCAATTTCTGAGCTCATTATCCTGCACAACTAAGAAATTCTAAGAAAATTGTTAATGAAAAAAGCACGAAACAAAAGTAATAAAAGCTTTTTTCATTTCATTTCTTTAGCGCAGTGTTCCTTAAAAGAGAGTAACCAGCAATTGTAGGTTTCCAAAGAATTCTATTGAAAAACTTCTTCATCCTTCTTCAGTTTACATTCATTCACTAAAAAGTCTTGCAAATGTGTCAGTATCACTTCAAGTAGCAGAGCTAAACGAAATGCCTCTGGATTTATAGTTTAAAGAAATTTTATTTGAAAAATACTTCCGTTTTTTGCTGGCTATAAGACAGGAAATAAGTTTCTAAACTCCCACGCTTGATTTGGCTGGCCACTTCCTATTTGACGACGACCGTTACACCGAGAATAGAAAAGTGACTGAACTCACTTTCATGACTTTTCCATTAACAATTTAAAAATTGTTCTCATTTGTTTATCTACTTTTTTATGAATAGTGTTTCTTTGCTCATGTAGAGCGCAACTGTTTATTTAGGCCATAAAATCGTATTGTGATATTTAAGTAAAAGCAAATATTTCCTCTTTAGATTTTAACACCTCACCGAAGGAAGTCTTGCAAGGAAGTTTTCCGTTCAGATAACACTAGGTAACAAATTTCAACAAGTTTAGTAAGACAAGTCATGGACCAATGCGGCATAAATTTATTTTTCTTAAACCTTTTCAGGCTAATCGCAGGCTAATAGTGATCTGTGCAGCTTTTTATAATAAATAGCCTTTGAAATACATGCTTTCTTTTCTAGAAAATTATGCAAAATCTTGTTGCAATTTTTTTTTATAAAGTTAATATAAAAACTCTTATGAAAATAAATGTTTGTTTTAAAACTACGCCGAACTGCAAGTTTAAAAAAAATTTTTAAAAAATTTTAAATTTTTTCTAGAAAAGAAAACGCCCAATTTTAGACCAATTTGCGAAATCATTAAACAGTGCCGTAGTAGATTTTCTTTCGCATTTAGTATGTCGATATAATCAATTAAAAAAAACGAAAGGAAGATTGTAAACTATACCCCAGGAGCTGCGAGTATAGACCTAAAACTAAAAATTCATAGATGGCAAATTTTTAAAGCCGCAGCGCTTATCGTTTTCGATATAGTTCTTTGTGTGGCAGTGACTAGCAAACCAATTTTGGCATACTCCAACATATCGGCCGGTACCCCACGAATAAACTATTTTATATTGACTTCCAGTGCGTCAGTTCTATACACAAGAGTCTTAACATGGTCCCACAAAAAAAATTGTTGCTAAATTGCACGATCTAGGCGAAAAGTTGACCAATTGAATTGGTTCATTGTTTCGTGTGCTGTGTGGCATGTAGCACCCTTTTATTGAAACTATATTTTAGTCCAGTTCATGTTTTCTATTTTCCGGAAGCATTCTTGTCTTCGTCGTGTTTGAAAAAGGATGCAACCCCCCCCGGTCGTTAGTGCACAGTGCAAACAGTGCGTATTTCGGAATGCATACGGCAATTTTGCTTGTTTACGTATCCATTCAACCAGAAATGGGCGTGATGCACTTAACCGACCATGAATTTTAGTAATAAAATTCAATAATCTGCAAACGTTCGTTTGTAAGTCGATTCATGCTTAAACCGTAGACCAAACTGAACATGTTTGACAGCTGAGCTACCAAAAACAGTGTTAAGAAAGTTGCTAAAAAATCAGCGGTTATAAGCGAAAGGTCAATTATATTTTTATAATAATGAATTTAATATTTTTCCACAATGTAAAGGCTTTCATCCGCTGCTGTTTATCCAGCTTATGTTATAATTGTCACCATTGTTGTTATTTGCCGGCTGACATTTAATCGTATCCGTTTACAGTAACACGGAGCTCTCATGTTTATAAACAAATCTAATGATCGCCGTTATCTTTCAACAGCCAAATAGAACGCTCATTTTCAATTTTTCCCAGGCCCAAATAATTTATTTTAATTTACCAAAATGAAATAAAATAACATATCTTCTTACTTTAGTGAGCTTGTTTGTAAGAGATAAACCCGGCCGATCGTTCGTAAGAATGTCATTGACAAACGGTTTTCTTGACATGCGATACTTTTAAGATCAGCACTTCAGTATTTTCCTATTGATATTTTGTTGCTGCCGGCAATTTGCAATCATACCATTTCAACTCACCAACACAATTTTAAATGTCCTTTTTGCCTTTCTCGTCCAGGAAAGTGACGAGAAAGATAAGAGTAACTGTTGTTATTTTTTTTGTTTGTTTTTGAGTAAAAATATTCCAAAATAAATTTTATTTATTTATTCCCAGCACAAAAAGGAAATATGATTTCTTTTTTTCCATGTTTTAGATGGCCAATTAATAACTGGCGAGCATCCTATTCTTGCAATCCCAACCTCTTCAAATGACACTGGGAAATCATAACGTTATGCCAAATATCCTGCTGATGCTGCTGTTGTGCATTTGAGAGCAGAAAGGACCTGCTAGAGATAGCAAACAACGGCGACAGCGACAGCAACAACGTTGACTCTAGGCAAAATGTCAATGCACAAAAAAAGTCATTTAATATTTGCCCAAGCCACTTATGCGTTGTATTATTTGAGATTTCGTTCGTTCCGTTTGTCACAGGTTGACAAACGTATCAGTTTTCTTCGTATGGACAAGCAGAAAAGGTTCCTTCAGCCAACAACAACACATATCCTGAGAACATTTTTCTGTTGCTCAAACTCAAACAGTTCTCCAACTTACACTTGTGCCCGACTGTAGTTGTTGTTTGTTTAACAGGACCTCTCTACTTGTCCTGTTACTTCTATAGATTTAACAGTTTAAATGGTTCGTTTGACTGGTGGCTCAATATGCAACTGCAACAACAATTTTCATGCCAGCCGCACCAAAATCCTGGGAATTTTATTTTTGAGGTCAATCAGCTTCCTTCCATATTTTCAGGCAATGGGAAAAAGTCAGCGCTTGTGAGCACCAAGTGTTTTGCACTTTGAGCTCATGGAATTAGAAGAAAAGTCAGTAGTTGGTCGTACAATAAATTGAAGATGGCTCAACAATAACACAAATTGCTTGTATATATTGAGCCATTGTTTAACGTCGGACGAACAATAAAGTCAAACAATAGGCCACATCATTAGGTGCTTATAAAGGACTTTTTAAATTTTGCAACATGATTTTCTTTGCCATGATTTCTCATCTCACCTGCAGTTTTTCTCACAGCCTGAACACAATGGAAAACAACAAAGAACTCCAATTCTACCTCTTCTATTGTTATTGTTGTTGGAAATGCCATTATTGTGGCGATCTCCCGATCACTTTGCCATGTTTCCAACATTTTGCTCTGAATGTATTTCGATAATTAAAATTACTATCGCAAAGCGCTTGGCGAGTTTAAATCGCTAGATTATACTGAGGAGTAAACCCAACATCGAGGAAGCAAAATATGTTTTCCATTCATTTGCATCAAAACCAAAGAACACATCCATGTAATATTCAACAAAAGGAGGTCGACGAAGGAGGTGCTGTTACTCTACTCTTGGGTCACGATTCGTCACTGTAACGACACGTTCTCGCTGGATGCCGGGGTATAGCTCAAGGGCGTCCAGCGTTTATGATTTTGTATGAAAGGATACAACAAAACCAATGGAGTTGTGTACAGAATATATTTTTATCAGTTCAATTTATTAGAATGGAAAATGATGGACAGCCTGTCCAAGTCTTTGGCGAGGTGAGTGATGAGAGTGTTCCCAATAAGGACACTCTCCGGTTGGAAAACGTGCTGTCACCAATCACCCGCACTCACTTTTCAGTTCTTTTGGGGAGGATTTTCTCTTCGCGTGTGTTCACAAAATAGCTGGCAACGCTGCATTAACTTTGAAATTGGGATAGAGTTCATGCCCCAAATGAAAAACTAAAACTTATGTGGTTCCAAAATTCAATTTAAAACTGCTGAAGTCTTGACTTAAATGTTTTTGGGATTGTGATTTCTAAAATAGTTTCTCTTTATAAAAACTGCACTGTTTCTTCTAATTAATTCCTCTTGTGTCGTGTACTAGTGTAAATAAACATTTATGTATGCCTCGATGTGTATGTGTTTTGTGTTTGTATGTATGTCTGAATAGTTCGGAAAGGAAATATGTAGTTGCTCTATTGTGACTTCAATGAACCCACATCGAAGGTTCTATTCTCTGTGCATATAAAGTAAATATGTATATTAATCGCCTAACAATTGATTAAAATTAAAAGAAAAAGAATTGTTTGTTGCGCGCATACACACACATATACTACATATATGTATGTATGTACATATCATGTACATGTATGTGTGTGCAAGTGTATATGCTCCTAAATCAAATATGTTTATTGAGCATTAATAAGCTCAACAAAGTGTCTCTCATGCTTGTGACTTTTTTTGTGATTTGGAGCCCGACTATAGAAACGCATAAAAGAAAAGAAAGAATAAAATCATACTGGTTTTACTGGCTGGAGCAGATTTTTACATAAAACAAACGTTGATAACATGTCTATGGCCATGTACTCGTATGCATGTGTGTTTGTAGGCCTGTACTTATATAACACTATGCAGCGAGAGTGAAAAACAAAAATGTGAGAGAGCACAAAACCGAAAAAGCGCGGGCGCCAATAGAACTTGTCATTACAAATGCGAAAGCACTTAAAGCATGGGCGAGGAGAAATCATGGCAAGCGATCAAGACACGCAGGCAGAAGAAAAGTAACGGCCGTTTAAAGTTTTTTTTTTCTCGCTTTTTTTTCCTTCTTATCTGTTAAAAGCAAATATAGTGCAAAGAATCGGTGATAGAGAACTAACAAATCTAAAACATTCATTCCACTGTGTACGATTTTAGAGTAATTTTAATTATAATAAAGTAATCGAATATAGAAGAGAAAAGCACCTGATAAGTGGCGAAATGATGATGAAGTGTGGTGGCTTTTGAAAACAGCTGTTCTGCTGTGTACCTTGGAATATTTATCATATCTTTTGAGCTCAATAGAAAGTTAAAACCTATAATAGTTGGCTTTCGAGGGGTGATTATGTTTTCCAGACATTACTTTTGCAGGTAGCTCCTGCAAAAAAACAATTAGAACTGCATCCTTAGATTTTCGATATTGTTAAAAAAGGTTCCGCGTCAAATGCAATTAAGTTTGGGATCAGTAAGTTCTAAAAAAATTAAAATATTTTCTTTATAAATTCATTAAATGATAAATAAATTATAAGTTTCTCCATTAAATATTGAATAATATGCTTTCTAAGCCATTGGGTGACAGATGAATCAAGAATTCCAAAAGCACAACGCAGCAACATTTGTGCGGAACGCGCCATTAAAGTCGTACAAAATATTTTCCCCCAATGCAAATCAACACGAACTCTTAATCTTAAGTTAATTTCACTTAACAAAGACAGTTTTTAGATTGTGGTTTTGATTATAATCATATAATTACATTAAGAAATGTAAATAGTTAAATAATTATTTAAAAAAAAAATCTTAAAGGGCTTTCAGAAATCGGCTTCGACGTGGAACGTTTTTGCTCCGAAATGACCTGAGGAAACACTTTTCGGTTTCAGCACAACAACGGCTACAGCGTGGTGATAGGGCCTTATTTTGGTTGTCCCCTAGTGTGCATATAAGGATCCAAAAGAAAGAAGTAGGTTCGCCTACGTGTCTGAATAAGAAGCAAAAGGAGAAGGGGCACCTACGTTTAAGTGTAAACAAAAACTGAGGTTAATAGAACCTGCACTGGTTTGGCTCTCGATGCTTCACCAGTAGTCCAAACTGGTACCACGGGATCCAGTACTGGCTCACCAGTATATACTGCGACTGGATATTGGTAAGGTCTCATTCGAAAGTCCACATGGTGGTTGTGGTTTACACCAATTATTGGAAGATTTGTCAGATAAGGACTGACGATCAACTTTTTTCGTTGGGCTCCTGCCCGGCTGATAGAAGCAAAATCTATGTGTCGCTGTGAATCAACAAAAGCTGCTTCTGGCACATTCGTCTCTCGAAGTTGCAAAGATCTTCTAGACAGGATCGAACACTCTAGCAAGGTGTTGGTGCTTGGATTATCACCTGACCATGTTCTAGAAATTGTCTAGGTGGGACCCCTGAGGAGTCGTAACAGGGGTGGCGGTGAACACCGAATTTCACACTATGTTGAAAGCATCGTCGGATAAGGTCCCAAGGGCAGGAGCTGACGTTAAACTTATACATACGAGTAGTTTCTCTGAATTAAAAGAAGTTATGATCAAAATCTTAATTGAATTGAATATAGAAATACAGAACTCTTGCAGTAATAGAGAAAATTTTTAACAAATTTCTTTTGGAAGGATTTGGATTTCAAAAGCGCAATAAATAATACAATTTTCCTTTAACCTTTTTTTTTTGGGCAGTTTATTATATTGCTGGGAATGATTTCATTTCGAAAAGGAGTTAACGATTGTCGTCCTCAGTCAATTTCCAGTTCTGATATATCGTTTGTTTGCAATCGTTTCAGATCGAATATGACTTTGCGAGTATATGGAACTCCAAAAGTCGCTCATAGTAAAAGAAAATTTTAAATCAAGCCACTCTTTTAGCTCTGCGAATACAGTGACCAGAAAAAAGCAGACGAGCAAATATCGTGGGTCTGGTTTTGTGTGTCTGTCTGCTATATTTTGGAGCAAAATGCCATATCCATGTTGGGCTAAACATTCGGTCGTATCATTGAGCTGAAACAACAATTACACACACACGCACGTGTCTGTGTGTACGGGTGGATGCATTCGCCATAAATAGTCGGCGAAAAAGTAACGAACTGAAGAAGACTGTTTCTCGTAGAGCAGAAGAGGTTAAAGTTAAAAATTTGTAAAAGACTGGGCAGGGCGCGCAAAGACGAATTCTTGAGTGTTTGGTTTTGTTTAGTTCGTATTTTATTTTATTTTATTGTTTTTGCTTATGGGTTTTGGAGTTTTTTTTTTTTAACTAATGCACACACAGTCAGTCAGTGAGCCGGTTGCTTAGGAGTGAGACGACTTGGGAGGGAAAGAAAAACCAAACAGAACATAAACGAAAAGAAATTTTGTCCGTTACAAAAGTTTATACATTTTCTTTTTATTATTTGTTTGCATGTACTTTCAACCACCACCACTAATGCAGTTATGAGCTAAACACACACACACACACTATTTTTTATAATTGAGAAACAGATTTTTTATATTATTTTTATATAAACATGAAACAAGAATTATAAATTGAGCTGCCAGTTTGATAATGTGTTTGAGAATTTGTATCTGTGTGATGTCTGCCTTACACAGATATAAAATAATACTGAAGAAAAAAAAAATTGAAATATTCTTTAGAGTTTCGTATCAAATATTCGTCCGTCTGTCTGTCTGTCTGGCTGTGCTCGTTGAGCGTTGAGCCCTCAAAGCCGTTACAAATGCATGTCCATATGACTTTTTCCAAACAATTCTGCAGTGCGGGTTGATACTGAGACTCGAGTTTTTGTTTTATTAATTATTTTCGTTGACTACAGCACGAACTGTGGGTATCTTGCACTAGTGGTTTGTTGTTGCTTTTATTTTGTTGAATTTCTTGAGCTTGGAAATGGAGGTTGTGTTTGGTAGATGTGGGCTCATCATATGCTCAACAAAAGCCAGTGTGTTAGAGGGAGGAAAATTGGTCATACTTGTGGAAATAAATAAATTCTCCCCGCGTTAACTTCAGAATTAATGTTGAGTTTCGTGTGCATTTCTGCGTGCCAAACTCACACAGGCGTTCACCCTTCGCTACATGCACACAAACATAGAATTGAGTAGCAACGAGCTGCGGCGTTCAATGCAGCTCATCGTGTCTGTGTGTGTGTGTGGCAGCAAAGAAACTATTACATACTTGGAATTTTCTGGGTTGTTATTGTTTTTCTATTAAATCGTAACGTATTTTCACACTCTGTGTTATTTTCTGAAGGGCAGTCAGTTTCATGTTTAGAATGTCTTCCAACTACTGGATGGCTAAATGAACTACACACATACATCTGAATGTACATATGTATGTATGAAGATATGTTTCGTAGGAAAAAATTAAACAATTCATATAAACAGTTCTTGGTGCCTCGTCCTGTGTTTATCTGTGGCACCCATTTTTCTCCAAAACGACCCTCTATCCTCCTTCACATAACCAACTTTCCTAGTTCCGGCATGGCATATTTTGGAGTCATCCCCTTAGTGCTTGTCCAACAACAACAAAATATGTTTGCTATGACACGTTTTCTGCTTAATACTTATTTCTCAGCAGAGTAACAACACCCTCCTTAGTCGGACCTGTTGCAGTAAATTAGCCTACTTCAACTGCTTCTCATCGATGTTCACCTGTCATCTCTATACGAACGTTCGAATATATAACAACTATTTCTAGTGGATACCAAAGGGCGGGCCTTTGCTGAGCAAAAATCAATCATAGGAACTGGCCAAGCAATCCATTTGCTCGAAGCTTTTTCTTCGATTTTAATTGAACATCATGTTTTTATTTTCTTACATGTCTGGGAAAAACACTCAAGTCCTTTACGGGGAATCGAACCCATAGCCTTTGGCCCCCACAGTGGCACCATGAAAAATTCTTGCTTTAATTAGCGGTATTAAATTCCACTTGAATATTTTGTAACCACACGTTCACTCTCTGTTGCTCTCTTTAAAGAAATTAAAAAATTGTGTTCACAAAAATAACAAAAACAGCTAAGAAAGCCTTGAAACAGGACAGAACATATTTTTTGAAATGTTCAGATTTAAGTAATATTTTTTGTCAGAGCAGAAATCACGATTACATCTCTTATAACGACATTCTAAAATATCGCTTCGTTGGGCAATGTTTCTTTTAAATGCTTGCATTGCATCAACATGCAAATACTCGTATATAAGTTGTGCGGAGTGTAAGAGCCTGCAAAACATACTCGTAGAGTATGTAGTATTGTGTGTACATAAATACATGTGTCTGTGGCAATTGTGCACTGTATGATTCAAGAAAGTGGCAAAAGTAACGTATTTTTTGACATGTTATTCATAAACAACAAGAACAACAGCAACAACAATAACGCTGCTACAGCTCTTGCTGCTGGAGAGATCTGCTCGTATTCAAAGAGCTCCATAATCAGTTCGGGTGATATCCATGCAACAGCGATGAAAGAAAAAAAAGTTTTCATAGTTTGCAAATATCGCATGTGGATTAAAAAAAAATCGGGAAATTAAAATATTGGGCTTAGCTTTACAATTGCATATGGAATTGTATGTGTGCACTAGTGCGTTTCCAAATAACTATTAGCAAATTTTGTTACAATAAAGGAGCGACATTAAGCAGCCATGTGCAGGGTACTCTTGTTCGTGTAGGAGTAATTTAAAAAGACGTTTGGCCATTTCTTTTCGTTCAATTGTTAAAAGTGTACCAGCCTCAGATAAGATAAGAACACTTGAGCAGACTTTTCAAACAAAAAGTCATTCGAAAGTGCGGCATGTCCGAAAAGAAAGCAACTTCCCACGATTTTCTTCCATGTCGAGCGGCACTTGAATTGTGTGAATGGAGAAAGAAATTTTAAAATCCCATACATATTTTCATGTTTGTGTTTAATATCTTGAGCAAACAAAAAATGCTTGTTTTACTTTTAGCCACTTGTGGCAGCATATACACGTACATATATATATATATGTGTGTGTGTGTGCATCAACCATCCTTTTTTCCCAAAAGTAAAGAAGTGAATAAATAAATTAAAAAACTTCAGAATTTGTCTTTCTCAATCGTGCGCATACTCCTGTGATGACTCTGGCTCAACAACAACTGCTGGTGTGTTGTTGTTGGCACATGGTTATAACTCATGCTCTTCACGTTCACAACCTGTGGCTGGCATGTGCACCAGCCAAGTAACTGAACTGCCAGCTCCGACTCTGTTTTCCTCTTTCCCCTTAAGATGTCCTGTTGTGTTTATTTTTCAAATTATTTAGTGTCCTGCCTGATGGAATTTTAAACAAGATTTTCGGTTTGCTTTCCCACACTTTAGAAATATTAATGTTCTTCTCTTTCAGTGGTAAATCAGTGAAGTCGTGCTTGTAACAACGCCTACAGAAGTCGGGGCTATCTGTCGTCCTATCCCGATTCTTTCTCTTAAGATAACATTGGGCAGTTTTAGTAACCTGAAGAAAGCGATGAGGTCCTGTGTGACATATTTTCAAATGTATTTGGAAGTACTGGAGAAAAATGTATACCTTGTGTGTGTGTATGTATTTAAGGGAGTGACTAGTTGTAAATCATTCTTCAAAATATCATTGTGACCTAACGCGATCGTTCAGCATCTGCCAATATTTAAGATAAGAAACTAAAACTATACCTCGAAAACTATCACCCAAATTAAGTTTATTCTGCACCTTCCGCCTGGAAAGTGTAACGGTATGGTTTTCGTGGAACTCCCTCACCGTTTCGGCGAAAGCAAGGCACTGGCTCTAGATATTCCCAGAGCTTTTGATGGAGTGTGACTTCACTGCTTTTGAGGCAAATTTTAAATGCCAGTTCAAGCATAATAATGCAGAGATTCCCTCGCGGTTGTATTCTATCTCCTACTCTTTTCCTCATCTTCGTTGCAGAAATCGGATCACTGTTTCCGCAAATTACCAGTAACAAACGCACATTTTTATTTACTAGTATAAATATCTGAATTGTTGCATACTTTTAGGAGGCAAAAAAAAATATATGGTCCTTCCGCTTCAATGACGTTTTTTTTTTTCTTACAAACCTGTTTTTTTAATTTTCTTACCAATTCAAATCCGTTTTTAAACTAATTCTCTCCCAAATTGCTTTATTACCGCACACTGAAGGTTCATGAATAGCAATTGTAATATATATGAGATCCCATCCCTCACGCCGTAGGGACAGACAAATATTATTACCCAAGAAGGCATAAAATGCAAAAGATGCCTGGATAATCATTGGAACCACACGCAGAGTCGCAAGCACAAGAAAATCAAGAAGATGTTGTTAAAAACTAAGTGAAATAATATAAAGTCATCTGAAAACCAGCAAAAGAAAATAAAAACTTTAGCTTTTTACAGCTCCAACTGCAAAATAAGAAATATTGCACGTTATTATAATGCAACTTATGCCTCTTCCAAGACTCTCTTTAAAAATTCCTAAAAGTGATTATCATGCAAACAACGTTAAGATAAACGATCTAATGAAAGAAAAAAGTGTATTTTGGCAGAAATTTCATTGGCAATGCCAGTGCAGAGGTTCCTAAATGTTGCTGCAAATTTCAACACGACGCAAAAATATTTTAAAAGAAAACTCAGATCTGGAATGGTAACGAGGAGCAACTGGCTGGAAAACCTGCTACGATCAAAGGGACTCTCCAAATGTTGCACTTGAATATTTTTCCCAATCTTTTTGGGAGACACTGACCAACGAAAATTGAAAAGTATCCTTTTAATGAATGAAATTTGTTATTCACGAACCACGTTTAAATGAAGATCTCTCTGACCATGACTTTGAAACCAGTTAAATAAAGTACTAAAAGGCAGAGATGGATGGGTGTGGCTCGCCATTAGCCTCAGCAGATTGTAAAACGCTTTTTGCCCATCTCGTGTTTTAATGCGAATTTTCAAGTTGTTTAATTTAGTGTGTTTATGTTTTTATTTATCTGTTTGTTTTACTCTTTTCCTCCTCTTTCGTCTTCTTAACCACATACAATGAGGTGACAAATGACAATCTGTCGATGAGCATGCAGATTACAAACGTGTGATTTTTTCTTCAAGTTGCGAGATATTTTTCGACTTGAAGAACTTAAAGTTGAAACGACAACAAGAATTTCGGTGCGCTCAAAAGGTTTCTCTGGCCAAATCAATATTTGTGGTTAAATGCCCATATTTTAAGTCAACGTTAGTTTGACTGTTTTTACAGCAACTACAAAACTTGTTTCATAATCTTCTGTTCTGGCTGGCTTTGGTCTCTTCGCAAGCTATTAGTTTTCTTTGCTTTCGGAATTTGATGGATGCTGTCTTAAAGGATAACTTGCAGTGGAATATGCGAGGCGATGGTTGTGTGTGGTTTGTTATCTTCAGCAGACAGACAGACAGACAGTGAATTGAAGTGAAGTGAAGAACCTCTACATACGAGTACCTGGGCTTACATAACAATTTAGATTTTGTAAATCTGTGAATGAATTGCGTGTTTGGAATTCAGTTACAAAGTTACGGAAGACACAAAAACAAAAACAGTTTCACAAAGTAAGAAGTCAAGTTAATGATGTTTTAATGGACTTTAACATGTTGTTAAGTGTTGCTGATGTTGGTTGATGTTAATCATACGAATTGCAGTCATTCACAGCAGCCAACAGCAAAACTATCAAAAGTTTGGACAGCTTTACCAGAAGTTAACCCCCACCAACCTGTTCCGTATTGCTCTGATCATCATTACGACACGTTAAAACTCAAAATTCGAAACGAAAAAAGCCTTGGATATTTTGAGTTACTGAAGGAAACTGTAAAACAAAAAGTGGACCGTCTCAACGCACCAAAGAAAAGTAAATAAAATGGATACCTCCTGCACTGTGGTACACAGACTTATTGAAAAGTTCTCATATAACGAGTGATTTTTTTAGCAACTGTTTGTTTTTGGCAGTTAAGCTGTTTTCCTGTAACATGCTACTGTTAAACATGTTCAGTTTGGTCTATAACAGCGCACAGCACCCGAAGCAATGCCCCTATTTAGAGACGAGTTCGGTAAACAGTCTATTTCAGGCTTGAGGCCGGTCAATAGACCGTCTTGATCGCGCTATTTAACGCCTTACGGCTATTGTTTGTAGGGCCATGTTAAGGCGAATGTCGCTAGAGGCAATCCCGCAACGGTTGACGCACTGGAACCTACTGAACTGCACTGCACCGGAACTAAAAACGATGGGCTGGGGCTTCAGAAGGAAGATGAAAAGATAGAGATTTTTTTGTTACTCTGCTGTTAGTGAATGACAGTGTCAATCGCCGCCAGTTTTGTTCAATGACTTTACGTACGACTGAGCGCGGAGTCGAACTCGAGGTTTTCGGCTTCATAATCTCATGTTAGCTACTTCAGCCAAAACCACCCGCCACAAGGAAAATTGGTTATAGAAGGAAGGATAGAGGTTGTAGTGTCTGAATATTTGCTTTGATCGTTCTCAAAGTGCAAGCGGCGGGGAACACATCTGCAGTAGTTTGGTCCACATACGAACCGTTCGGCTAAAAAACAAATTTTCTCTGTAATGCGTTTTTTCTATATATTATTCGTTGGTATATAGACCACAAATTGATGCGCTCTTGACGAAAACCGTGTTGGAGGTAAGAAAGGATGGGTTTCTGGAAAAACTTTTCTGATTTCATTAGAGCAGATCCCATTTTGTAGCGATAGAACAACGCTACATTGCGACGATGCTCATGTGAATTCTTAGAGTTGGCTACCCTTCTGTCTCCGATAACTTTCTTTGTCCTCTCCTGTACCCGAGAGAGTAACTTCAAAAAATACGTTGAACCCCCGGGGCCAAACAAGACAGTTGCAATCCATTTTCGGCCGGTGTTGCTCGGAAGCTAACAAAACTAAAATCTCTATTTAGCAGCTTCCTTGCGAACACTGTGTCTCGGAAACAGCTTTTTTTCTTTTTTGGCTAGAATTTAAATGCTTTTGAACCAACTTTTCTATATAAAAGAAGAGTCAAACTGAGTTTTTTACTTCCATTAAAGCCAACTTTATTTATAAATCTAACTACGCATTTTCGAAGTCTTCATTTCATGATCAAGTTTTTTAAATTTGCTATCAAACAATTTTTCAAATTTTGCAGATCTTTTCCTCGTGACATGGCGCACTGTGTGTTGTTTGAAAAGCAAAAATAATTCAGGAAAGTGTCGGTTGTTATCACTTTAACACAATTCACGTGTGTGACCCAAAACATAAAATAAAAGTGCATTAAGAGCCCTTTCGCTCTCTCTCTCTCTCTCTCTCTCACTCACTCATTCAAAAATTACAATACTTCACTGAATACGATGTGTGAAGTTCACAGACTTGGAACAATATCGAATGTAATGGAGAATGTCCGGAAAACAATCAGAGACCATAAAATACACTTTAAATGGTGCCATTATTATCGACTTCAAGCATTAAAACCGCCGTCAATTATCGTATCGAATTAAAAGGAAAGATATTAAACGCATTAATGAGGTGCAACAACAACTCTAAAACACCACCGCAGCAAAATCGGAATCAGTGCAAAGAATTTGTTCTTCGTTTTTTTTTTTGTGTGGCTTGAAATTTTTATCACAGCAGTGTCCTGCTCTCATGACCAGAAACAATAAGTAAATAACGTTACAACAAATATTTAATTCTGTAATCAACAGGCACTTGTTGCAGTTGTTGTTCCGTAGTTAAACTCCAATTTCATTTGCTTCAAAATTTTCCATGACTTGGAGGGAAAAATCATGATCAAGACACTTTTGTGTTTCCTCAATTTTTTCTTTTTGTTACAAAAAAGTTTCACAATTGTTGAGTGAAGACAAATTTTAAATAAAAAATTCTCTTTTGTTCCAAATGTTTGTAAGGGAAAAGCGGCAAAGTTCAGTGATTTGATGCTCTCCTCAGCTCAAGTCGTCGTCGTCGTCGTCTTTTCATTTTCCTTCCCAATATTTAGTTGGTTGGGTTTAATGCATTTCCAGGAATTCCATCATAATTTTTATAGTTTCTATAGACTGTCTGTGTTGTTTTCACTGTGTGCCGTTGGAGATTGCAACAAATATCCCAAAAACATTGTCAGTGTGTATGCTTCGTACAAACATTTAAAGTACTCTGGCATACTTGTTGGCCCGAATCTTTAAAAGATATTTTTAACATCTCCTCATCATCATCGTCGTCGTCGTCATCTTGTCCTCCTTTGAGGTAGGAGTAGTTGCATTAAGAGACATTCGTGTGAAATGTCGAATAATTTCAAGATTGAAGGTAAATATTTGTGTTGTATTAACACAAACAATCTCATTGTGTTCGTACTACTAAAATAATTTCTTTTGTGCGGACAGTCTTTCATACGGATTTGTTATGCCAACGCAAACACTTTGGGTCTTGGAATTGTTTTTCTTCGTTTTTTATTTGTTTTATTTTGATTTTTCAATTTTGAGAAAACTGTAAACGTAAAAAATGAACGCACAACGTGTAAAATATTGCTTCTATTCACTGCTACTCCTGGATTCTGTGTCTTGTCCAGAAAAGAAGTTCCATTCCAGAAATGAAGTTCAATTAATGGATATTGTCACTTCACTGGCATACACTTTTATTTCTTTGAAACTCACATTTATTATTGACTATTTGCAGTTACATTTTCCCCTTTATAACATATATTTTCGGAAATTAGTTGCTCTCTGGGTAAAGTTTTGGTGGCTAAACCAAGCACCAGCTTATTTTTCTTCTAACGATTCCGTCCACGACATCTCTTTACATCCGACTTCCCGGCTCACTTTCTTTATATATTTTTTTTTTATTATCAGAACTGGCACTCAGAGGTCATGCGCACATTGTGCTGGAACTACAAAACTTGGTTGTTGGATGGAGGATAAAGGGAGTAGCGTCTATGAACATTCGATTTGAATTTCTCCATGTTATATACGACAGAAAAGACCTCCGCTGGGAGTTTACTCCACATACGGGCAGCACAGGTAAAGAACGAATTTTCCTGTTCATTAGTAAATCTACCACATATGGATCTGATCGCACTGTTGAGCGTAGAAAAGTGCGCGTTTCTCGAAATAGATCCCTGATTTCATTGGAAGACAACCCATTATAGTAGCGATAAAACACTGAAACGCACCCCATATTGCTTCAATGCTCAAGTGAGTCAATAGAGCTGGCCATATGAGTTTCTTGACCCTCTCCTGTGCTTCAAAACAGACTTTGAAGCACCGGCCCATACAGGAGAGTTGTATTCCATTTTCGGTCGGATGTAAATGGTATAAATAGTGAGGAGATCAGACGGAGTGAAGTATGTCTTACACCGCCTTAGAAAGCCGAGACACTTGAATGCTTCTCTTGAAACATGAAAAGTGTGCTCTGGCCATCGAACGTCACACTGGATTTTCAGGTCAAGAACATCAAGAACATCTGATTCCTTAATATCCATGCCAGACATGTTTACAGGTGATGCCCGTAAGTACTGTGTCTTACGGGCATTGAAATTTGCCCTATTTTTGTGACCCCATTCAACAGTTTTACCGTTGAGCGCAACATTCATCGCCCCGATCTCTGACGATGTCGACCTATTATTGAACGTATATGAATGCCAAAGGCTGCTCATATGAACTTAATTCTGAAAGTCTATCTAAACTGTTGTTTAACAGAAGATTTATAATATGCGCTCGCAAACGTGCATGTTAATTCCTGCCGACCAGTGATGTCATATTCTTTTTCCAAAAATCTTTTAAATGGTGCAAAATAGAAACTTTTTCGACCGAAAATCTCTGAAAATAGCGTACTAAAGGTTCTAAAGCGAAACTGCAACAAAAGCCATCCTATTACTTTTTACACAATCATAATTGACCGTGTAACGTGGTGACGATAGAATGGATTTCTGATTGATCAATTTATTTCGCACGGTCAGCTGTGGGTCTTGGTTGCTTTTTGTTCCGCCAGAAAAGCAGAAAAATCTCTATGAGAAACAGTCTGTATGATTGATAACGTTATTAACTATTGCTTTTATCCCTGTAATTGACGTTGAAAGAATAACAAGGATTTATGCTTTTAAACATTTTGCCTTGTTTGCGAATGGCCTGTGTAATCTACACTTTTGTTTGTGAAATTATTGCACCGATCACATGCATTTTAATTTTGTTATTCTTTTTTTTTTTTGCACAGGAAGTTGCCTGTAATTTTTAGGATTATGAGTTTCTTTCCTCTCCTCATTGTTTTATTGAACACAAACAACAGATTGAATCAGAAAAGTAACAAGTGCCAACCAGTGGTTATCAGTTCCTTGATGTTGGTAACGATCAGGAGGACTTGCTTGCACTTGTGTGGCCTCATTTGGTGTGTGGTAAGTGTTGTTGAATGCAAGGGACCTTAAAAAACAAGGATTTCGTAAAAGTAGATTGCAACTGCAAAACAATATTGTTCTAAGGGATTTCTGTGGTTCATTATGTGGGGATTAGAATTTTAAAATTACGAAAAATAATAATACAATCAAATATAGTTTTATAACTTGATCAGCAAAGTAATTGATGGAATCCTCAACATCTTGCTTATTATCCTTTTTATTAGCTTCCGTTTTATTTTGAAGAAAAACGAAACATGTGTGTTTTTTTGTTGTTGTTGTAAATTGCGGCCACACCTTATTTAAAAAGTGCCATTGTAAATGCAAGATTTTATATTAAATGCGTGGGAATATTTCCTTTACAACTTGAGCTTTCTTTTAATTTATTTTATTGACTTATTTTCGCCCAATTCCCACCTTTTTAATATCTTCTTTACGAGTGTTCAACATGTATTTCTCTCTGCCGGCCCCACACATTAAAATACTTGCATGACGTACATACACACACACACATACACATATTCAGTCCGCTCATCAAGTTTTTCTTTTCTACCCACTTGTTTTTGTTGTCTGTCTGTGATTCCTGTTTCCTCGCTCATCCCTCTCTGCTGATAAACCGGCAAGACAGAAGGATTCGTGCTGGTGGTAAGTAAGTGGAAACCTGTAGAAATTTTGGCGCCAAAAATTTTTTTAAATCTCGAACATCGAAACCTGTATTGCAACAAAATCATATCTTTGGCTCATCGTACCTTTTGCCAACGCACATTCTCAAATCTCAGAGTATTCGTGCTGTAAAGGGTTATCCATTTTTGGGTTCCAGAAGCAACAGTAAATAAAACTCTTAGAAGGCAATGAAACGTTTTTAGTTCGTTATAAACGAAATACAACGTCATTTACATGACCGCTTCCAGATTGGTTGCAGCAGTGAGCCTGACAGAGAAGAAAAAAGGCTTTTCAAAAAATCGGCGCCGAAACTCTGTTCATCAGGATATCTGCGGTTTGGTGAATGAAAATTTACTTGTTTTACGTGCGTTCTTAGGTTATAAACGATCCATATTTGTAAATGTCAAACCTTTCGCAACGTAAGTGACACTTCAGTGGACAGCGTTGCCAGATTGGCGGTTTTGCAACCATAAGTCCTTAGTAATCGACGTTCTTTATTTCCTAGCTCATTTCGTTCTTTCACTTTTCTTGCTTTAATTTATTTTATTCCTTTCATGTTCGTGCCATATGAAGCGGGCTATTTTAATAGTAGAGGTCCTTGAGACCAGAAATCGCATTCACGCAATACATTGCCTCTCTGCTGTTTACATCCATTCCTAATGATCATGTGATTCGTATTTGGGAAGTTAATTTTTTGGGCTGATTCTTGCTGTGCACACAAATGAATTTATAATTCTTTCCTGAGAATTTGAAGAAATTGTGTAAACGGCTCAAAATAAAAACTTGCATTTCTGCATTCCAAGGAACATCTACATAAATAAACAGCAACTACCAGAACCAATCTACAGCAACCGTCCAGCCAGTCAGCCAGCCAGCCAGCCAGCCTTTCTATCTACCAACTAAATTGTTTCTCTTTGCATAACGAACCGCAATTCTCTCACTCTGCTTTGTTCTCTGGCGATAAATTGACGGCTTTGTAACCCACCGATTATAAAATGTTTTCCAAAGGGAAGGTATCCCCCTGTGCAACATAATTGCGATGGAAGTATAACTGTAATAAAAAACAAATTTTGTTTCTCGGATTTGCGCCTTCTTTGATTGACATTTTTGAAAAATTCAAAAACTACATGAAGTGCAGTGTTGTGTTAGTTGTTGTCGGCCTATTTCGGGGATGAAGGCATAGGACTGGTCACAGAACAACTACGGCGTGTACTAAAAGCAGAGTAACAGCGCACTTCTTCGTCGGTTCTATAGCAAAACATTACCCTGCGAAGTAAAAGGTTAAAATTGCCATAAACAATTACCTATCTTCCCAACGGTCCTCATCTGTAGGGGAATCCCCACTGCATATGTAGAGGAATCCCTTTAATGCTGGTCCTACTTAAAAAAATGTATATATTTTAATTTAATAAATAAACTAGAAATCTGACTACGCAGACAAGAAGAGTTTGGCACTGGAGTGATCTGGGAAGAGCGACTGATCTACACCAGCTATCGCATGGTATTGAAGCCCGGCTAAACATATTGAAACACGAAATGGGCATTTTTATTGCCTTCCCTAAGCATCCGTTCCCACATCAAACATAATTTAAATTTCATGTTCTTTAACTCACAACTTTTTATTCAAACAGCACTGATTTTTCGGTCAACCCTTAGCCAGGTATGAAGCTCATAATGCTGAATGGTTTGTTATTAGAGGCCAGAACGAAATAAGGCAAAAAAGAAAAAACATTAACAAAAAACCCATCACAAATTATTCTCAGATCCATTTAACATGAGTTTTTATTTCAAAGATTTGGCGGTAGAACAGAGAAGAGTTGCCAAAAGAAATAAATGGTTATTTTGTTGTGTGCCATTGATTAAATTGGACATTAAGTTTTTCAACTTAGTCGAAGATTGCACTCGCTTCATTGCGCCCCTCTTGTTTGTGTTCTCCCTGTGTGTTCGCATTAAGGAGTTCAAAAAGGAGGGGACAAACGCAAAACGTTTAAATGAGAATCGCTGCCAGTTATAAATAGTTTACGAGTATGTGATCACTCTGCTCTTGTTTTCAACATTTATTTTCACAGCAATTCTCCTTTTCACATTTGCATTCGGGAAAAATGCATTTTATGATTTTGCGAAATCGTTATTTGAATTGTGACCTTTTGTTTGCCAAGAATCACTTAGAGCTTCTTTTTGTAAAATAATTGAACAGGAAGCTTAAGTTGGTGGTAGCTGCCTTTCTTTGGAAACAAATCAAATGGCATTTAACATGGAAGACCTTAAGAACTAAAAATGTGGTTTGGAATGGAATACAAGCAATACTTTCGCTTGGAGACGAAGATCTCGTGCCACTTGGAAGCATTATAATTTCCAGAAAATTAATAGTCGTTATTTGTAGGCGATACTGCCAGCCGCGATCATCAGACCAAAAGCAACGGTTTGCATACTATGAAGGGCATTCAAAAATCGTCTCCGCCAAACACCGATTTTCGAGTTATTTTTTTCTCCTCGTATCTTTGTTTTATTTCAATTATTACCAACAACACTTCATTGGGGACGACACACAAATGGCCGAGGACAAGATAAAACAAAAATATTCAAAATAATTGCATACTTTAAGCGCCGTAAAATTATAAGCGAGCAGACAAAACGTTGTCCCAACAGACGTACTGACAGTTTAACTCTTTCTTATTTTTTTTTATTTTTTATTGTTGTGTTGTTGTGAACATTAATGTTGGTGTAGTTATTTTTAATGGTACTGCTTTGTTCACTCTTACAATCATAATTTGTTAATTGGTTCTTAAGTTGCAAGCCGACGATGCACAGGAGAGATTCTTCTGCATGCGGATACAAATTTGTTGTTACAAAGTAAAATGCATAAGAGAATGACTTCAATGCACTCCTTTATTTTCAGTTTCAAATTTTCCTTCAGCACCTTTATGATGGTTTCTTTTTTAAATCGCATGTAGCGATATGGAAACAAATTAAAAGCGAAGAAGACGGATGCCTCATTTAAGGAAATGCGCCAGTGCAGCGAGCGATTTAAACAAATTAATTAACTAGATGTTATTTGCTCAATTATATTTCTTGTTTAGTTTATTGCTCGTTGGCCAGAGAATGTTTAAAATGTCGAAATTAATTTTTCAGATACAATTGCCATAGTGCTGCACATAAATGGCAAAGAATCTAAAGCCGTTAAATATAAGAATGGGTTTGGTGCAAATGTATTTGCAAATAATTTTGCAGTTCATTATACAATATTTATTTATCATTTTAATAAGACATTTCAACTCAGAATTTAGGGCAACAGCTTCAATATCATACGACAGTATCATCATTCAAGAAGTGTTGCTTATAAGCGTTTTTTTTTCGCCCAAAATATTGATATTGAAAAATGAAATTGCATATCCTGCGTTCTCCTCTTTCAGCCTCAGCAATATTTCGTTACACTTTCTGTTATAATAGATAAAAATTTTTGGCAAAATTTGATTTTTTTATTATATATTGAAAAATATATTTTCTTTGTTGCAGGTTTTTTTTTTAAAGTATCAACGTAGTAACGGAATAAAACTATATTTTATAAAAAGTTACTTCACTGCTTAATAAATTATAAAATAACAACTGAAACTATTATTTTTTTTCTTCATTGATAAAAAATTAATTAATAAACAATAGTTTTAAAGCTATTATTATTTTATAAAAATATGCCCAAGCTCAATATTATTACTTAAAATAAAAAATCAAAGGCTGGAAAATTAGAACAATATATCTGTACTTTTGCAAAAATATTGTACATTAATAATTTTTGGAAAAGTGTTTCCTACAACTTCTTTCTGTATTAAAAAGTTAATAAAATCGCCAATATGGAAAAACACAGAATCGAGGCAAAAAATGTGTAGATACAAAAATTCAATCAGCAAAGAAGCCAAGAAGAGTGTAGGGGGGACTGCAGTGATGTGGAAACAGCGCAATACTATTTTGTACAAGATCAGACGGCCGCCAACCAACTGATCTGCACACAACAACTTGGCGTGTTAGTGCGAAATTGTTATTTATCAGTTACGCAGAATATTAATACATTTTTGCAAAAAAAAAATAAATAAATAAATAAATAAAAAATATAAATAAAAACGCGTATCTCCAATGTGCCCGTATGTTTTTATGAGCACAAACAAGCTTGTATTTGAATGTGTTTTGTTGAGCCATTCAGCCTTCTTTCCTTCCTTCTTACTGAATTCGCCGTGCGGTTCAGTGCTACTCTTCAGTCGAAACGCTGTATCCATATGTTTTATTAAAACTCATTTCTGTAATATTTTATTATGCTTCAAGTTTTGTTTGTGTACATTTTAGTTTTTAAAACAAACAAGTATTGGCGTGGGAATAAAAACCCAGATCCAGATACAGACCAACACAAAAACAGATGATCTTTCAATGTGCGCTTAAGTAAATATGAAATGTTTTACATAATATCTCACACGCACTCATGACACAAAAACTCACACACACACACACACATACACACACAGCTATTTATAAATAGTTAACACTCCCCGTTCTACATATTGATAATTAAAGAAAAAAAAAACCCTTTTGCTATTCAAAGAATATTTTTGTTTTGATGATTTGAATTTGGTCAAACAGCCATTAACACAAATTAACAAATGACATCAAGCCAAACTTATATTTACATACTCACACACACACTTACATATGGGAGTACATAAATATGTGACTGATAAACGTATTTAATTGAATGTAGTTTCTATGCCTACAGTGATGATCAATTGTCCTTGGCAATGCGTTCGCTTTGGATTATCGTTTTGTGTTCAACTAATCTCTTTATATATTCCGTAATTCCGTGCGATGTTGATAGTTAAAAAAATTTTATCTTGGCACACCATCTTACCGTGAATGTGTGGAAATGTATTTAAAATATGTATTAATGTGAGTGGAACTGATCTGCAAATGTGTTAAGGTACGGTCACACTTGGTCAAACGTTTGCCCAAACAAGCGTGACCACTAAACGATAATGATATATATTTGGATCCAGATACATGTTGAGTAAAATATTTTCGCAAATAACCAATAGACAGTGTCATAGCATCTGATATTGGAAACACTAGTCTAAATTATAAGGTTTTTCATTAGATTATTGTGGTGGCGCCTTTTTGGGCTAACGTTTGCCTGATCCTTTAGTCACATCAGTTTATTTACTCATGCTACAAATAATAGATCCATCAATATTTTAAACTTTAAATTGTTCGATATGCGAGCTTTTCATTACTTAAACGAGTTTATCAATTAATTTCTTCATTCAAATATGAATCCCTGGTTCAAATTAATTTTCCTATTGTTGATTTGCTCAACCTAATCATTGCTTATGATCAAGAGCTTTAAATTGACTGCACATTTTTTAATTATTAAGCTAATGAAGCTTTTCTAATTGTTATTTATTCTGGTGGGAGAATAAAATTTATTCACCTTGCGAATTGGACTAAAATCTTAATCAGCCCCATTATGAATTTCTGCCCTCGCCATTTTACTTTTCCCGAGAACAAATCCTGTTATTCTAATAAACAGAGAAATAACTAAATTAAGGAGAATTAGAAACAATTGTTTTGTTTATGGCAAATTAATTTGTAATTCTGATTTAATTTGCATAAATTCGGAAACTGTTTTTTTTTATAAAATTCAGTTTGTGCTAAAAGTGGTGAAATAAAACGCAAAGCTTTCAAAGTGCTAGCCGGGGAAATTCAGTTGCTGGCCGAATTAAACTTTTCGAACTAAAATAAATGTTTTCAAATATTTTATTCAATACTTACATATTTTTTTTCTTAAAAATGTACTACTAACGAAATAATGAAAAATTTTTTTTCCCAGTGAAAAAATTCAGAAAAATGGGACATGAAGAAAATAATCAAACGGCAACACGGGTATTAAATAAAAATATATTGCCGTCAGGTTGATACAGTTCTCGTATTAAATTTTTATAAATAAAACTGTTATCATATCCAACTATGCCACCTAATGAGTGGTGACAAACAAAATACACATGAGTACTGATGATGAAAACGTTGTGGCTTTCGAAAACAGCTGTTCTGCTTCTAGGGAAATTGTAGTGAGTAGCGAATAGGAAGAAAACTAACACCTTTCTCACATAATTTGTATTCACAATTGGGCCGAAAGAATATCTGTTTATGTTGAGAAGCAGACGTGTACATGAACAGTCGCAACATTTTGTTTCCCACTGTACATTTGTACTCCTTCAAATTAAGTGAAGTGAGATGTCTGTTGCTTGATAACAAATGACAAGATGGTATTTTATAAATTTACATACAAATCGACTTGTTTTTCGGGATGATCCACGCGATTTTATTCATAGAATTCGGGTAGAAAGATTTCTTAAATACAGTTTAGGGTTTCTAAATCATACAGAAATCGTTTTTTAAGAATGTCTTTCAGCCGTTATTTAGCAGTTTCTACGAGCAGCACATGAGCACATCTTTTCTAAGAAAACTATTTGAAAATAAGGCGCGCTGCGTATTCCTTGTTCCTCTGCTGCCGCTGTGGGCTGCTGATATTTGTTTATTTGTGCTTCTCCAATTCTGTTTTTATTTTCTGAGTAATTGTTGTTTCTGTTTTGTTATAATTTTTGTTGCTGTTCGTTAAAATATGTGAGTCGTTAGACTTTGCTTCATGTACTAGTGTGTAGTCTGTGCGTGTGTGGATGCTGTTTGGGGGGGAAATCCCTTGTAAGTATCGGCTTGTACTTTGCAATTGCAATTAATGTTTATGTAGTTGTACTCGCATGTACTCGCAATGCTTGTATCTATTATTAAAGTACGACGAACAACTCTTTGTTGTAGAGTTTTTTGAACTTTAGACTAACTCAGAGTGGGCTTTTGTAGACTTACGTGAATGGAAGGGAGGGAGCGGGAACATTCGGGGTACATTCTTGAAACTTGTTTAGCATTATTTGTGCCCCCTCTTCTTTGGCTGTGCAAGAGCTTGATTGGGATGGCAGGATGTGTTGCTTTATTGTATTCTTGGTTTGGGCTCCAGTTCTTTTTTTTTTCATTTATTTATTTTTTTTTGTTTTTTGCTCTGCAATTCTAATAGACCATGATTAGTTGAAACTTTAAGTGTTTGCTGGATCAAATGATCGTTAAGAAAGTGTTGTGACTTGCAGATGATGTCTATCTGCATCTATTCAGTCAGCTTGGGTTTGTTGAACTCGTGTTTTCTAGCAAACAGAAGGATTCTATTTAAAGAGAATGATGTTGATGTGTATTCTACAATGTGTAATTTAAGATCATTTAAGAAATATCATTTTGTATAGGGGAGCTGAACCACGCTCATCCGGGGATAAATCACAACAAAGCACGTATGTAGATGCTGCTTGAGATGCAGTTGCAATGTTTGGGGTCGATTATGGTTATTTTTAATAAAAATTACTTCTACGTGTAGATGCCTTAGATTAAAAATACTTTAGAATCAATTATATTGCTTGGGTAACTACATGGATGCATGTGTATGTGAGTATGTGGCAAAGGAAGCATTTAACTCTTTTTGTAGTAATCTAGAAGCTTTAATTCAATTGGCCATTTAAGGTACAGTTTAATGTGAAAATTGCAAGATTTCGTCGAATTAATTTGTAATTTAAAGCTTAAGATTTTTTTAAACTTTCGGATGTGATTTAAGAAAATATATACGAATTAGAGAAAAGTATTAAATCTTTATTTGAGCCGATGGATCGATCTGTATTTAAAGATGATTTCACGTAAATGTGCATCGCTTTAAATGGTTCATAAGCTGGGTCCAATTTTAGCATGCTCTCTGCGACATATCGGCTGGTACCTCACGAATAAATTCTTCAATGTTGGTTTCCTCACATACAATAGTCTAAACGTATTAAACCGCACGATCTAGGTAGGCGATCGAACGGCCCCAGACTTGAAATAAACTGTTCACCGAACTTGCCCCTCAATTGAGCCATTGTTTGGAGTGCTGTGTGACATGTCTTGTTGAAACCACATGGCAGCCAAGTTCAGCTTTTGCGTTTTGGAGAAACAATATCTATCTAATCATTGCACGATTATGCCGATCATTCACAATAACGTTCCTGTCTGCGTCGTCTTTGAGAAAGTGCGTACCAATGATGCCACCAGACCATAATCCAAACCAAAAACTCCGTTTTTCGGGATGCATTGACAATTCTTCTAATGTAAATACGGCGTATTTCCTTGTTCACGTATCCATTGGTAAGTCGTTTCATGGTTAAGTCATAGACCAAACTGAACATGTTTAACAGGAACATGTTACACGAAAAGTCCAAGTTCAATCGTACAAATCTCATTCAAACTCATTCATTGTTTTCATATTAAAGTACATTTTTAACATCACTTTATTATTTGTTAAGTCAATTGGCAGTGAAAAATATTACGACACTCGGCGGAAGATAAAACGGTTAAATCAATATTAAACAAGTTTAAAAATTCTGCGCTTTTTATCCACAAGCATTTGCAAGAAAAGGAAGATGTGAATTGAATACCAAATTATTAATAAATTAAATGAGAAAAACCTGGAGAGAAACACATACGAAAATAGAATTAGCCATAGAACACCAAATTGTAATAAAAATGTTAAATTTAAATAACTTTTCAATAATTGATGCTAGAAGAATAAGGGCCATTTGTTTTTGCAACAAGTTAAATGCTGGTTCCACGAACAAGCCCATAGCAATTTAGAGGTTGCTTCGCATTCCAAATTTATAAAATTTGCATGAAAAACAAAAACTAGTTTTTGAATTCTTTGAAATTTTTTTATGCTTTCCATGTAATTTTAAATAAATTACTTTTCATTTTATTATGTATGAATTTATATTCTATTAGTCGAACTTTTTTTCTTGCGTACATTAATTAAATTACTTTCCAATATGTTGCCCTGTTCTGCGAATTTTCTGTTTCGCTAGAAACCAGAAGGATTTACTGAAAATCTTAATTATTCATTTTAGTTTTTAAGATCTATAAAAGTCCTGCAAATATGGGTTAATGAGTGAGTATCTTTATGCATTTAGAGTTGCTTGAGAAAGATTGTTTTAAATGTGTTTTCATGCAAAACCGCAAATGAAGCCAACCAACGAAGATCATATGACGACCCAATTAAAAAACTGATAGTGCAAAATATGGAAACTTCTTCCACCACTGCCACAGTGTTAATATGTCATCTGTAAATAATACTCCGATAACAAACAAACAAACACACAAACAAACCAACTCATTGACTCTCATCTGAACGATGGCCATGTATTAATAACCTTGGCAACTTTAGCCAAGTCCCACTGCCAACGGAAGTCATTAAGGAGTTGAGAAAAACCAAAGGAAACTAAATGAAACCGAATCGCATGAAAAGGAGCCATAAAAAACATAATACGAATAGTTACAAAAACAATAACAACAACAGCATGGCTAGTAATAATAAAGTTTAACAAACATCTAAATTGCAAAAAAGAAGAAGCCTGTAGAAGAGCTCGAATGTTGGTTGGTACTGGCCAGTCTTTGTGTGGAAAATAGATACACACTCACTCACAAGCGCACAAACTGCGCACAGACAGTTGTACAAATCATTGCAATGTTTATAAAGTTCGCGCAAGGTCCTTGCTCCCGAAAGATGTTATTACGTCCTACAAACAGAGATAGACGCATCACACTCCAAACAATTTGCATAAACGCACTGGGTGATGTCTGCCCAAAACAGTGTCATTCAGGATAGTTTTTTAATTCTCTTGTTGCTACTGAACACATACTTTTTTTCAACCGGGTCGAATCTTAAATGCCCTTCAATTGCTTAGTAAATAAAAATTATTTTGTAGGGTCACTCCGGAGTGGGAGACATCTCACCTTTGCCACAAAACACTAAAGTCATTTTTTGGGGTTACATATTAAGAGAGAAAAAAAATTGTATAGGATCATTTAGGGGTCAAAGGTGGGGGCAGAGTAAAGTCAGAGCACATCTCAGAATCGTCATAAAAGCTTTAAAATTTAATTTTTTTTCTGGTTTTCTGGCTGCAAGTTCAACGCTTTGGACCTTCTTTGACAAAAAAGAAATTACAAACTTGACCTGTAGGATAACAGAAATGTATTTATACCAATTTTCAAGGGTCTGGATCTTTTCGTTTGGACTTCGTTTCTGATCAAGAATATATATACTTTATGGGGTCTTAGAGGAATATTACGCTGCGTTACACACGGAATGACAAAGTGGATATACCCTCCTCCAATTCTTTTTCGGAGGGTATACAAAACTATACACGTTAAGTTTCTTATTAATCAAGATTTTGTTTATAAGTTAGGCTGACTAGCAGCCTGCCAACATATTTATTATGTGACTGGGCGCTAACGGCCATCACATGTCAGTTGTAGCGGGTGTGTAGCAAGTCAGAGTAAGTTAAATGCCAGCAATTACTAAGAACACCCTGATGAAAGCGGACGTGGATAATTGCCAATCAATTTCTACAAATCACTACACTGCAGTAAATGCTTTTTTTGGGTATTCCCTCGACATGTAAGTAACGTGTTTTATTGCGCGTTAGGCTAATCTACTCGTATATGCCAACATTCCATTGAAACCCCATCAGTACAGTTTTTGACTGCCTGCTTTTTGTAAATAAAATTAAAGATGTTCTTTTGGGTTTTTATACTGAAAACAATAACAAAATTGGGTTTTTATTGTTTCAATAAAATTTACCTGACGAAAATGTTTATGTTATTTACAAAAAACAGACAGAGAATTCCAGGAATCAATAAATTGAGCAATTAGTGATAATTGCTTCATGTAATCAATCAAACTCCTCACTGAAACCTTGTGAAGTTTCAGTAAAAGCAAAAACTCTGGAGCGCAGTGGTATTGAAAAAAGTCCAACTAGGGACTTTCCGCTTCATAGTGTTGTGTTAACTACAACACTATGAAGCGGAAACAGCCTTGGCGGCTCTAGCTCATCTGCTCTCTCGTTACCTAAGGAGTTCATGTGGGATGGAACCCAAGCGGCGTTATGTATCAAGCCAATATCTGTTTTTATTCGTAAAGCGAATTAAATTAAACCGCACTTATCGATCTACCCTCGAATGATTTGTATATTGAAAGAAAAAGTGTTGCTGAGTTAGAAGTTCAAAGTACCTCCCCCATTTGAATTTCATCTGCTGCAGCTGCAACAATATTTTCTAGTAAACAGAATTTGTAAACACAAGTTTGTTTTTCTTTCACTACGAATACGTCCGACGATCTTGTGCTGCATTCCAGATAAGTAGTACGTTCGAGTACTAGAACTAGAACTTACAACGATGCGGTTGTAGTAAAACTAACTTAACTGGTTTGTAGAGAACGAAGAGTTAAACATCAACCTCCTCTTGAAAAACTACCAGTCACGACATTTAAGCTGATGCAACATCCTTCCAATTTGATATAACCTCTGCCTCCTCCTCCCCCTGCTCCTTAGCCTCCTCGTCGCCGTCTTTCGCATTACCCCATTGTGCTCATCTTGGTCTTGGGCTCAGTATCTCTTAATGCGCTTGTTAAGCTGTATGCGCTCCGTGCTATTGCCGCTGTGTGTTTTTGTTGCTGCTTTTCTGCCTGTCTGTCTGTCTGTCTTTGGGGAAATTGAAAACGAACCTCCTTTAAGCATGAAGTTTGTTAATGAGTCTTATTAACATTTTGTCATGCTTTCAACTTTTTTAAGATAAATGTCTCAAGTTTAGGAGAAAAAAAGAAGCGGCCACAAATTCGAAAGAGTTATGATAGAGAAAATTAAATTTAATTGGTTTGTTTGCAAGCTCCCGCTGCCACGATGGCTCTTTTTTCTGTTTGTTTAGACGGATGGCTGCTTATTTAATCATCTTTATTACGAGCATCTTAATTTTATTGAATGAATTGTAATTTGCAAGGCAGCAAAAACTCGAAACAAAATGAAAATTCGATTAAGGAAAGAAATTTGTGCTTAAATTTGTGGAAGGGAAAGCACAACGCAGTTTCGTTCGCTTAATAACTCCGCAGAATTTTTTAAGTGTGTGTTTTTTTGACGTCGTTGAGTTACATCTTTGAAGAATTTCCAAAGTTCTTTAAAAACAACTTTCTTGACACTCTTTGGACATCCAAACGCCTTTCCCATTTATATTGCACTTCTTTGAATTTTGTCGGTGAAAATATTTTGACAAATTTTTCTGTTGCTAAAGAAATTTCTAAAATTTTTACGTCATCGTAATATAAAAATTTGTGTCAAGTCTGAGTAAGAAAGTGCAGACTATTATTGCGCATGACAGACAGCCTTAAAGGAATTGTTTTGTCTTGTGCACAATATATTTCGTATAACTGAAATTGGAAATGATCTTGATTGCAATTGTGCTTAGTTCTTGTTAACAATTACGAGAGGAAATATTTGATAACTATAGTTTTTTTATGTTACAGCATTGCTGTTTTTACTTCTATAGACTTCAAGCTGAAATGCTGCAACTATGGAGAGATTTCCGGCACTCCTCTGCTGCTGAGTTCTATCTAGATTTAAGTAACATCCGTATCGCCATTTTCTCTCGCAGCATTTATTAGTTAACGTAGTTCTAAGAAGCCGAAAATCCCGAGTTTAACTCCCTGCTCAGTCGTTAATATGGTGTCGAATTCTTCGTATTAGCTTTAGCGTATGCTGAGGGTGCTGTTGGCTGAAGTAGTTTACACGAAACTATCAAGCGGAGGATCCTGAGTTCGACGCTGCGATCAGCCATGAATATGGGGTCGAATTCTTGTGATCAGCACTAGTGCATGATTGTGTTAGTTGTTGTCAGCCTGTTTCAGTGATGAAGGCGTAGCAGCGACTGCCACTATCATGTACTGAAGAGCAAAACATTAGGCGGCGAAGTAAAAGGTTGAAATAGCTACAAAACATTCTCTATCTTCTCATCTGTCCTCTCAATACTATCCCCTCCCTTCTAGTTCCGGGGCCATGCACTGCATATGAGCACTGGTCCGAGCTAAAAAAAAGTGCTGGTGTTGATTGTTGTGGACTTGTTTCATTGACGAAGGACATAACGATTGACACTATCATGTACTAAAGAGCAGAGTAACAGCACCTCCCTACGTCGATCCTGTAGCAAAATTCGCCGGCGAAGTAAAGATTAAAATTCATCTGGCCTCTCATTGCTTCCTGCGCAATGCACTGCATATATAGGGATCATCCCCTCAGTGCTGGTCCTACCACATACAAAAAAAGAAATATTCAGCCTTTCTGTGTTTGGCGTTTTACGCCTTCAAATTCGACAAATTGTAATAGCTTAAAATTAAAAAGTTAAAATGTTCTTTAGTCTATTACAAAATGTCGAATCTGAAGGCAAAAAATGCCAAACACAATAAGGCTGATTATGTTGCATACTTTTATATAAAGTTTGTCGCAGGCCATTTTTTGAGTATCGTCTCGCTAGTCAAGTCTTTAAATGACAAAATCGGCAAAGAATCGTGAAACTATAAAATCTTTACCCACGTGCAGGCAGGGAAAGAGGAAACCCCTTATTTCTTTTAACTACGATGGCCACTCTGCAAACATAAAATTCTTAAATTTTGGGTACATCGTCTATCATGCACTTGTACTTGGATGGTAATGGCGATTCTCTATATCCAATCAATGGACACAGAGATATTTAAAATACTTCAAGACTCTGGTGATTTTCACAACAATGTCTTGCAACATCAATACCATTTGATATTTTGAAAGCAATAAACAATTTCAAGAGTGCAAACAAAGGAGAAATTAAAAAAGAAAAAAAAAACAAATTAAATTTCAAAAACCATAAAGACCGATCAGAAAAGAAAAGAATCATGTGCTTCAACATTTTTACTTCCTACATGTACGTCGTCGGGTTAACAACTCCTCCTACTCCTCTGCGTTAAATATAGTTTGAACACTCTAGTGTTTTTTAAATGCAAGAACGCAAATTTATTAAAAATTCTTGAATGTACCAGCTTATGCACACACACACAAACACACACATACATTCGCTGTTGCCTTGGTGTTTGTTGCGAAAAAGAAATAAAAAATTTAACTGAAAAATACACACAATTTCAGACTTTGTCGGGGAAGACGAACAAATAAACAAACATGCGAACAAGTTTGTATTAAATTGCTGGATTTTATTGCAGCGTTTGTGTGAGAATTTTTTTTTTTTTCTTAAGGCTTAGTTTTTTCGGTTTATTGTGTACACGAGTACATTTCAATACATATTTCGTAATGGAAATTAATGTAAGTATTTAAATCTATTAGTTATGGCGGTTACATTACGTTCTAAGACGTGACAGCCTCTGAAACACGAGATATAGATCCCGCGCACAACTTCTCATTCTATCCGTGCACACGGCTGTCTATAGCGGATTACCCCTGGGAAGAAAATTTTTATGTATGCGCAATTACTTTTTTCTGCTTAACTGCCATGCCAATAAGATATTTTTATATGAAAAATATTGCTTCCAAAAACTTCTCGTATATTAAATTAATTTTTAAAGCTGGTGAACATTTAAAAAAATCAGCAATTGCAAATACAAAGTAGCGCAACAATTTGTCGAACAGCAATCTCGGATGTGTGAATAGCAAACAAATAATACAATCGTAAGCAACTAAGTGCAACAGACACTCAAGTCTAATATAACAGTGCAACAGTGTTGCACTTGAAAATGTCACATGAGTGAATCCACACAGCCCTTGCTTTGCCATTGACGAAACTTTGGGAGGCGTGGGGCGGGGAGTTGAACAGGAAACAGATACATCGTAATATGTGGCATTGTGCTGATATTTTGCAGAGTTTGTAATTATTTCGGGCAATGTTCATGCACTTACACAGACAAAAAAAAAAACAAAACACAAAATATTATGTTGCTTAAATAACATTGTAGGCTGCCTGCAGAAAACTAAACCCACGATTGTACTACAACAACACAGTCAGTCATATTAAAATGTCGAGTTGAAGCAGAAATCGAAAAAGGAAAACAAAAACAAAAAACATTGAAAAATTCTTTGGAAATCGATGGAGGTTGAACAAGTTAAAAGACATGCATTTCATGCACAGTGGGATTGTTGGAATGTAAGCGGTGAAGAATTGCGGCGAAAATGCTAAATTGTACTTTTAGTACCTGTTTCGCGTTGGATTCGACGGGAAACCTGCTGGCGATTATCACTCTCATTTCTATTCACCGTGGAAGACTAAGTTTATTTCTACGGGTTTTGAAAAACTTGGAAAATACTGGCTGTATTCCCCGGAAAATTGCGAATTCAAATTTACTTCATTTCTTAAATATACGGACTTGATTTTATTTATTTAAAAACTAAGTGACTATTTATTGCAAACCCGAAAAATGCATGAAAAACTATCAAGTACTTATTAAAAATAAAAAAGCATTCTTTATTTATAAAAGTCCTATAAAACAAATTTCTATACGAAATGCAATTTGTAAACATTTTATAAAACAGAAATATGCATTGAAATATTTTTCGCATTGATGGTATTTATACACAAGCAAAATTCCTGCTTTTATTTTTTATATTTGAACCAATGGCCAATTGTAATGCCTGCCACAAAGTCATGAGATAATAATCGGAAATCCTCGCTATTTCATGGTCAGGAGATGGTGCGCTATAGTGTTATCTTGCAGCGTTGTAAGATGAATATTGGCAGAACCCACGGCTGTCTGCATTATTGTGCACAAAAGCTGCGATTCTCTAAGAAGAACATTTCTTTGAAAGAAAATGTATTTCATATGCGGATTAAGTTCTTCTTTCAATTACTTGAAAAAATAACATCGATACCAAAGAAAGGCAAGTTTCGAATTAAACAATTGGTGCCTCCATAGTTGTCGCAAAAATCCATGAATTGGTCGAAAAATTCAAAGCCGTCGACAGCATTCTCCATTACAAGTAGTTGAAGGATGTGAGTTCGAAACTGCACTCTGTTATAAAAATTCGGTCTGTAGCTGCGATAAATACAAAAATTGTCTCTCTTCTTATTTTTCGATGTGTTCTCTTATCATTATACCATTCATAAGATGGCTCCGGCACAATGTATTGCATAATGGGTGGAAGATATTTCCTGAGTACCAGTCCTAAGAAAAAGTATATAGAAAGACATGATAAATATTCCAAGGCACAAAGGAAAGTCAACATCAGTTTTTACTTTTTCACCTTACACAGCGGAGCAGAACAGCTGTTTTCGAAAGCCGAAACGCTTTCATCATCAGTACTCATGTGTATTGTGTTATTATATGGATTAATTGAATATACGATATGATAAAGTTTTTATTTCGACAAATTTTATTAGGAAAATGCATACGAGAACTGTATCAACCCGTATTTTCTTTGGGGGAGATGAAAATCGTCAATATTATGACGTTTAATACTGCAGTGTCATTTCGGTGCTATAGATGATTAAGAATTTCAAAAAATAAAATAATTTTCTATTAATCATTATAAATCTGTTCCACGGTCCAGTAAACAACAGACAAAATAAAGGAGGAAGACGAGTAGTGCTAAAAACTGTATCAAAACAAGCCACGCAAAATATTTTCATATTAAATTGCTGCTCCATATGAATGGAGAATGGCTAAATTGCACATAAGAATGGTATTGCATATCCTCCGGTACCCCCTTAACCACATTAATATATTTCTTAATATATTTCGTCTTAAAGGCATGATGAGGATGATAATCATCGGCACCACCATCAGCATCATCACCATCATCATCATCATCATCATCGTAATGAGATGATTCTCCGTCGTTAAACACAGAGGAAAGAGTAGGATGCTTTTAATGAGTTTTTAGTCATAACAATCATTGAAACAAGAGCAAACTTTACACTTATCATTTCATTGCTGTTATTAAAAGGGTCACCAAAAGGGTGCTTCCTCGCCCGGCTCCGCCAAAAGGATGGAATATGGTACTGCGATATATTTATGTAGTATGTATGTGTGTGTACAGCTAGGCCTCTGCTTATAGAATGCATTTTCACAAAAAAGAAAATTATACCTGCAACTCTTTCAGATTTTTTTTCTTAATTTTATTCGGTTTATTTGTTTCAACACTTTGAAACAAAAATAATGAATGAAGTGTATTTTCCTGCACTCTGCTGGGGAGGGGAGTTTTGTATGGGAAAAAAGTCTCCAAGCAGAAACAACTGCTGCAGCGGTCGGTCTGCATTGTGCGACAGAAATTCATTCTTTCTGATCTGATTAAATTTGTTGAGTAAAAGTGCGTGTATGTGTGTGTGTGTGTGTGTGTGTGCGAGTTTGCAACATTTGTTTTGTTGCTGTTATTTTGCCAGTCTGCATGTGCAAAAATTAATGTAATTTTTAACAATAAAATTTATAAGTTTGTTGTCGAGCGTGTAATACTTATTGCTGTGTATTTAGCAAATAGCTGGCAATTGTTGTTCTCCGTCAGTAATCATTTCCGTTTGTTTGTTTGTTGCTGAATTACTTTAAGTGACAAACAACATTCATTCATACACACGTTCGGCATTCATTCGTCCAATCGCTCTGTTACTTTTCTTGCCGGTCAGCATCTTTTGTTGTAAATAAATATTTTTTTTTTTTAAATTGTCTTGACTTAAAGAAGGCTTTTACTTTAATTGTCTCTTATATATTATTTATTCTCTCTTAAAAAATTACATTAAATTTTTATAATGAATAATAATTGGCTTTTCATGTCTTGTAAAAAGTTGTCGCTCGATGTACTTAGAATGCAGTTTTTGTGGCACGAACTGTTGCCAATTTTTTATTTTCTAAATATTGTTGTTTTTATAATATTTCGCTCCATTTTGGGATCTGGATATTTTATAATAATTTAACTTGTATGTTCAGCATGTTCGGACTTTAACAATAATGCTGATATATTCTCATATAATTTTACTCTTCTGAGATTTAAACGAAACAAAAATTGACGCAAATGGATCACTTTCCACATAAAATTTATTGAAAATTTTATATAAAAAGTGCGCTGAAAGATATAAAACAGATGACTGGCTGGCTGTATAATTTCCGCTGCATTCGTTTATCATACGAAAACTGCACCCTTATGGTTTCTAAACTCCCCTCTTTTGAATAACACATACGAGTACAAGAAAATATGCTAAAATAACATTTGGTGGGGCTAATCAAAAGATGAGGGAGGGAAGTAAAGAAGCCTCTTAAGACATGATAGTGGCAACAAACCCACATAATTACCATGCAACAGCAATTGTGATGACAAATTCTTCCACACATGCGCAGCATTCATTCGTACATTCAATCACTGCTCCATCTCCACCTCCTTAAATGTTAAGGGATACAAAAATAGAATGAAATTGTTTTTAATAAATGCTTTTAGATTACAAAAATAAAATGAAAAACAAACCACATCCGTTTCTGTTTCTGTGTTTAGCCGGTGGCGCGTGCTCTCGAAGAATTTGTCTTCCTTACTGCTAATCGTTAGTCACCAAGAACAACTCAAGTATTTCTACTTTGAGAGAAACATTTGTTTTGATCATAAATTAGAATTTAATTGCAATTATAGTTAAGCCGTGGGACTACAAGCGGTGAAATAATAAAATAAAATTAAATAGAATATAAGAAACGAAACATTTCCGTTGGCCATTATAAATTATAAATTTGTCAAAATTTGAAATTAACTGGACCATTTGTAGCAAAAACAATACATTAACCCTTCCTTGATGCGTTCTAATTGTTGAACAAAACGCTGAGGAAAATAGGAAAATGGGTCAAGTATTTATTTAACAAAGAAAATAGATCGACATAAATTACGCAGCATCTTACACAGAATTATTCAAAGCAATTGTGTGCCAATCCCATCAAAGAACTATAAAAATGTCCGCACATGTCCACACAAAGAATAAAATTTGCGTATGAATGAATCCAAAGAAATCGGTCGTAAAACAAACACTTGATTAGAACTTGTGAACCTGAAAAGAAGGGACACAAGCAAATATTTTGTTGTAAATATTTTTCGGTTGCAAAGGATGCTAAAGATAAATAGCCGTCTTCGTTGGCATTGTAAGGCGATTTAAAATGCAAATTAGCTAAATTAAAAAAGGACATAAAATATCCTCTTGTCAGCATTGCCGTCCTCGTAACCCTGGCCAAGCCAATGCAGCAACCAAGAGTTAAATATGCAATCATTAGCCTTTGGAAATGACAAACGACATTAAAGTGCAGTTACGCATTGAAGGAGATGAAAAAGGAATCTTATCTTCCTTTATAAATTCATATGTGAACGAGTTTAGGGCGATACATTTCACTCATGATGATGCTGCTGCACATGATCACAACCCCTTCCTTTGTTTTCCCATCGTTAAATCTCTCATTGTCTTTTAGGCCGGTTACTTGATTGATACTCTTGGGTAAAGCTTACAACAAAATCCGCCAAATGGAAAATTAGCGGTCTTTCCTTTTTCTTATCCGGGATGTTTACAAATGTGTGCGTGTGTGCCTGCGTGCGTGCGCATGTCACTGTGTAACGCTGCTGTCGATCATTAAACTACCACCACCCCTTTTTCCCACTGTACAATAAAAGCAAATCTTTTCTAAAAATCTCTTCAAGATTCTTGTAATAACTCGCTTTTTTCTCTCCAAGGATCTTTTGAACATTTTACAATCATTCTCCCATATGACCTCATCTAATTGTTTCTTGGTCCATGAAGCAAATCTAAAGCAAATTTCTGTCATTTATTATTTGCTTCATTTCATACGGGAAAAAATACTCGTAAATTAAACAAAAATCAAACACGTTTCTGGGACCGGCCGCATCGAGCAACAGCCAGCCCTTTCGGGCTAATCATAATAAAGTGATCTTGTTATGGAAAAACTAATACACGGGGAAATCTCTGCTGTATTAATAATGAAACTCTATATTCTTTTAATACTTTTTATGAAATTTATTTATTCTTTTGTAAAATAAAGTCTCTGAGAAAGAAATTATGGTTTCACATTTGTTATTGTGACAGAAATCATATTTTTTTGCCAAAATTAGTTTTGTATTCTTTTGTTGGATGTAATACAATAATTTATTTAATAGCTCTTTTTTTTCTTCAAAATAATCCTTTTGATCATATGAGTGCATATTGTTAAACTTCTTTGTGCCTGGATGATTACATGTCAAATTTTGCAAGAAATTTGTGTAAGAAATATTTACATGAAAAACGCAGACTAAAAAACTACCCGTGGAATTGGGTTGAAGGGGTTCAATTATCTTTCACACCACATGTATCTGAAATCAGACAGTGGGTTCTATTTTCTTGACTGTTGCAGCCTGATGTGATGTGCTTTTAGAATATTCCAATGACGTCAAATATTACGATTTGTCAGCCGCAGATTGCGGCCTAAGTGTATCCACGTAACACAGTTAACATTTTGTAGTCTACGCACGCCCGCATAGGAATTCAAAAAATTACCACAAATACTTTAAAGCTATCCAACAACAACAACAAGAAGAAGAAAACTAATTGATTTACTACTTATCATTTCAATTTTAAATCAGTTTGTGTTTTCAAACAAAATAATATGATTTAAATTAAAAAAAGAAAACCGTGTTGTGTCTGAAATTCACAAAAGTGAGGCCATTAAACTCTGCCTGAAAATAGGTGAAGTTTATTTCAGCGACAGACGAAAGTAATGGAGCGAGTAGACAAACCTAAACCTACTGTGCGTTTACACATAAAAAGCCAATATGTGTGCATCTTGTGTATCTGAATATGTATGAGAACTAACTGTAAAAGGGTTGATTTGTTTCCGATCGTCGAAGAATATGCAAACGAGACAAAGTCAGTCTTTCTTCTTTCACAACTGAAATAGATCAACCCACAAGATGCCTGTCTGTATTATTTGACTGTTTCAATAATGAAAATTTCTATTTGTCACGCAAAGCAACGACTTTAAGGTTGTTGCTCTTTAAATTGATTGAATTTCAAATGGGTTTCTATGTCCGACATACATGCGATTTCATTAATCACTATGCGAATACATTTGCAACTACACATGCATGTGGCTGGAGGCAGCTCGTGAAATCAATTTTAGTTCAGCGGAAAGAGACCGCAGTGATCATCCAGTGTGATAAAAGCACGTATGTATTAACAATTTTACATTTACTTTTAAATTTAAAACTATCTTTTTTTCTTTTTGACAACACTGTTTTTGTCAGCTCAGCTGTTTTCGTGTAACATGTTCAGTTTGGTCTATAACTTTACCATGAATCGACTTACATGCGAACAACGTTTGCAGATTACTGAATTTTATTATCAAAATTCTTGCATCGTGTTCATTTCTGGTTGAATGGATACGTGATTAAACAAAGATGCCGTATTTGGTGTGGGAAGCAGCCAAAAGGCTTTCAAGAACTGGCAATGCATCCCGAAAAATTCACTTTTTCGGTTAGATTAAGGGCCGGTGGCATCATTGGATCGTAATTTTTCAAATGCGATGAAGACAGGAAGGTTATTGTGAATGAGCAGCGCAATCGTGCAATGACTAGAAACTGTTACCCCAAAATGCAAGAACTGAACTTGGCTGACATGTGGTTTCAACAAGACGGTGTCACATGTCACACCCAATTACGAGGCGATTCGGTTCGACAGTTTATTTATCTTTTGGCCGCCTAGATCGTGTGATTTAACGCCTTTACACTATTATTTGTGCGTCTATCTTAAGGCTGATGTCTGAAATATCTTAAAAAGTTACCCGTTATAGGAAGTTCGATTGCTAAAGTAGCGATTTTTTTTTAATGGATAGACACACTGCTTTTATATCATATGTTAAGCCAAAACAAAAATTTACATCGGAAGATAATTTCTAGTAACTGCTACCAAAAAATCGGGCGACAGTAGATAAAAAAAGTGTTTCTTATTTTATTTTAAAGTCAGATATCTCTTGACATTCCGAAGATAATCAAAAAAAAAAAAAATAACGAGTTAATTTCATGCCTAAGAAACTTTTTGAAACATATCAAATTTTTTCCCCTAGAGCACAAAAGAGTTAAGCTCAACTTAAATTTTATTGAAATTTCGATCGATATCGAATGCGGTAAACTGGCTCCAGAAAAGAATTTGTTTTTAGCTACTGCTGGCAATAGCAGCAAAACAGATAAATCAACCGTTATATTTGACAATTATATATGAGATCATTTGATGATGTTTGGAAATATTTATTAAACCAGAACAACATTCATCCAAAATTATGAAATATCACAAAAGAAAAAAATCTAATAAACAGAATCATGGAAATAGGAAATTGAGGACAAGGTTAATGTTGTTATAAAAGTACATAATTTTTTTTAAATAAAAATTGAACTATAAATAGCGAGAGACTGCAGCTCAGCGGACAGCAACACTTGTCATGTTGGCACCGCTTCACTATACATCGTATAAACACATACATACGTTATTATACATATTTTATGTTTAATGAAAACAACACCAAAAGTATCAAAAATCAACTCCTTCATAAAAACCTAGAAGACAAAAAAAAAAAAAGAACGGGCAACAAAAAAGCCCCGAACTCAAAATGCCTGTCGCCAATTTTATTTTGTATCTTAAATACTTGAAATTGTTGTTAGTTGATTTGAATTCCACTAAGTTTTTTTTTTTTTTTGTTAAATTCATAAATATGCGAGTATCTAAACGACATCCGTTTCGTTTTAAACAAAAATCTTAATCTGGAAGAGAGAAGTAAAACAAACGTGTCGCTTTTCATTCATCATAATTTCTCAAATAATAAATATACACACAAAATGTACTTGTAGAATGTTTGATATGTAAAAAACAAAAAAAAGAATGAGAATAAAAGAAAAGAAGTCATTAAAGCGTGGTTTTAGTAGAAGCTCAATTCGAACGAAGAAACAAAAAAAAAAGTATTTTTAATCATCATCGGAAATCATAATCATGTTTTGAAAACAATTTCCAACAGTTCATAAATTAATGAAAAGAGAAATAATATTCTACGATCACACATATGTATTTCGTTGTCGTCGTCCCCTTTATATAATCTCATCAACATGAATTTCAAAAAATGCGCCTTTTTAAACAAAAATGTATCAAGAACTGAAATAAGGCCATGGCTACACTGAGGACATGCTTTACTAGTGTTTTTCGTGCAATTGTTTGTTTCAGATGTTATACAGCGGCGTTAGAAATTTACATTTGAGTACTAAATAAACATTGCGTTCTCCATAGTAGTTATTATTCGGGTACCACCCTAGCTTGGTTTTGGTTGGTCCGCGAGGGATTCCGTGAATCCCTTACGTCCAGGGTAGTGCGGACGATCAACATCACGGGTGTGCTGAAATCCTGTTCACTGATGTGTCCAGTTCCTCAGCCCATCCCGAGGTGCTAATCGCCCACCCTACTCCAAATCCCCCTATCCTCCACCTGGGGACGCGTCCGATATGAGCAAATCCAAGCAAACGTCTCCACACGGATCCAGTAGGCCAGTATTAAGGAGGTTGGGTTATTTAATAACAGGACATACAGAGTTAAGGACTCACCTGGTACGAATGGGAATCGTTGGCGATATAACATGCAGGACCTGCCAGGAAGAGGACGAGACACTGGAGCACTACTTGTGCTACTGTCCAGCTTTTAGCCAAGTCAGAAGACGAACATTTAATCAGGAGATTATACAGGAGATGGAATTTCTTAGGGCCTCTGATTGGAAAGACTTAAGGAAGTACATTGAAGAAACTAGGTTCTTGACGTAATCAAACTCAGAGGTTTCCATGGTATCGGTGGAGGCTCCTTACAGTGGAATGGGAACTCCTTATTATAGAGCGCACAACAGGCCTATGAGGCCTAAGTGTAATCCAGGACGGGTTGGGATGCTTATGCCCCTCTTTTCAACCTAACCTAACATTGTGTTCTTAACTAGGTAGAGCGACAGTGCAATTGATAAGTTATACAAATCGCACAAATTTTCTGGGTGGGTAGAAAAAAGTTAAAAAACAAATAGTATATTTTTAATATTTGGTACAAATAGTGTGCCCTGTAGCAAAAATTAGCCGGCGAAGTAAAAGGTTGAAATAGCTACAAAAAAAACTGTCTATCCTCTCATCTTTCCTAATCTGTCCCCTCAATACTATCCCCTCGTTTCCAGTTCCGGCGCAATGCATTGCATATATAGGGGTCATCCCCTGAGTGCTGGTCCAAGATAAAAAAAAAAAAAAATTGTGATATAAAAGAATTATCTGTACTTTCCTTTTCATTACAACAAAAACACAATTTTTTAACCTTCCGCTAAGAAAATTTTAAATTTAAAAAAAAAAAATCGGGAAGGCCCAGGGGGCAAATTTCGGCATTCAATATCGAATGAAATTTGTATATAAATTGTATTGAAATTTCTATCAATATCAAGTGCCGTAATTTGCCACTAGATCTCGACGTTTTGAAATCGTAGAAAGCTGTCCTGGCTACACCTGAAAATGTCTCACTATGTCTGTCTGTCTGTATGTATGGGTGTGTGTGTGAACTGCTTATAACTTTTGAACGGTTCAACCGAATCGAGCCAAGTAGCGTTTAAAAAAGTTCTATCCAACTTAGATTTCCTGTAAATTTGGAACCGATTAGTAG
This sequence comes from Linnaemya tessellans, assembly GCA_951800035.1. Taxonomy (NCBI): domain Eukaryota; kingdom Metazoa; phylum Arthropoda; class Insecta; order Diptera; family Tachinidae; genus Linnaemya; species Linnaemya tessellans. Next base: position 169,636,169 of record OX637532.1, on the reverse strand, counting down.
ATTTAGAGAAATATAAAAAAAAGAAGAAATAATTATTTCAAAGGTTTTTTTTTTTGAATAATTTGAAAACAGCTTTACCGATCTATTCCACAAATTAATCAGCTCTTGACATTAAAAACCACTTCAATCGTCACATCTCAGGGAGATATCGTGAACGAAAATTTCGAACACAATGATTTTTTTTTTATTCCTTAAAATTTATAGCAGTTTGAAAATGAAAGTAATAGTATTTTTTAGCGGGAAGTTGCAAAGATCCGAATATTATTTCTCAGAAGTAGCACTTCTGTACTTTTTCATTCAATAAGGAAAAGTTTAACACTGAAATACAGAAACAATTTCTATTCCGGCATGAAATTCCCAACCGACCCACTGTTTATGGTCGTAATAATATCCCTGAAATATTTCACTAAAACCGCTGCGGCAACAGCAGCTATAAAGAGCGCCATGTTGGAAGCGATCTGCACTTTATTTACTAGAACTCCGCAAGGCCGTCTGCTTTTTCGAAGAGAATTTTTATTATTCACTTCATATTTTGTTGTATGTAGCTTGTAGCAAAGAACGAATTTATGTGCGTTTTTAATATTTTAAAGATGCGCCGTGTCGCGGGCTTTAAGTATGGCAGTATATTCACATACGAGACTTCAATCCATGTGGGTATCTGGTATGTGCTACATTTGAAAGACAATCAATTAAAAGTTCTTGTAGAAGTGCCCAAGTATCAGAAAGGGCCCCATAATCTCGAGTAGACTCAATATATTTTCATACCCAACCAGCAACTGCAGTGCTGAAGCTCAACCCCATCATAAGTGTATCTAGACATTCATAAATAAATAATGAATGAATATCAGACATAAGCTGCCATGTGGATGTGGTTTTTAGTTTTAATTCTTTTCTTAAATATACTTTGAGATCTAAGACGTCTTTGCGGCTCAAAACATAATTTATTTTCAATTTTGAATATTTTAATGAGCAACAAGCAACACTTGTTTGTTGTTGTTGGTTCCATAAATATAAATACATAAATTCCTCTTGATGTTTTTCACATTTCAAGTGCAGACTTTTTATGAAATTAATTGTGCTCTTGCTTGAAACAAATGTGTCTTGTTGCCTTTTTTTATCAATGAAGCACGACTTATTTGTCTAAAATTACATTTTATATACTTTTAATTGCAAACAAGCAAAGAAGTTGAATCAAATTAGTATTAAATGAAACTATATTATTTCTTATTAAAATTTACTATTTGAAATATTCAAAACGTGTATGTTAAAATGGTATTTGATATATTTTAGGGTGTTCATACAATTCAAAAGGAACTAATTTCGTTGTGTGGTACCCGACTCCGCCATCAGAACAAACAAAAAATTAATCAAATCAATTACTGTGCGGTGAATATCAGGTTGTGTGGAAATATTCTATCCGCATTGTTATCATTCGAAAAGCGAGTCAATTTCGTTATTTTCAGGAAAAGGTTATTCGTGCTAAACCGAGTAGTGGCTGACTGTCGATGGTACTCGTCATTAATTGTTGTCGACCACTAGTTGATAAGTAATAATTTTTTGCTGCCGAGTTGAATTGACGTCGATGTCGTCATTCACAATAAGGGGGAATATATTTTGTAGTCGTAAACTTCTTGAGCCTCTTCAGACACTTGAATGATATATTGTCCCAACAAAAAACGTAACCACTAAATGTTATTGAGGCATATTTTGATTCAGATATTTGGTCATTAACTAAAACATTTTCATACACGACTAATGGACTCGGCCATAGAGCCAAATATTAGTGGAAACTGTTTAACTCAACAAACACTGGCCTGAATTAAATTTTATTCATTAAGGCATGATTTTTGGGATCTCAGTTAAACTAGGTTTAGTTAATCTGAAAACAGATTTTTTTCCGCTATTATGTATCATGTTTTTATACCAAATTTTGACGGAACAGCTTAGTTTTGGTTAAAATGTGTGTCCTTAATGAATTAAAAAAAAAAATTGCAGTTTGCTGGAAAGATCAGAGTTTCAGACTTCGTTAAACTAGGTTTAAACTTAAACCACCTCCCAAAAACCCGACCTTAGTGGTCACGATTTTGGGCGAATGTTTGTCAAGTGTGAACGTACCTTAAGTACGGCATGATTTTTATTTCCAGTGTACAAATAAATATGTTGTCTTAGAAGTCACTCATGCCTTGTCTCTTATTTGGCCTGCAGCTCTGTACTTTCGTTATCCATATTTTTTATGTATTTTTGACAATTAAATTACTCAAAAATATGTGTCCTCCAATTGTGTCCTTTGTCCACAAAAAAGGTGGCAGTAACTGGACTGTTTTTATATTGAAGTTTAAGCCGGTATTTGTTTTTATTGTTATTGTGATCAATACATTATTTTGCATACTTTCATTATGTCAGTTGTGTACTAGTTCATGCAACATGAATCTGTTGCAAGTAAAAAAAAACTGTGATTTCTTGATAAGAAGAAACAAAGAAATTCATAAAAACTCGTAGGTTTTTTCACGTTTTTCTTTCTTTTTTTTTTTTTTGTCTGCTCTGTGCTCAATCTTCACACTTACCCTGCTGTGCGAGTACACAGGCTTTCCTTTTCAGTCAGCTCGAGTTGAATTTTACATACTGGGTGCTGCTGATGTTGCCGCTTTCCTAAGGTGTTTTTCATGTAAAAAATCAAATCAAATGTAAAAAATGTGCGTGTGAAGATCGGAGATGATGAGGGTATTATTTAAATTTTTTTGTAGATATTTCTTATTGATGAATATGAATGGCAGGCAGTGAAGCGTCACATCATAAAAAGGATACTGCTAAAAATAACATTACAACGAGTGTAATATTCAACGCCATTCCCATAGTGATCTTACACGATCGTGCATGTGTGTGAGTATGTAAATATTGTATTTAATGTAAAAGTATAAAAAGTGCAACGGCATTTTGGCTTCTTACTACTGCAACACCAAGAAAGAAAGAAAGATGTGATGCCGCTTTTCAAGACGAGGAAGGTATTCTAAAAGTTTATGGCTGTTCTGGTGAATTGTTGGCTTGACGTGTGAAATGGCGTTCTCTACAACATAATTTTTCTATTCTCTAGCATCTTTTATGTGCGTTTGTTAGCAAATTATAAAAAGTAATTAATGAATAATAATTTACAATATCAGCAGCACTGTGCCGAGTTTGTCCTGGAAGAAAGAGAAGCCTGAGCTAAAATAAGCACCCTGAGTGTAATAATTTGGGACGCCTTACAGGGGGTTGTATAGACTACACCGTGTTATTTTTTTTTTTTTTTCTTATTATTAAAAGTTTTCTTTCTTATTTTTTTTCTTATGTGCCGTATTGTAATTTCAAACCCTTTTGGAATTTATATATACGAGTAATAATAAAAAATATCTGGCGACAGAACATTTTGTAAGCATGTGGTTGCAACGCATTTGTTTTTCACACCAAGAAACAGTTGGCTTTTTTTGTACTTTTTCTCGTTTTACCCCTTGCATTTTTTTTAATAATATTTTTTGCTCTTAAGGATTTATGACACTTTTTTGAAGAAAAAAATTTATTTCTAAATTACATTATACTGAAATGTGATTGTGCTGTTTAATTTATTGTAAAATCTAAAGAATTTTTTATATAATTTCTTGGTTTTTTTTTTCTTTTTGTTAAATTGTTGTGTAACTGATATGTGAACACAGATTTTCCTATTTTGTTTTAAATTTTTATTACATTTTTTCTATTTAAATTAGCTCGGTAGATTTAAATAATAATAGATTTTCCATCATAAACCCATTGAGAGCAAACTGCTTATGAATGCTTAAAGTAAATGATCCATTTTGTTTATCTGGGCGTTAATCATGTTGCGCAATAAATATGCATCAAGATTTTGGTCTCTAAACATTTTTATAGTCATACAGGGTGTTTCAAAAAAATTAAGAAAGCATTTTAATATTCAACTTTATAGAAAAAGAAGTACATATTTCTTATTTAATTGTTATTAAGTGATTCTAATAAATAGTTGCCTTTCGTAACACCGCAAATTTCTCTAAATTGTATGCTTTTTTTTTGTCAAATCCGAAAGCTTTTGAAAAATTATCCATTAATTGGTATTCCTGATAGTAACACGTGTGTATCGACCTTCGAAATCTGTTGGTGTTTCATTTTGTTGCAGATTTTTTTAACTTCAATTTCTTTCGTAGCAAAAATAATATATTGTAATCAGATGAATGATTTTCTCATCCTTTCCTTTGTGCTAATTAGTTTTTTTTTATATATCTCGGAAATTAATTGTATACAGATAATTAATTAAAAAGTTATTCTACCTGCAAACCAGCTGCGAAAACAGTACAGTCCGACCCGCTCTAAAGGTACTTCCGTGCTGTTGATTCTTTTAAAACAAACATGATATTTTTTGAATTGAATATGCGGATTCACGAACACGGTTCTTCTTGAATCCACGTTTCTATAAATATAATTAATTGAAATACTTTTTATGTAGGAGACTATTTTTAATAACAATCATATCCCGAGTGGCATTCCGGGCTAAGTTCACTTCCTAATTATAAAGCTTGTATCACTCAGAATTCTCATATTGTTGATACGATAATGGATTTTATTTGTTACTAAAGAAATAGGGGGATTAATTTGTAAGATGATGCGAAAGGATTGCTTACGCATTGTTTGTAAAGTAAATAGCATGCAAAGGCAAACAGTTTTGCTTTCGTATCGTCTTAAAGCGTTACCCGATCGTACTCCTCCGACTTACATTTCTAACCGATCTGTTTGCATTTTCGCATATTTCTAGATCTTTTATGAAAAGCGAAAATCTTTCATGAACCGTAAGTGAGTAAGTGCATATAGTCTTATCCGTATGTATCCTTGATCTTACTTTCAATCATTATCTTCTACGGATTTCTTCGTTTTTCCTACATAATTAATGAGCGTCTTGTCTTAATTTAAATAAAAGCCCGCTGCACGAAACAGAAAATTTTCATCGAAAGTGCACTTTTAGGGGAGAAGATTGAAAATATGCGTTGAGTACGATTTCTACCCGCACCCCATTTATAAGAAGTTCAACGGTGTGACCTCGAAGAGTAGGGAAATTGATATTGAGACAGACAGTTGTTGTCTAGAATACTTCATAAGAAAGCCCAATCTGTTTTGTGTGTGTGTGTGTGTGTGGGTATGTGTATGTTAATACTCACACACCTCTCCCCATACCGAATACGTTTGTTTGTATGTTTTTATTTACAAGTATTATTTATTCGACTGTTAGAATATTGATCTATCGGGTGGTTGTGAATAACATGCATAAAGAAATATTAATGGTTTTTTTTTTCTTTGGTTTATTGGTGGTGGTAATTGTGCTTTCGTTTTTCACTGTTTTCGAGGAGGCTGCAAACCTAAACCTGCACTTTTATTTGTACGAGTGGCATGAAAAAAGTGCACAGCTGGCAGCGCACTCCCAAAAATGTTCATATGAAATATGTGCCATCGATATTAACCGTTCATGCTTTTATGCTAAAAACGCAAGGAGAGAGTAAAAAAAGTATGGCAAATGCATGTGTGTGTGTGTGTGTGTGTATGTATTTAAATACATGAATGTGAGTAAGTGCAAGACTTGTCCTTATTGTTGCTTCACCCTGTATGATAGAAGTAGTTTTTATTTGTTTGTTTGTTCGTGATTTCAATATACGAGTACGTACTTTAATTCAACAAATCGTTTTCCCTAAGCTTCAGTGTTGATACATTTTTTCCTAACCAGCACTTGAATTTGACTTGATGTCTGCTACTGCAGACGTTACAAAAACAATATTTTTGAGCGGCGCGTTAAAACTGATTTGAGGAATCAGTTTTATAAGCCTTCTTTAATGAGCATATCCGAAAATAAGAAAAATGTTGTGCTTTTCCTCAATCTCTTACAAACTCTCGAGTCCATTCGAGAAGCGTAATAAAATTCGAAATTTAACTTCAGATATTTTTGTAAATGTACTAGAATGCAAAATATTATTGAAAATTATTAAATAAAAGTAAAAACAAATCCGTTATTAAAACAACTTTGCCTGGCTAATACGAAAGGTTCTTTGAATTTTGGAAAAGTAATTCGGACAAGTCAAAATAACACACACACCGGATACGTGCGACACGGAAACACACTCCTGGATCAATCGATTCTTAGAATAAACACCCGCGGGAGATTACTGCCAGAAGAACCACCGATGCCAGACCATAATACAATCTAAGCAGGAGTTTGTCCAATCACGTGGGGCCAAAGGTGTGCTGTTGGCTGAAGTAGTAGAACACGAGACTATGAAGCGGAAGGTCCTGGGGGGTTATTCTGAATTGCGATGCGAAAGGAATTGCTTTTGCATTTCAATGTTAATAGCATACAAATGCGTTCAGTTTTTCATTCGCTTCGCAATTCAGAATAAGCCTCCTGAGTTCAACTCCGCGCTGAGTCATGAAATATTGTGTGTTGAATTCTTCTGATCAGCATTAGTACATGGTTGTGTTAGTTGTTGCCAGTCTGTTTCAATGATGAAGGCATAGCACTGGCCACTGAACGCAATTGGCAGCGACTGACACCAGAGCGGAGTAACAGCATCCTGCTTCGTCGGTCTTGTAGCAAAAAATTAGCCGGCGAAATAAAAAGGTTGAAATAGCTACAAAAAAATCTCTATCTTTCTCATCTTCATCTGTCCCCTCAATACTATCCCCTCCTTTCTAGTTCCGACAGGTCCAAGATAAGAAAAATAGTGGGTCATTTTGAATATAAGGGCTATAGATGTCACCATCTGTACAGACAACCAATCAGACTCGAGAGAGAAAACCGCAGAGCCATTTTGGATTGTAAGCACATGATTATCGATTACGCATTGCGCGGCAGACTTCGTCATGGGTGCGAGCCACCATGGCGAAGCCAGCCCCGAATTTAATGACTTACTGAATTGGGCAAAGACGGCCCACAGGACATGATGTAAACGTGATACGGTCAAGTGCTGCTTTTCAATATTATAAAACGGCCTTAAAATGAACTTTATTAATAAATAATAAACGCCAAATTGCTGTGAATCTTCTAATTGAACGAGGATCAAAGTTACTATGCAAGTTCTACTTTCACCAGTCATGGGACGGTTACCTTGCCCACATATCCACTAACACCATTTTAAATCTAATTCAGAAATGCAATTCAATTACAAAAAATGAAAGATTTTTCCTAATCAAGTGACAATAATTAAGTGAAACACAAACAAATTTCCGTCCCAGTCTATCTCTTTCATATGCAAATTATTGTGATAAAACTCTCTCTAATTAGGAGATCTGAAAAACACAGCAAGGCTCCATTATTTATCCTTAACAAAAAAAAAAGAAAAAGAAACAAGCTAATGCGCTTGAAGCCAATCACATCGTTACATCCTGAAAGCAAAAAGAAAACAAATTAGATGATTATGCACTCGTGCAGCGGAAGGAAAACTCAAGTGTGTCAACTGTAAGCCGTTTAAAAGCAAAATGTGAACACTCAGCAGCATCATGGAGAGCGATAAGCCACGTAAGCTTCAGTGTCACAAAAGAAAAAAGTCAATCAAATTTCCAGCTTTGAAAAGGAATTTTTGTGAAAGTTTAACGAATTGGAAAATGCAAATTTTCAAAAGAAAAAAAAAAAGACTTACAAAAGAATGCAGAGCAGTCGAAAGTTGAAAGTTGTTTGTATTGTTAGTAAAATTAATCCTGCCTTTTCTGTGCCAACAACAATTTCACTTTCCTGTATTCTTTTACACAATTAAAAGATTTTCAATCGATGGAATAGGTTCATGCCTGCCAACTGCTAATATGCCAACTTATGGAAATTATTTGTGTCAAAGGGCAATAAAATTCATATTTTGCACAATTAACATGACAATAATTATTATTCATCAGAGGCTTGCGCAAGTCTATAAATTTTGCGTTCGGAGCGGAGTTTCAAGGGTCACAAGCAAAAACTCAAAATGTAGCGAAATGTTTGAGATGAAATCTCTTCTATTATGCGCCAGCAACTTTTCTTTGGCAAAAGGGTTTTCTTACACATGCGATGCGTTCCATTTCGCCGAATGTGTGTGCGTACGAGTATGTGCCGTGCAAATTATGTGCAATCATGCGCAAAGGTTTCAATTAAGGAAAATCTATTGATACATTTGTTTCTTTTATTTTCCACTTTTTGTTACATATTTATTTTATTTATTTATTTCTGAGAAGGAAACCCTTTTCAGGCTTTCGTTTTAAATTTTTCATTGTGGTAAACGTGTTTTCGTCTCAATAAACGAAAGGAAACAAAGAAAAAAGTTCTAATGGAAGCTGCCTATAGAAAAGCATAGAGCTCCTATGGATTTGTTTGTGTTTTTTCGCAATTGATTTGCGGAAAAATCAAAATAAAACACAATATAACAAATTTCCTTGGTTAAGTTAAAAGCAAATAAAATGATTGGTGGATGAATATCACGCTTCTTTTGGCAAGCACGATCGTTAGATGCACTTAAAGTTGAAGTGAGTTTGTTTCGGAATGAAAGTCAGCAAAGTAAAGCTGGGAACACACTATAGCATTTTGCGACTTGGCACATTTTCGGTTTGCAAGGCAATGCCACACAAGGAAATGTAAGAAAATGACAAGCGTTGCCTCTAGCACACACTAGTGTGTGTTTTGTGCCAGCAATGACACAAAATGTCATCATGTGCTCTTAGCTTAGGAATAGCCTGGCGTTGCGAAGCGCCAGAATAGACTGATGAACTTAGTATGCCTTTGACAATTAGTAGCGCATGCCTTACAATTAAATACCCTCTTTAACAGAAAGAAAACTTTTACAATTATTTTTAATATAAAAATTTTCAGTTGCACAAACTTTTTTCAATTGTTATTGCAAATGCAGGCAGATGTGGAAAACTCGTTTTGAAAGTGATTTTCAAATGAAAACTCCTTAATTTTGTTGTTGATATGTGAAAGAAATTTGCATTATCATCTATTGGCTTTTGTTGAATAGCATTTGATATATCAATAATTTTCATAAAACTCCAAGATCAAAATGCTTTTCAAAGGAAACAGGGAAATGCTTTAGATCTTTGCTTCCATTATTTCATTATCTTGTTGTGCAAAATGTGCCACAAACACAGTGGCGGCGGCAGCGCTGTCATATAAATTTGTGTTGGGTATATTGAAGCTTTAAATGTGTGTGTGTGTCTTTGAAAGGAAATTGCTGTACATATTGTCAATTGCTGTGGCAAAAAAGGATTTATTGCAAATACTTCGCAACCCATAGCCTGTAGTAGTATGTGCATGTTTATGCAAGACTTGCATGTACTAAGTAAGAAGCCTTTGTAATATGAATAGGCAACATCCCAAAAATTATTTGGAATTAGCACCACCAATAAATTTTGTTCATTTACTTTAACTATAAAATAATGTAATTTTGTTTCTCATCATCGATCGCTGATCTGCCTGAAACTCACCCTTCATTAATCTTTTATGGCATTCTCAGGTATTTGCACTAATTCTTTTCAATTCATTAGACATTGTTAAGCCACTCCAGAGCTCTGTCCTCGGTCTGAGCACAATTTTTTTCTTTTTTCGTGTTATTCTACCTATTTTGGCATTCATTTTTATATATATATATTCTTAAGCCACTGTATGACAATATAAATAAAAAAGTTTTATTGTAATTACAATTTTTTCTTGTTAATTTGGATGGTAAAATTACAAAATCTGAAAATGAAATAATATGGAAGCAATATCTGAAATTATTTATGACGTGTCTGGCTGGGCTGGACTGGCCTGTGCTAATGCTTAAAAATTAATCGATTCCAAATGCTATTTTCACCAAATACAAAAAAGAGATGAAAGGAAATAACGGAATTTCTTTTATCACTAAAATATTTGCGTGTAACCCTCGTTGTTGTTATTGTCCAAAAATGAAAATTAACTAAAGGTGCGTTCACACTTGCCAAATATTTGCCCAAAAAAGCGTAACATATTCTGTTCAAAAGAGCATAAAGCTATTCATTCAACATATAAATAAAATATAATAAAAAATATTCTGTTAATAATTATTTTTTGAGCTTTACGGTCAGCTTTCTTACCAAAAAAAACTTCGTAACACATTGTGTGGCTTCTTCTGAGAAACACTCTGAATGAATTATTTGCTAAATTTTAAAAACTATTTAAAAAAAAAAGTACAACGAAATATTGAAATAAAAATATTTTTTATAACAAATTTGCATCAGTGCTTAAATGCAACCTTTAATTGTTTTGACTATGGGGCGTCATAGGAGAGCGCAAGACCTACAAACTTAAATAAGTTTAACACGCCCAGGTATTCCCATTTTCCTAAAATGTATTTTTAGAAAAATTCCAAATACAAAATTTCAGAGAATATCTCAGCTTCGCCATAAAAGCTTTAAAATTCTATTTTTTCAAGAAATGTGGGCTTAAGGAATACAATTTATTAAATATTTACACTCTTTTTCCATGTAATATGTAACTTCAACGCCCACTAAAGAGGGCGGGGTCCAAAAATGGATTATTCTGATTTTCTGGCTTCAAGCTCAACGCTTTGGACCTTCTTTGATATAAAAATATATAATTTGCTTAACAAAATTAGAACAAAAAACTTTAAAATTATGTACTTTTTAGACGTTGGTTTAGTTCTTCTTAGTGCAACTTTTTCCCCTCTGGCCCGATTCAGCCCATTTACGAATTTGACCTGTGCTATCCTTCAAAATATATTTATACCAAATTTCAAGGGTCTAGCTCTTTTCGTTTAGACAGAATCGTGGTTTCCCCAGACGGACGGACGGACATGGCCAGATCATCTTAGCTTTCATCACTGATCAAGAATATATATACTCTATGGGGTCTTAGAGGGATATTTCACTGCGTAAAGCACGGAATGATAAAATGAATATACAATCCAATTCTTTTTTGGAAGTCTAGCTTGTTTGAATGTTTTGTTAGCAAAGGGAGTATTACCGCTGTCCAAGACTCGCCGAATCGCCCATCTTTATTGTGAAAATGCACTGAATTCTACTCACATGGTGTAAAGGATGCCAGCTGCAACATCAATTGCTTTCAACAGTCATAGTGGCAACACTTGATTCAATTATGCGCCACAAAATGAAAACTAGATGGGAAAAGATTTCATTGTTTGAAACAAAAACAAGAAGCGTAAGAGTTGTTTGAAATGATAACTGAAGAGATGGCATTAACTTGTGATGTAAACCGCTTTAGCGAACAACTTCAACAAAAGCCCGCATAATCATTATCCCTCTCGTAAACCACTCCGCGTTAATTGGCAACTTTTGTGATGACAATAATGCGTGGAAGCACGCGTTACAGATTTGTTTCTAACTATCACCTGTCGTTTTTGGTGTGCTGCGCGAACGGCTGGCAAAAGCTGCTTTTGTTCTGCTATTGTAAGTTACCCGTTACGAAAGTTGGGGTTGCTTTTGCTCTACCACCACGCCTCGGCTGGCTATCCAACACACCACACAACCACCATGAATTTCTAATGCATTGAATTACACCAGCAGTGAACCAACAGCAACAGCAACAACCGCACCAACACCACCACCCTCCACGGTTCAGGACAATTTACGAAAGCTGCTTTCTGCGAATGTTTTAGGAAAGTGTGTGTGCACTGTACTCTCGCCATGTAGTGTTTCAAAGGGTGGCATAAATACCAACCAGCTGCGTACGCTGTTTAGCACTTGTTTTGATTTGCAGTTCGACTATTTTTTTCATTTCTAATCCAAATTCCGCATAGTGAACAAAAAATTCTTTATTAATATTGTTTTAGAGATTTTATGCTGGTGGTAGCACAGCCATTATATGTAATATTTCCATGCCAAAATAAGGGCTTTCTATTCTATTCAGATCCTTTCAGTTGTTGCTACAGAGATATCCTTTTTCAAAACATTGGCAAATAAATCTTGCGCGTGTGTTGTTCAAACAAACACTTCGCAGTTGCAGTTGTTCTTGGTGCACCAGCAGCAACAGAGAAGTCGCCGGCTTCATCATCAATAATACTAGATTCGTTTAAATATCACGTGCTATTTTTATAATAAAACGATTCTGTTCAAATGTAAAGGCTATAGGGGGACTATCAGTGCCACCACCACCACCATCGCCATTGCCACCAACCACCATCAGCCTAAGTTGTTCTACAATGTTGATATTAAGCGAAGGACTTGTACTCGTTTTCATTCATTATGATTATTATTTTATATTTCCCTTTTGTGTTTGTTTTACGCCTGCGCAGATCTCATTTTCTCCTCTTTGTTTGCCCAAATCGTTTGCTTAGCGAAGAAGATGTTGTTCTTGTTAAACTCTTTGTGTCCTTGATACAAATCACATTGTTGTTTTTAAATAGTCGTCGTATGTACTTTTGATTTTATGCATTTTCTGCCAAACAGATGGATTTTTGTTGGTCGCGTGTCTGCTTTTAGACCAATTTTTTTACACAAGGTTGCATATACTCGTACATATTTGTCTGAATGTTATACAACTAATAAAACGAAAATGTATATTCAGAATGAGGAATACATTTGTGTTGATTCTGAACTTTTGTCACTTTTTAGGCCAGAGGTTCCCAGACTTTTTCTCATGCACCACTTTAAAAATTTGGCTCTTAGCTACGGTTCTTCGATATTCCCAAACTCTACGAAAATTTTTAATTCGGACCTAACTATTGAAATTGGCGTTGCGGCTGACTTCCTCGTACGAATGACAATTACAAAATTGTTATAACTTTAAGGGGAGGGATGTACTTGGTAGATTGACAGCACTTAATCCATATTTCCTTTCAGTTTTGTTAGGAATAACTGCAAGTCTCCTCGTTAAAACTTTTTTCGACCAAAAAAGCTTCTCGCCATTCCCCACAGTCCGGGAAAATCTTCGGGTAGCTCTACCCAAGTCAACATTTTAGTTCTATCGAAATTTTCATGGAGCCCCGCTTACGAATTGTGAACCCCCATATTTTGTCACGCCAATGTAGAACCCCGTCGAGTTTCCCGTTGATCGGTTTTTTCACACACTATCTAATATGTTTTTTTCCTCGGACTAGCACTCTGAATATGACCCCTACATATGCAGTGCATTGCGGCGGAACTGGAAAGAAGTATTGAAGGGACAGATGAAGAAAGATGAGAAGACAGAACCTTTTAACTTTGCCGGCTAATTTTTTGCTACAAGGCCGACGAGGGAGATTGCTGTTCCTCTGCTCTTTAGTACATGATTGTGTCAGTCGCTTTTCCAAATTATGGCTCCGATCCAGCCAGACAAAAGTAATTGTGCTATTTTAAATAAACTACTAGTTTCCAATTTTAGAACTATGAAAATATTTTCCGAAAAGCTCTCGCTTGAAGAAAATAAATGTTGTGTAAAACGCAGTATAATTCTTTGATAATTTATTCAAAGGACACAAATCAATTCAAAAGCAACTGATATGGTGGAACTTTCAATAGATCAGTACAACAATGAATGCTTCGAATTCACATAAGATGTCACAGCTGGCTAACTCTTCAATCTTATACAATTGATTGGCACGATCATTAATAATATGATATACAAACAAATCACAACTGACCGCAGCATCAGCAGGACATGCGGAGAGCAAAATTTTCCCAAAAGTGAATGAAGAAGTAAAACACACCTTTAATGTATTTTCACAATGTAAAGAAAGGAACGGTGCTACAGGCAATAGCACGAGCTAAGGAAACACTAACAACAAGAATGAAAATTTAAATTTTACTAAAATATTGCAAAGCCTTCAATTACGTAAATTTCGCGCTGGAAATGTAACAGCATCTTGCGTTTTTTGAATGCAATTTATGACTGTATGACTTTCTACCTCATTGATTTCGAAATATGTGATTTTGTTTTCACTGCTCTCCGGCTGCTTTTGTTTCCAAGAGCCATTAAGAAATCTTTTAGGATTTCTTCTTCCGCTTTCTTTTAGGGGTGCTCTTTGCTTTTTGTGTGTAATTAATAAATTACAACATTTAAAACTATTCCGTAATAGAAAATATGGACAACATCGGCCCACAGTAGTCACAGTAGTTCGTTGATGATGTGTCACATAAATATCAGAGACGATGGCTGTTTGGTTGGCTTTAAGTATCAATATCTTTAATATTTGCCAATATTTTGTTGCTGTTGTTTTTTTTTTCTCAGCTGTTTTTCCTTTCTTATTATATTTATTATCAATTCTTCTGTAAACTTCTCTGCACAACAAAATTAAAATGTGTGACACATTTTACTCGCCTTAAAACTCCATTCAACCCCTGCGTTTTGAAATATTAATGGCTGCAGCTCCTCGTGTCTTTTTGAAGATTCAGCTAAATGTCTTAGCAGCAAAAACTATTAAAGAAGTAAGACACTCACTATTCTTCTTAAATATTCTAAATTCTTTTATTTTTTTTTTTGAAATTTATTTACAAATTGACGCAGTTTATTTGTTATTGAAAGAACAGACTGACTGGAAATCTACTTTTGTGAAATTGAGCTTAACTCTTAATCTTTAATAGTCACATGCAGTCGGCTCATATAATTGTCACTTGGCTTCTTTCAGTATTCATTCAATCGTATTTTTTTTTCATTTTCAAATGTAAATTCGTGTACTTTTGATGTTTAACAATCCCCTGCCTTCAACAAAATGCCAAATAATCAATATATTAATTGACATGTGCAAACCCCCACCACGTTCCTCACAACTACTCGCAAACGTTCCCCCGTGTGTCATTGCAATACAGCTGAAAAACGTTTGGCCATATCGTTTAGCGCCATAAATCTCTTAATTAAATCGATGTTCAATTATAGGCAACACAGTCGCTATCAACCATCGTGTAATCAAATCAATATTCATAATTATATTTAAAAGCTTTCAGTTTAATGAGCCAACATTAGCATAACAATTTTCATAAACTTCATTTACATACTCGTATTTGTGGAGCTAAATTATGTTCCATTTATGAAAATCGATCGATGACACCCTTCATGCAACTGTTTGCTACTCGTAGCTGCAGCCCTTCCCTGTTTGTTTGCTCTTTATTTATCAAGTGTTTTAATTATTTATACGATTCTCTATATGATAAAATATTGTCACCTGAACATTTTTTGTGCTCTTAAACGCTTGAGCTTCAATTGTAATCGGCGTATAAAAGTAACATACGGCGAGTTATACATACGCGTACACCGCGAAAAATTTTATTGCAGATTCAAGCCTATAATGAAATTTGATCTCAAAAGTATCTACAGTGAGAATAAAAATTCTTTAAGAAAGTATGTATATCAACAAAAAACAAGTAAGACTGGGTCGAGCCTTAAACACCCTCCAAATATCTAGGTAATAAGAACTCCGGGAGGGGCCGTGGGGGAAACATCTCAGCTTTGCTAGAAAACACTCAAAAAGTTTATTTTGTAAAAAAAATTTATGAAGTCATTTAGAGGGGAAAGGTAAAGAGGGGGAGGGCAGAGGAAGATCAGAGAACATCTCAGCTTCCTCATAAAAGCTTTTAAATTAAATTTTTAAGGAATGCAGGCTTAAGGAATATAATTTTTTTCCATATAATATATTACTTCCAACGTGGTCCAAAAATTAATTTTTCTGATTTCCAACGCTTTGGATCTTCTTTGACATAAAAATATATCATTTGCTTAACAAAATTACAAAAAAAAAAAAAAATTTAAATTATATTATTTTTTAAAGGTTGATATAGTTCTTCTCAGGGGAACATGTTTCCCACTGGCCCGATTCAGCCCATTTACGAACTTGACCTGTTCTTGCCTGGGACCGCACAAATTATTTGTATATAAAATATCCTTTAACAAAAGTAGGTTTTAAACCACATTTCCAGGAGTAAGAAGTGTTATTTTTTATTAAATAACAAATCAAACAGCTTTACGGGCTGGGAATTTTTTTTTCAAAGGTTACATGAACGAAGAACAGGTGAAAACCCTGGTGAAGGTATAATCAAATTTGAGCTTTATTTTTTGTTTGTGTTTCCCTTTCCGATGTGATCTGTAAGAAAATTATGTTTTGTGACAAACAAGCGGTAGTCGTAACAGTTTTTGGAGGAGAAAAGTGTCTTAAGCTCACTAATAGCTGGCAAAGATAAATAAAAGCTCCCACAATTTGAGGAGTTATTTATATGAACAAATTTTTGCTTTTGTAAGGAAATATTCCAAAAATATAAATAATAAGTTTATGTTTGAATTATTAATTCCCAATTGTTTTTTTGCTGTCCTCATATTTTAAAATGTTCCTCTTGATGTTCTTTTTATATCCTGGGAATTTTTTTTATACCAACTGCTCTAATACTTTACATAAATGTTTACAAATGTTTATACTTAGAGCATTAAAATGCCTCATATATAATCCGCTTTATTAAGTTTCACAACAAATTATTCGCAGCATCCATTCCAACACAGATGATTTCATGTACGAGTATCTTGTCGTACCTGGTGCATTTTCAAAGAGAGAAATTAGAAATTGAAAATACCCTTGTCACATAAATTTCTAATTAAATCACTTACGGTTAATCAGAAATGAAGAATAAAAATAACCAACTTCCCTTGTCTGGAAGTTCACTTCTCTGTGGAATGGCATGGTTGGCCTGAATCAGTGTTCGTGAAATGAACATGAGACGATTTCATTAGTCAGTTTATTTTATTTTATTTTTATTTTTTTTGTTGTTTGATAGACAAAGTCTTGTCATAACTGTAATTCGATTTGAGAAACTGTCAGCATATTTCAAACAAACAAAAGGTAAAGATAAGAACAAGGATGTCAAGCACAAAAAACTCGTCAGTATGCAAACTGTCCGCAGACTGTGGCGTTTCAAATTTTCTCATCACTTTTCACGGCCTAGAAAAGTATCTGATGAACGACATGACATGCCTTCTTGCTTTAGCTTAATAAATAAAATCTTCGGAATGTTGGCTATTTTCTTTACTTTTTTGATTTACATAATCAAATGTGATATGCACAGATGAATTTAAAAAGAAAGTCCAAGCACCGTGTAAAGAAAGGGCATAAAAGTATACATCAAAGTGAGAGAATTGGCTGAAGAATGCTAAAACTTTTTTATCTAATAAATCTAACCATCAAAAAATTCTTATTTAAGTTCATAAAATTAATATTTAAGTACAATTAAGGAGAGTGTTCCCTTTTATTTTGAAGAATGAAAAAATAAGCGTCATAATGGAAAAAAGTTTCCTGCGCATGCGCGCTCCTTAAAAGTTTATACGAACCAGTACCTCCAAAATATTGTTGGAACTCATAGTTACCGAAGTTGAATTTAGTGAGTCTCAGTGTTTATGAATTGATCCGCGAGAAATTGTGTAACGCCAAAAAAAAATTATTTACAATATACAATAATTCCGCCAGTTTCGATATGAGCTCCATATCTGGAAAAAAAAAATCTGGTGAACGTAAAAGCGGCTATATCTTACTAATCAGGCTCCTATGATTCTGGTTACTTCATGATCTATACTACAATTCACCGTTAAGAAGTTAACAAACCTGCTCATAATTCTCCTCGTATTAATTGCATTAAGATTTTTAAGCATTTCGAAACAAAATGTGGTTTCGAGATACTCTGTGGTGGTGGTTTGGAGAAAAAATATTTAGCAACATAAATACAAACATTTTTATATATGCAGTCTATGTATGTATATACATACGAGTATGTACAAGCACATATGTATGCGTATGTACATACATCCATATTTATATAAAAATCAATTGTACAACAAATTTTTTAGATTAAAACAGTCGTTTGTTTATTCAAATAAAGGGGAGAGGGGATAGTAATATCAGCAGGTTTATCAAAAAAAAATGCTGAGAAAAGTTTCAACAAGCATACTTATTTTGTTGCTCAATACATACACACGTTCATTCATATACATACATACATACATACATACATACATACATGTAGTTGCGATTAGCTATTGTATTATTCTTGGGTTCCGGAAATAGCGAGGGAGTATAAAATAAGAAAAATTTATTCGTGAGCAACCAAAAGCGGGCTCAACTTGCCTTTTCTAATTCTTTTAATGTCATCTTCATTCATTTATTTCACAAATTTTATTTTTGTATTATACAGCAATTCAATTGTGGAGCAACATCACACAAAATCTCTTAATTTTTACTATTGAAAACGTGTTGTTGTGTTTGTTCTTTATATTTCAATTAGATGGAGTCTTCAGATCTGTTCCCTGCATTTTTACTAACGGCCTGACCCATGACTTGACACAATTGATTTCATTTCAGTTTTATTGAATCTTTTCTAAAATATATTTTTACTGCATTCCTCTTTCCATTTTTCATTGATAAAATAAATTGTGTCTCTGATATAATATTTAAATGTTGCCATCCCCTTCTGGTATTAGTGTTGAAATTGTTCGAATAAAACTCAACAAATTATTTGCTCAATTCACAAGCCCTGTTTTAAGAGATGTTATTTAGTGGAATTGTGTATTTAAATATAAGCCTAAGTTAGACAACAGCGGAATTGTGAATAGATCAATTGTTCTTATTTAGATTATCGAATGACTTTTATTCGCATATCCAGAGGAATGATGAATAAAACAATTTTACTAGATTTGTATCGAACTCGTCCAATCGCTCGTTGGTGACAAGAACCTTTGATCAAACCTAGGTAATTTAAGTGGGGGTGATCATAGGATCTTGTCAAAAGGGAGCCAATAAACGAGTTCGAAGCAAGTCTAAATGTGACTCGGTTGATTCTGTCAAAGACAAGTTTGCAAATTTGAGAAATGCCATAAATTAAGTTTGTGTTTTGCTTTGAATCTCCAATATGGATAAAAACATTTTTAACTGGGAGCATAATTGTAAAATTATTCGAATAATACAAAGAATTATTCTAGCTAAAAAGAAAATAAAAATAAATTTTTATTCGAATGAAAATTCTACTCTGTATCTAGATGCTTTGTTGCTTTTTCTTTTGTATGTTGATTGCCGTACGAAGTATTAATAACAAAAAAAAAAATTTTTATTATGACATTTTTATGAGATTTCAATGAAAGTTATAAAAATAATTCAATAATAGATAAAGATGAAAATTAAATTGGTGTGGTTTTTTATTTAATATTATGAACAATAAATGGCTATAGATCTATTATATATTTACGGTCTATGAATAGTGCCAAGAAGCACTAGAACAAAAATCTTATCGATGTTGTTGGATCAACCGTCAGTACAAGAATGAAGATAAACAGAAATCTTTAAAACAAGATTTGGTTTGTTCTATTTGCTTTAGTTGTAATTTCCTTCTGTGGACTCAATTCATTTATTTCTTCCTTTTTGGCGCAATTGTGTTCATTGCCTCCTTGCACTTGGTGTTCTTTTAAATGTTTGCTTGTGCTCCTGCACTTTGTATATGGATTTCTGTATATTTATACCGAAAATCTCCGTAGGAGCACACACGCACACACCCATTCTCGTATTATCAGATATTATTTGATAGTGTTCTTGTTGCTTTTTGAATATATTTTTTCTAAAAAAAGTTTGTGCGCGCCAGTCAATTTGTTCTTTTATTTATTTCTCGTTTTGATTTCTTTTTATGAATCCTTCTCATGTCGTCTGCACAGGCTCACTTTGTATGTCGTCTGGTCTCTTTCGCTGCTACATTCCTTCTTTAGGAGTACCAACAAATCCTTTTTTGTTGCATGTATATGTACAGAGTACATACTCGTATGTATGTATTTATATACTCATCATATATCCTTTTGCAATCAGCTGATTCAAGGCTGTTGTATCTACTTTCATTGTGTTTGGTTTTGAGCACTGAACTGATTTTTGTTGTTTGTCTCATTCATTTCTCCTAATCATATAAAATATGTATTTTTCATACATTCTTTTATTTATTTTAAAACCATACGATAAATGCTATTTATTTCCCCTTATTTTTGTAGTTGTGGTAATAATAATCATTTATTTAATTGTTGGAGCTAGAAATTTTCTAAAAAAAAAATTTTTTTTGCTGCCTGCATAAATATGTATGATTGCCTTGACAAGATTTTTTCTTTGTAGTTTTGCTGTAGGGGCTCCACCGCCAGTTTTTGTAGTTTGTAATTATTTGAATTAAGCTAAAACTTCTTAAAGGCAAGAAGTGCTTGCCAAAATAATTTTTATCTCACTTCTTATCTCAAATTACTCGCAATGCTTGATTCTGCTTCCATTGCGATCCCTTTAGATGTAGAAATTTTTATATTGGCGCCAAAAATGTGTTACAAAAGCTTTGAGAAGGTCCATGTCTATCAGCTTTTCTGACTACTTTGTTTAATATTGGCCTTCTCAAAGCTATCGTAATAAATTTAATACTTGGATGAACTTGATTTAAAATATTTAAGATATGGGTGCACTAGAGTTCTCAATTATTCACCTGTCAACTTTGTTCGAATAATTCAAATATTTGTTTTTGGTCGTTCGATACGTATATGCACATACTCGTATTATAGTTCTTTAATTTTCTATGATAGAAACGTCTCGACTTGCGTCACGTTAATGCATATAGGGAATGCGACAAAATGCTTGTTACGACAATCAATCTCGAGCTGTTATGAGTTTATATTATTATGTATCACCTTTACATTGGTATGTCTTACAAAGGGAAAGGGCCAAAAGGAAAGTGAAAAATGTATAGACAAGGGAAAATCATATAACGTAAAACTTGACAGGAGCATTAAAGCGATACTGCTGAAACCTAGAAACGAATTGTTAGAATAATTAAGAATTTTAGTATTGGCGTTATAATTCTATAGATGGAAAGTGTTTTATTCCAAATGTTCTTCGTTTATTTAATACCTATAAAGTATTTATCTTTCTGCACTTAATTTAGGATTTTGTATTATGCTTCAATGCACAAAAATTTCTACTAAACAAAATCGTTATCTGTGAAATACTCATACCATCACACACACAACAAAAAATATATCTACATGTATAATAAATAAAGTGCTCCAATACAACATAACTAACTTGTTTCTTTCAAGTATTTTATTAAGTATATTCACCATCCAATCCAACCAACCTCCCATTGTCGTTAAGAAAAAAAGCACAAAAATCCTTTGTTATTCTACAAAGTTTGCCGCCTTTTTCTTTTCGAAATAAAAAACTTTTAGTAGAGATTCAGATTATGCGCATACAAAATACAAGCTCTCATGAATGTGTACATACATACAGACATACACACATACACGTACATATGCAGACATATTTAAGAGCCACTGGCATAACAAGAGCTCCATTGTGTGCTGAAGAAGAATTTCTTTGTTCATATGTGAAGAGGAACATCGGCAACGAGCGCTAAATAACAGAAATGAAAAAATAAGTATGAGGACAATAAATATAAATAATTCCTTTGGCCGGTTACCTGAGCTCCACTTATACAATATAGGTAAGCATACACATACATACATACATACGAGTATGTATGTATGTGCATGCTATATATATTTTTATACATGCTCCCCTTCAGGGTTGTGATTATGTGTTTAATATATAAAGGCGGGATTTTTTCAAATCGCCAAAAGTCTGTATCCCAATATGCCCAAATATGCAAAAATGATACGTATGTATATGATAATTCATACATAACCACACTTTATTCGATACATAACCTAATTTGCGCTTGAAGTTCTGGCTCAGCTGATTACAATTTCTTATTCGTATATTAAAGAAAATTATTTTTGTGGTACACTTTTGAATATCTCATTGTCCACCTATAATGCTGAAGCATATGTGGTTTAAAAGGTATTTTTGTGTAGATATGCACAATGGTGATAGTTTTTAAAAAAAATTTTAGCATAAATTTAAATTTTCTAGAAAATCACACGTACATATATAAACGTCCAAGAATCTGTATAATATTTTAAGGCTGAAAAAAGAACTGGTAATTTTTATTCTTCCCTTAAAATTTGTTGCGTAACAAATAAAACGAAATACTCGTTCGCATGTTTTGTTTTGGTGAATTCAGTAGCCCTAATTTAGAGGGAAAAAGTCGCAAAAACATACGCACATTAGCACATTAATTTTAATTTTGAATTTCAAGTGGTAAAATTTTTACCGCGGCACAGCCCTAGTTAACAGAAATAAGAATAGGCAGTAATAATTGGAGCGCAGTGATATTCGAAAACGGAATTCAATGTAAGTTGGAAAATTAAATTAGTATCAATTTTCTCTTGATCCTGTAAATTCTTTCTGAATATCAAGTAATGAACCTTGCCGTAATAATCGCTTTCCATTTAAAGTCATTGAATACAGTTTTGAATGCAAGGAATTTGTGAAGAAATTGTATCGAATAATGAATGGTTCAGAATGGAAATTAAACTATCAGCAAAAACGATGAAGAAATGGATGCTGGCAACTCTGCTATATTTTTCAAACTGATATGCTCTCAGAGAGCCTCTTTCATTAAGTTAAATTTGTTTATCTTTTTATAACTTTTTGTTTTTGCACTGCTTGGGAGCTTGTCGCTATAAAAGCTTGCGCGCCAAAATTAAGTTTGGCATTCAATATACAGCCTCCAAAGTGAAAAGCACAGACATTCAAAAGAAGAAATATTAAATTAAAATTTCGTGAGAACATACATAATTTGCAAAAAAGTTTTAAAAAAATGTCCATACTTTAGTGGTATCCACCTAAGAGTGGTATTTTTGGAAATAGTAAAACGAAAAAATATTAACAAAAAGGGTTCGTTCCCTTGCCCAGCTAAATTTTATTTTATATGCTGAAATACATACATACAGAAGTATGCATGTGTGCATTCACATATGTACGCATAGTTTTAAAATTCAAATCTTTAAGTTAGGTAAAAAAATAAAACATTTTAAATGAATATTTAATTTGTAATTAAAAATACGCTTGTATTTTTAGACGGTCCTACTTTGCTAACTCGTTCTTTGATTTTGAAGTATGTATGTGTGTGTGTGTAGGTACATACATATTTAGTATGTATGAATTTGTATGTATGTAAATTGAGATTTGAAAGGAATTTAACAAGACCCCCGGTGTAGTTTGAAAACAACAAAAACAAGAAGATGAATTTTTTGTGTTGAATTTTTTCCGGTTTTCGAGTTTCTCCTATTTTAAGTTTCTCTGTTATACACTTGTTCTCCTCAAAAGGGTGTAAAAAATTTAAGGACTCCTCTCTTGTTTCGATCGTGGACAGTAATGAATGAGTGTATTAAAAATCTCAAAAATTGTACAATAACAAAAATCATATGTTTTCGTTATATCTTTCAATTCCCCATAAAATCTCTTTTAATTTATTTTCAATTTTCTTTGCTTCATCTAATGAATACTTTTATATGTATGTACATTCATATGTATCACACATGCATATATATATATATATACATATATATATATATATATATATATATATATATATATATATATATATACATATATATATATATATATATATATATATATATACATATATATATATATATATATATATATATATATATATATATATCTATATAGATACATACATAGTTATGTATCCACAAGATTATTTATTTTATTTTTTGCCTCTTCCAGCTGTATGGAGTGTGTTGTTTTTGTTTACACTCGTATCTGAGGATCCTTCTGAAGATTGTTGCTTTTCGTTTTTCTGTTTTCCTTCTTGTGATCTCTTTTTATTCACATCCCAGCTGATTTCAATGATATTGTTGTTGGCAGTCAGAAACCTCTGCTCTTGGACGCAGAGAGTTATGGCTGTGTGGATGGACATGTTCATGTATGTTTCAGCTGTATGGGTGAGTTTGTCCGGTGGTGGGTTTTAAATAGAAATGTAAAGTAAATGCTGCAGATATTTTTCTGACGTTGACGTCGTGTATATAAACCCGGTGTTCTTTAAGAAAGTTAGTCATTCGAGTTCTACTCTTCTCTTCGTAAGCGTGCAGCAGTAGCAGTGGAGCAGCGATTGCTTTAAATTACTACTGCTTAAAAATACATAAAATAAATATTTGGATTATCTACCATAAATTAAATTGTACTTAATAATTAAAAACATACAATTTGGCAATATGAACTTGAAATATTAGGAAAAGACATTTTTATCAAACGAAAAAAAAAATTTTATTCGGATACTTGAAGCAAACACATACAAAATTTGTGCATTAACGCGAAATAAAGTGGAAAAATTGTGTTTTAGCAATTTTTTAACAAAAAATAATTTAAACAAATAAAATTCTTTCAAAATGATGTGGGAATCAATTATTGAAGAACCTGGAGATATTGGCATGGATTGCCAAAGGTAAACTAATATCTTTATGAATCTAGTGATAAAACGAACAAAACTGCATATTTTATGTTTGCAAAACCGTGGATTACCTGCAAAATAAAAATGAAACAGTAAGAGGAAATGAACCTGAACGAACAGTTTGAAAGTTTATTTCTTGAACATGTTCTTTTCTACCACAACCTTCAAATGAAAGTAAAAGTCAATTAAGGAAAAAAGCTTTAGCCCATGCGCTCTCCACAAAAGGGGAGCTTTACTCATTTTTATGTGTTTTGTTTTGGGGAATTCATTCATAAACAGTGAACAATAAAAACAATATGAAATGAAAAAAAAGAACCGGTGCAATAATTTAGCGCACCGTTGTTTTATCGGAGTTTCGACCTGACCCAATAATCATGTTGCTTGTGCTACGTTTTGTTGTGAGTTTTCAGCCAGCAAACCGTAACATTTTCATGTTAAAAGGCAGCTGCCTTGCAAAATATTATCCATTTAGATTCAAACTTCTTGCTTCAGCAGTTTTTTGTTTCTTAGTCGCACAGAAACACTTCCTTTCAAGGAAGACTCTCCTTCGACAAAAAATAAAATAAAAGTTTTGTTTACATTTTATTCATGTTCGGTCGTGAACAAACCATCTGCATTATATTGTCTGGTTCCCATAACACGTTCTTTGCACATGCACACATATGCACACACATACATATCGCCACCTAAAATGCAAAAGGCATAATCGAGTGACAAATATCCTATTTATTATATTAAAAATATCTAAAAAAAAACAAATCTGATTTCAGAACAAATATAGCGAGAAGATGTATGTATTTTCGAATGTCTATCAGTTATGGTTCGCAAGGTGAGTGATGTGAAATCTAATCAATTGAACAAATTTTCAAAAATCGGAAAAATTACAGCAAAACTTTTTTTTTTTTTTAATGATGCAACCAAAACTAGGGAAGTGAATAAATAATCAATTATTATTTCGATTCTATTTCGAGTTTTCTAACAAATTTTTTAAAACTCAAAGTTAAAAAAAATTTTATTTTTCAGTTTTGGACCAAGCGATTTTTGTTTCGTTTTATTAATTATTAATAGTCATAAGTTAATATAATTTTTAATTAAGTCAAATGTTAAACGGTGTGTGCTGAACGTTTGTAATAAATTTATGTTTTTCTTTAATATTTTCACTATGCATAAACATAAAGTTCAAAGAGTGATTTCTTTTGTGTTTTGAATTTGAAACCAAACGTTTGCCATGTTGTTCACTTTTTTATTAGTTAGTTCATTTAATATTTAGTTTAATTTTTTCGCAACTCGAGGTCACATCACTAACCAGAACCACAATGTTATTCATTCTTGCCAGGTTTTTATCTTCTAGTGCAACAGTATGATGGCCTTTTGCGCTTAATGTGACGATATGAATATAATTTCTTATTATTGAATCCCCTAGTTTTTATTTTTTTCTAATTTAGACAAAATTCAAATTCCAACTACATACTATTAAAACACCATGTGTTGTATTTTTGTTTTATTAATTTTTTATACGCCAACCAAACACCAGCCAAGAACCAACCCTCCACAGAATATAAATTTGTTTCTAGTTGTCGTTGTAGTTGTCATGAGTTTAATGAACCTTTACATGCACACACGCATACACTCGCACTATACGACCAGTGTAATAGCTGATTGAGTTACTCCTGCGCTCTGTAGAACTAACTTAGTCAGTACTAGTTCTACCCTCAACATGATTGTACAGTTTTCGGTTTTTATTTTGAAAGGGAATCCTCTGAAAATGTTAATGTAAATAATTTGATTATATTTTCTTTATGCTATTGTTGCACCAATAATTTATAACGTGTTTCGTCCTTATATATTTTCAGTTTTCAAGTGCAGGATTCTGGACGTAGTAACCCGCCTTCACGTAGGTTGAACTTAGATACTTCCATTTCGGACATGGCAATGGAGGAATTGTCGTTTTATGATGATGATCACATCAGTCAAAATCGTCATTTCACAGCCAGTCCCCAGTTTATGGCTTTACTTTCACCGGAAGGTTCGCCCCAACGTTTCCAAGTTGTTGAGAAAAAGAAATTCTTGCAGTCACGCAAAAATCCATTCCCCTTAACTACAAAAAATGTAATTTCACAAAATGTTAGCCGTAGCACCGCACTTAGTACAAACACTTCGTCAAAAGGATTCCGTCTTTTGCATAGTATGTCATCTACTGGTTCTATGGAGTCATGCATGGATGATGAATACATGGAATTCTTTAATATGGAGAATCTGGATCAGCTCTCTGAATCAAACAGCTTAAATTTTCCCAGTGACTTGAGCTCCTTGATTTCTGGCCAAATCATTAGAAATTCTCCTGCAAAAACACCCGAAATGCGCAGGCCTTCAGTACGACGTTGCCTGAGTATGACTGAAAATATCCAATTCCAGCCAAAGACACCGGAGAATGTGGATCCCTGCAATGTCAATACCTCCATAACCCCATACAATTCGCGTCTAAATGGCAGTTGTTGTTTTAAGCGCCCAGATCCACCATCCACTACCTGTTCACCTATTCAATCTAAGCGTCACCGCGGTGCCGAAAAAGAGAATCTCGACAGGTCTTTTACAGGTAACAGTAACTGTAACAGCAACAGCAAAACTTCACCCGCCTCTTCATCGTCTTGCTCGTCATTGACCAGCGCAAGCACAACAACGCGCCCCACCTTGCGCAAATGTATGTCTATGAATGATGCTGAAATCATGACCGCCTTAAATCGCTCTGAAAGCAAAGACGAACCCGATTTAATCGGTGATTTTAGTAAACCATACCTTTTACCAATAATCGAAGGACGTCATCGTGATCTCAAATCAATTTCCAGCCATACTGTTGCTCGCCTATTGAAAGGTGAATTTGATGAAACAGTCGCATGCTATAAAATCATTGATTGCCGTTATCCCTACGAGTACGAGGGTGGTCACATAACAGGCGCCATTAATTTATACACACAAGATCAAATTATCGAAGAATTCTTAACCCAAACAACGACTGATCAACAGCAATGCAAAAATGAGCCAACGGGCATCAAGCGCAATATTATTATATTCCACTGTGAATTTTCTTCGGAACGCGGTCCGAAATTGTCACGCTTCTTGCGTAACTTGGACCGTGAGCGTAACACTAATGCGTATCCCGCTTTGCATTATCCCGAAATCTATTTACTGCACAATGGCTACAAAGAGTTTTTCGAAACTCATGTCGAACACTGCACCCCTCATGCGTACCGGCCCATGCTGGAACCATCATATAACGAAGAATATCGCCATTTCCGCGCCAAGTCAAAGTCATGGAATAGTGATGGTGTAGGTGGTGGCACACAGCGTCTCAAAAAGTCTCGTTCGAGACTTATGGTATAGAGGCCACGATCCGTTTCAAATCAACACTGCCTGCCCTAAAAAATAATGCAAAAAAAACAAATTTTATGTAAAAAGTATTGTCATTGTTATTGTCATTTTTAGTTATTATTTAATTATTAGTTCTTTTTGTTGATTTTTATGTTTTGACCCCTCGACCCTCCCCCGCACAGACCACATTTATATATTTTATTATTTTATAACAATTATTTTTATCTTTTGAAATTTATTGAATGTTAATGTTATCAATTCTAAAATATACTTATGCGTTCTCCTTTCAATTGAAATCCAGACATTTGCGAAAAAAATCCAAATAGAATTCATCCAATCAAATGCATACATGTACAAATATTAACAAAATAGGAAGCTCATTTACACACAAAAACCCACGTGCATACTAATACATACATAACAAACAAATTGTCATTGAAACTACCCTTTGATAGATTCTAAGAATTATTATTTATTTCTTATCTCTTAATTTAGTTAATTTATACATTTGTAGAATGAAGGGTTTCTTCCTTCTCCACTTACATATTTGTATTTTAGAAACTTTATTTGTATCAATATATTTTTTTTTTTAGTTGAATTTGTGGATAGCTAAAAATTTTTTTTAATTTTATTTTCTTAAAAAACAGCTATGTAATTTAAAATTGTGTGCATTATACTATAAATAAGTATGTATGTTTGTCTCTCTGTCCTTCCGTCCGTCCGATGAAATACTGGACATCTAATTATTTAACTCCGTGTTTCTAAGTATATTAACGAAACGAAAAACAAGAAGCTAGCTTAACAATTTATTATTTAAAGAACAACAAAATTCGTAAAGTTGAAAACTTTTTACGCACAATTACGCTTATTTTTATGTTTACTTTTATTTTTATTTAATTTTAACCTTTTTATTTAAAGCAAAGCTTTTTTGTATCAAAAAATGCAATATAAAATTTAAAATACAGTCTATGAAGAAAATCCAAAAAAAAACTA
Source organism: Linnaemya tessellans (assembly GCA_951800035.1). Taxonomy (NCBI): domain Eukaryota; kingdom Metazoa; phylum Arthropoda; class Insecta; order Diptera; family Tachinidae; genus Linnaemya; species Linnaemya tessellans. The sequence goes on along the minus strand of OX637532.1, from coordinate 169,607,501 downwards.
AAATTTTTTTGAATAAATGCATATGTTATGAAATTAAAAACAAATTTTGTCTTTCTAATTTAATTAAAGTATTAAACAATTGCTTTGATTACTGCGGGTAAGCTAATTATATAAAAGTTGTAGAAAAGTAAAATCGATTCATATCGAAAAAAATGTTTTGTCGTGTTTTTGGTAAAGTCTCAATGCCTTTTAGCTGTTACCACTTCATACATATACTTTAATGGCCAATATACTATGTACGTACATAAAGATACATACAGTAGCCGCTCGGTTATACAGGGTGTTTTTTTTAAAGGTATAGAACTTCGAATTGAAATAAAACACAAGAAAATCGTTTTAATGTCCATCAATTTGGCTTTATTGGAAGGATAATTTTATGCCATTAATGTTTAAATATGATTTCGGGCATGTGGCCGCCGCGGCTGGCTCGAATAAAGCCAATTCTACAGGTCCAATTTTCAACCACTTTTTCGAGCATATGGGGCCGTATGTTGGCAATAGCGCCACGAATGTTGGCTTCCAAGTCCCCTAACGTTTCTGGTGTGTTGGCGTAGACGAGCGACTTCACATATCCCCAAAGAAAATAATCCAATGGTGTCAAATCACACGATCTTGGTGGCCAATTGACAGGTCCATTCCGCGAAATTATGCGCTCATCGAATGTTTCCTTCAATAAATCGATTGTGACGTGCGCTGTGTGGCATGTAGCGCCGTCTTGTTGGAACCACAACTCATCCACATTCATTTGCGCAAAATCTTCCATAAAGTTGATGGACAAAGCTCCAATTGCTGTGCACGGTGGCGAATCGATTCATTCGGGTCCTCTTCAACACTTTGCTCTACAGCGGCAATTGTTTCTTCGGTGCGCACTGTTCGACGTCTCTGCGGATGCGTATTATCACATAGAGTAAACGTAGTGCGAAAACGATCCATGGTTAACCGAATTAATTGCTCTGATGGACGATTATGTCGACCATAAAATGGACGGAGCTTGCGGTAAACTTCGCGAACTGAACCATTACTTTCGAAATAAATTTGCACGATTTGCAAGCGTTGTTCTTTTGTCAACCTGTTCATGATGAAATGGCAAACCAAACTAAATATTAATCACTTGACAGCTGACAAAATGGCCGCCAGTTAAAAATGTGATGCCAACTTAAAGTTCTATACCTCAATAAAAAACACCCAATATGAACATCCAGAATAGTGAACAACAAAATTTAAACACATGGGGTTCTAAAGAGTGAACACAGCCTATCTCTATTATGTGAACAGTTTTCAACCGTTAATTTTTTTTAAATGTGTCTTATTGGAAGTATGTTCTTCCCCTAAATAAGTGAAAAACCTCAAACTGTTGATTTTGTTAATGTTTTGAGTGTTGAGTTGTTGAGTGATTATCTTACATATTAAAAATCGGTTCTTTCCCGAGATAAGCGTGTGCGTACGAATACAAAAAAGGTTTCTGAAGTCTTTATTGTTTGTTACATAGTGCATCGAAGATGAAGCGCAAGGTGTTAACGTTATCTGAAAAAAAGTGACATTTTGGATAAAGGTGCAAGCGTTACTTCTCTTGCACACAGATATGAAGTGGCCAAGTCAACAATTTGTGCTATTAAGAAAAATAAAAATCCGATTTTGGAAGTGACTGCAAAAAGTAAAGGAAAAATTAAAAGGAGAACATTGAGAGAAGCTGAAATGTCGTTGGAGGAGGCGAAGCTATATCATTGGTCCAATCAACAAAAGCAAAATATTTAAACGACCAATTGAAAGAAAAAAGTTCTATTACTGCAAGGGATGGGCGGCTGCAGAAATTTAAGCGACGATTTGGTATACGGTTTTTATACTCGTAGATATCCGGTGAAAAATTATCGTCCAATCCGGAGTTTGTAGAACTTTTTAAAAAAGAACTCCATTCTTTAATAGTAGAACACAATTTAATGCATGATGAAATTTACAAAGCGGACGAAACTGCCCTATTTTGGAAACTGCTTCCAGACAAAACATACGTTTTAAGAAGTGAAAGAAGTGCACCTGGAAGAAAAACCGAAAAAGCACGTCTTAATTTCCTGCCCTGTACAAATGCTTCTGGCGATAGGGATGGCAAAACGGAGGCAATCGAAACATTCAATAAAGTTATTGCTTGGAGTGAAAGTATTATATCTGATATTAATGATATTTTGGTATTGCGCAAATCAGGGACAAGGCAAAATCTCTTGAAGCAAAACAAGTACAAAAAAATATAACCGACTTCTTTCATGTTCATTAATTATTAAAAAACATTAAAAATAAAAACTTAATTTAATAAAAGTCATATGAATTACTTATTTTTTATTCTCTCGATTTAGTGAACTTCTCCATTTAGTGAACAGGCTCTGTTTGAATTAGTTCATATAACCGAGCGACTACTGCACATATTTACATACGAACGAGAGTTCAAGGAAAATACATCAGTGGTGCCAAAAAAATGCAATACATAGCCAGAAAAGGAAACTAAAAGTACTAATACTTCCTTTATGGCTTGTGAATAGTTTTCGTATCTGCATGCATACTTTCTACTTGTGATCAACGATACCCTGTAAGAAGTCAAACACATTTTTAAGTAACTTAAAACTGGTTTTTAAATAAGCACAACTAGTGTATAAATAAAGTGACTTTTTTCCTTGTCGTCGACTCATTATATTTACATATGCATGTCATAGGCGATAGTCAATTGGCCATCTCTGCATGACTTTAATTGAGTACTAATTACTTATTTTTCAACCAATTTGTAGTCAGTTTAATTTAAATTATTTAAAACACTTTTTTATTAATTCATTTATAAATAGTTAAGTTTCAATCAATTTTTTATTCAAAAATAATAAAAAAGATATCTTTTTGCAACGTTGATACTGATTTTAAATAAAAATTCAAGCACATTTCATGACTTAAAGTGAAAATTAAATTCAAAATATTTAGGTTTTTTTTGTTTGGTTGATATTTGCATTAGATTTAAACCAATTTGTAGTCAGTTGCAAAATACTTAATTTATAATTAGTGTTTTTATAAACCGAATATATTATATCCTAAAGGGTACATTCTCTTAAAATGTGTAATAACTCTACAAACAAAAGAATAAACAAATATATAAGCAACAAATATATAAAAACTTGTTCTATTAAACACATCAATTGAAAATAATTATTGACAAACAAAAATTTTTAGTTATAGACAAAAACACCAAAAACTGAACAATTTATTAATTTTCATAAAAATCTCCTTACAACCACTTATACGGCTATCCCAAAACGAACTACATCTTGTTGAGAGTTGTGAATGAGTTAGTTCTTACTTGACCACCATTTATATTCCCTACTTAAAGATATGGGGAAATTTCTTTGGTTTGTTTTATGGCATGGGGAATCACTAATCCAACCGATTAAGGAGACTTTATGTAGGTATATAAGGAGTTACAGCAGTAGCATGGATTTTATTCCGACGTTCTCGACTTTCCTTTTCAATTGTCGTAGGGTGGCCTAAAGGTGTAGGGTGCTACTACAAACTATCCAACACTTTGTTGGCAATGCAAGATATTGTTGAAAATAATTACGCATTTAAAAAGAAATGTTTTGAATATTTTTACATGTAACCTTCCGCCCCGCACTCATATTAATATTTCTTCTAACTTTTTTTTTTCATTTTGCTTGTGTACTATGTAAACATGTATGTACATTAGAACGTCTCGCCTTACAGTCAAAAAACAAAGTTTGCCGTACACCATTGTTTCAAGGCGGCTTCAAAATTTTTTTCCGTTATATCTACATTTATTTTCAGTCGGATCTCAAAGATACATCGATGTTTTTGTCTCGAGGAAGGCAATGTTTTCCTTCAATAGTCATCGACCTCAAATATCCTCTTGTAGTATTTACCCACCAGATCTCAGTTCCTACCATCCTAATGTACCAACCTAATATCAGAAAATTAAAGCTCGCAAAAAATCATTAACCTTTTGCTAAGAAAGTTTTTCAATAATTCCAACAACTATTAAAAAAAGAGATTTGTATAAATACATATGTTTGCCGATCGTAGGGGTAGCCTTTTAAATTTTTTGTCATATCATCGATATTTATAGTCGGTTCTTAAAGTGTGACATATCGATGTTATTCTCTCGCCTTATTTTTTCTTCAATAATCATTGTACTTACCCATCATATCCCAAATAGAACTTACCCATATTATTCTAACTTTACAAAGAAAATTAAAAAAATTAATGTGTTGTTTATTAAATTGAATTAAGATTTATAGGCTAATTGCTCGAAATTTGTTTTAAATCTCAGAGAGACATGATAAATATTCAAGGCACAAAGGATAGATCATTCCTGAACTGAGATCTGGTGTGTAAATACGGGAATATGAAGCCAATAACTATTAAAGCAAAACATTTGACTCTTCAAGACAAAAACATCGACATATCACTCCTTGAGATCCGTCTATAAATGTAGAGGATATAATGAAAAATGTATATTAGCGACCCCTACTTTCGGCAAAAAAAAATCGTTTTTTCCAAATCACCTTGCAACAATGCTTTATATTCGGTGGTGTACGGCAAACTTTTTTCTTTCGAGACGCTCTAAAGTACATGCGTTTTTATATGAATTCATTTAAATCGTATGAATTGAATATAAATCTGCCCCGTAACCTTGGTATTGCGGGGAACTAGAGGATTTTCAAATGCTTCTGGCAGCTTGTAATACACAAGTAAGCAACTGTGGTTCTATATTTGCATCACTGATACAAAAGATCGGATAATGTTCCGTTATTAATACCGACGCTGCATTCTCATTCACTACTACTTGTAGATTGAAAATAACTTGTGTATAACTCGTGGTGTGGTTGGGCGCTTTTGATTCATTTATTAAGTGTATAGCTACATATAATAATCTTCAAGAATGGGAATAGGAGAAAAGTGTTGTTCTAAGTGTGGGGAAATTGCCCAATTTAAATGTGAACGTTGCTTGGAACCGTATTGCAGTTCCCAATGTCAAGTAAATGATTGGCAGGACCACAAGTCAAAATGTTACAAATTGCCGTATGTATCTTTTAATAAAATGGTTAAACAACTTGTGTTTTTATATATTTATAAAAACACTTTAAAATATCCTTTTCAGGAATTTAGTTCCAATGAACATCTTGCAGTCTGTGTCAAATCTTCATCTAGATAAAATTGGTGTAAATCAACGCCGGCAGCATGGTTCTGCATACAACCTGAATGAGACTCGTCGTTCAAGCACAAGCGTTAATAATAGCAAAGCGAAACCAAAACCCTTACTTAATGATGATGACTTCAATATGGTCCCTAAGGCTGCAATAAGTACATCGCCTCTGCCAGCTGTAAAAAGTATTTCCGAAAGACCGAGTACTTGGCGTGAAACTTTCCCAATTTCAGAAGGGTTTTTTGATGCTATCGTCCAGTTCAAAGAAGAAGTTGAAAGTGAAAAACGCATTGTGTGGGTTACGGATATAAAATATGACTCTTCCCTACGTAAGCTCTTGTCCGAAGTAAATCGTACCATTAATAGAAGCTGCCCATGTACCAATGATGACGTATATCAAGGTGCTTTGGTAGCTGCCCCATTGGACAAAATGTTATATAGAGCTGAGGTTTTGGAAACTAGTCCTGATATTGGAAAGGCAACCATACGTCTAATAGATTATGGAAATGAACTTCGTGTTGCTTATGCTCTATTATATCCACCCATACCGATAATGTACAATTTAAACGCTTACGCCTTTCGCGTCTGTTTGCCAAATGACTATGGTCCTGTGGAAATCGAGAGTGTTGTTACAATAAGGATTTTGTCTGAAAACAAGCCTGAACACTATTATAATGTTGAGTGCAAAATGAAGTCAATATCGCTAAATTTACCAATTGAATTATTTAACGAGGGCCATGTCCTTAGATTTGTCAGATGTTTTCCAGATGGCCGAAATGCTTTATTTAAGCTCTGCAATGGCGCTGCACAGTATGATCAAGAATTCAATGCTTTACTAAACGCGCCCGAAAGTTTAAATTTTGAATATGAGTCTTTGCCAAAAGTAAATGCTTTCGTGGCAGCTCGCACTAAATGTGGGTGGAAGCGCGCACGTTTGTTAGGATTTTACGACCAACAGTTTCTTATATATGCTATTGATGAAGGATTTATAAGCTTCTCGAATCACATCAAAAAAATTCCAGAATCTTTTATTACCCAACCAATACATGTTTTTGTAATCTCGACAAGTTCGACTGACTGCATGTTTTCTGAGGCGATGCTTTCCACAGCCAAAAATCTAACGCTGCAGTTTTTACCCGTATGCAGTTCTTCTATGAAAGACTCTATGAAGACGCAACTTCCTTGTGGATTGTTTGACGATAACCGCAAAATAATAGATGTTGCAACGGCTTCTGTTTTTACAGGTTCGATCAGTGAGTTGGGAGTAAAATTGTGGCATGAACCAATACTGGAAGGCGATACCGTTATTATATCTCATGTTCTAACATACAAAGAGATATACATTGCTCCCCAAGAGAATAACGAATATCTCAAAATACTAAAAGCTGAGTATTCAAAGTGCACACCTTTCTCAGCTGACGAAAAAATTGGAAGTAGCGACATTGTTACGTACATTCATAATGCAGCACAAGAATCAGTATGTTGTCGTGGTCTGGTAAGTATATTTCTCTTTATTAGATGAAAGCAAAGGTTTTATTCAATTCGAAATAGAACGTTTAACAATATTTTAATGTAACATCCTCTTATTAGATAATTAAATGTGAAAGTAATAATTGTAAAATAATGGATATCGATAGTGGGTCTGAACACGTGGTCGCTCGCGATATTTTACGCAAACCTACGCTTCTCGTATGTTCATTGCCCGTTCGTTGTTTTCGAGTAACGCTCATGTTCCTTGAAAGCATACCAACTCCCATTGCCAACAACAAAGCCCTAGAGGCTCTCGAAATATGTATGCATAATGCTGTAGAATTTGATGTTACATATAGCGAAAATAAAAGTGTAGACTTGCTATTTCGTACTAAAGAAAAGCAATCACTATGCAAAAAGCTATTGCCAATGGTGTTCGAGCCAGCTACGCAGCAAATATCAACATCGCCAGTTTCAAAATTAACCGACAAGACGTCATTTCCATTATCATCAAATAATAATACCTCTACTGCCTGCCAACCTCCTACTGTCTCTTCAACGCAAGTTTCGAATGGTTCCGAAGTATTGAAAGCCGCAGAAGGCAAAATATTCACAATTGACGATTTGGAACTAATTCCTATTACGTGTGGCGAAAAAACTCCTCTATTTGTTTTAGATCCGTCTACTATAATGAATCCTGAAAGTCCTTACATAACTGCAGCAGATTACAATAACAAAGACTTTTTGACAAAAATGGAACAATATTTGAGAACTGTCGGTGATTATTGTAGAAGTGACAAAGCTCCAAAAAATGGATATGCACCCGAGTAAGTTTTGAAGTCTTCATTCATAAATGAGTACTAATTTTTCAATAAAGGGTTACAAGCCTTTTTGTTGTATTAAGTATGAACTTAGTAAAATCATGCCTAAAATGGGAAGTAGTGAATTGTTAATTAAAATATTTAATTTCTGTACACCTCAATAGAAAAAAATGTTTTGATCAGCGACAAATACAAAATTTTTTAAGCAAAATGTAAATGCTTAAAAAAATTCTCTTACCGCTGATCATACATATAGTTTTTCATTGAGGTGTACAGCAATTAAATATTTAATTTTTGTATATTTATTAGAAAAAGAGAGATATGTCTATCCATTTTTGCGGATGATGGTGAGTGGTATCGAGCTGTATGTGTAGATCATAAATCGAATGACGACTATATTGTCATGTTTTTGGATTACGGAAATATAGCTAAAGTAAATAAGAAGAATATAATGCCAATGGTACCAGATTTGTTGTTCCCCTCAAACGCAAACATGGTGTATATAGAAGGTATATCCTTATGATATTTGATCGCATAACTATGTTTATATCTATACGAGTATATAAAATTGCATATATTGTTAATATTCTAGGTATAACAAAGAAGGAAGAGGCTTTAGAATTCTTGAAGAATATTGAAAAAAGTCCGGTACTTTATGCCAACATTCGTAAACTTGACGATGCAGATGCGTATACTGCAAGATTGAATGTTTAATTAATTTTTGAATGGCCCTGGATGGTCTTCTTAATTAATATTTTTTTAATATTGACTTGATATGAATTTGTGTTTATTTTATTTTTTACATTTTGTATTTTTGTTTTACTCTACTGCACACAGTAAAAAATGAATATTGGTTATTAGGAAAAACGTGTAGATGAAATCGATTTCTGAAAAAAATAATTCTTTATAATGAAACAAAAGTTAGCATATTATAGCTATTCTTTACGTTTTAAAAACCACATTCAGAACGGCACACAAAATCAATTTTGTTTTGTCTACGCGTATTCCAGAATATCCACCATTAAATTTGCATTACATTTCAATAAACTTAATTTAAAAATGCATAACTATTGAAAAAACGTATTTTTTTGTAATCTGAGAAAATTCAAAGCAGCTGCATACTACTACACATTTCTCTTTGTAAGAAACATAAGCTGTGAAGCAATTTGGTTAAACAAAGTTCTTGTCAAAGATTTAACCTTCAGTACTATAATTTCCTGCTCTTCACAGCCTCCAGTTTGTGAGATATATGAAACCCTATTCTGCATTTTGGAATTTGAAATATTTCTGTTTAGAAACGGAATTAGGTGTGAATGACATAATGGCACAACCCATCGTCAATGCATTTCGTATATATCCATTCATATGTAAGTATGATCGAGTATTCACTAGAGCTAAATAATAATTACAATCCAATCAATCCTTTGAAAGTTTTAATTACCTTCAAAATGAAATCAAAAATATTAGCAATAAGTATGTATCATTCTTAAGGTTTTACTTGGATTGATTTATTCAGATTTTGCTTTATTTCGATACGCTTTGGTTACATCCATACCAAGTAAATTGGTTACAAGCATTCATGTTTATCCACCAGTTGATTAACTATTGCGTTTACAATTATTCCTTGTTGTTGACTGAAAATGTTTGCATTGCAAGAAAATTACAGTAGGTGATCGGGTGTACCCGAAGGTTTCAAATGAAACAAAAAATATAATTAACACTCTGAAATATTATTAAACCTATTATTTTGTAAAAAGTAATTATAATATCCGACATGGACGAGTGAGTATATATATGTATGTACATACTTAATTATTCGACAACGATTTGATAATTCTGCCGATACCGCAGATCCTCCAACTATTATAAATAAAATAAAGTATGTATGTACACCCAAAATATAAGACGTTTTAAAATCAAGAATAAATGTTAAAATAGAAATAATGAAGGTGAAAAAACAAAATGAATTTATATCGAATAAAATTTGTTTGTTGTGGTTTCTTGAATTTCAAATCCTGAGGTTTTGTTATTTTGGAATTAGGTTAAAGTCTACTGATGATTGGGTGTAAGAACCAATGAAATGCAGGCATATAGACATACTTGACCACATAACAAACAAAAAGCACTAAAACAGAAATAAGTTTGTTTTATGTTGATTTTTAAAATTCAAACTACTTTGAAACAAAAACAATTTTAGTTTTAAAAAGAATATCACTAATGTTACATTATAATATAAATAACATTCTCATTTTAATGTTTTAAGTTTAATAATAAAAATTAAAACATGTTTTAAACTTGTTTTTTTAGTTCAGTGTAATAGCAAAGCACTTTATTCAATAATTAATAATTTCATGAACAATAATACACATTTTTATAGAAACGAAAAAAAAAATAATAATTTTGAACTTATCAATAGAAAATTTCATTGTTATTTTGATCAACACTAATAATATAATAATCAGAAATAAAATCTAAATATCTATACTTGCTTTACGATATATGTATGTATTTGAAGATTTATTTCTACATGTAAGTGTTAAATACTTTACATTAGCGGCATACATGTATTTTTGCGCTCCATATGCACTTATAGTTTGAGTAACTTGTACTCGTTCTCGGTTGCAAGCAGAAAGGCCCTAAATATTTAATTTTTTTAATCTAGGTATATGCAAGCGCAAACACGTTTTGAACAGTTTTAGTGTCCATCTTTAAACTTGAAATTTATTTGCTTTGTTTGTTGCGAGTTAAGTATATCTATATGCATAAACACATACTTAACTCCCAACACCCAAAGCATATGTTTAATAAATTGACTGGGACAATATCACAAGAAAATTTCATTGAATGGAAATACATATATATCGTCCCAGGAAAAAGAGCAATTCAAACAAAGAGTAAAATCAATTTGTTAAAACTTATAGATCAATCGAAGAAAATTTTCAAATTCAAATTTATAAAAGAACTAGTGCACTGATTTCGAAAAAATTAAATATTTTACTTTTGCCGTTTTTTTTGTTGAATTACATACATTTATAAAAGCCCGGCATCTCGCATTTTGTTCAACAATTTGTTAGATTTAACGTATGTAATATTTTCTTTTATTCGGATACTTTCAATATGTAAGGGTTGAAAAGGGATACAATGTAATTCCAAGAATTCTTTTTGTTGGGCCGAAATATCTTCTGGTAAACCTAAATAAGAAAACAAATTCAGCTTTTTAATTCTTTGCTAAACAATATGACAAATGAAATATACAATAATGATTTTATAAAAAAGTAAAAATTTTGTACGTTCCAACCGAATTTCGCAGTTTAGCGAATGTATACAATTATACAGTAAAAGATAAATCCCCGTATTCATAGGCCAATAAAATGTATTTGAAATCTATTTTAACTAAATTTTGTATGAAAAATTCTGAATAATAAATTTCGAACTCATTATAAATTTTATGAATATCAGGGAAAGTAATTCAGAACTGATGATAATAAAAAAAATTACGAATAATAGAAAAAATAATATAAATTAAAAACGAACAAACCTTCTATAGAACACAGCGATGTACAACAAGGCAGAGTTAATGACATAGGATAGCGACGAATTGATTCACTTGTCACCTCCATTTCGTTAGTAAAATCTATATATACAACCATAAATTTGTTTTCTGAGAGTACTTCAACCACCTTTGCACGATACCATTCATGCTCATAATTCGCTAAGCAGTACTCCCCAAATCTGGATTGTATTAATAAATATTTGTATTATTAAATTCTGTTGAAATATAGAACAAACTATTACTTTGGCTTGTATGATTGGTCGCCCGTTTCGTATTCGCTTAAGAACTTTGTTACAGCTTTTAAGTTATCCACATATTTTTCCGACAAACATCCAATGTAGCCGGTTTCAATGTAGCTGCAGTCCATGATCATAATTTCGCCATTGCAATCATTTTCATTTAAGGGTATAATATCGAAAGGCTGTAAAATCAATTTAAATTAAATATTTCGCAATTTTTAAAGTAATTTGAAACATAAACATGACATGATTGTTGAATATTCACTGGCTGGTTGGTCTTAGAGGTAAAATAATGCAAACATATATGCATATAATCCTCATCACATGTATAATTTTCAAATGTTAAATTTAAGTTCAAAAACCTGATATATTAAATTTTAAGCAGTTGAAAATTATCTTCCAAATATAAAACATATTTATTTAGTAAATAACAAAAGTGAAAAAGTTGCATGATAAATATTTTATATATTCAATCCAATCAGATCGATTATTAAACATTATTTTTTGTTATTACTTCATCCAAAATTTCAGGAAATTTTAATTTCTTCTTTCTGAATATGTTGGAAATGGAGCCACACATAGCAAGTTGGAAAAGTTAATTTCGACGACCGTAATATCTTATATATTACCGTGGAAAATCGAACAAAAGCTTAATGTGATGAAAAGTGTTTTGGTATTCCTAATTTGGAACTTCATTTAATATTATTATTTGGCATATATTACCACGCATGTTGGCTAAAAAGTATAGGCCATTGGCATGGGATTTGATTAAACCACCACTACCTTGAATTCATACTTACGGGGACTAAGCAAGGTGTTTGCATTTGACGTGGTGTAGAAGTTTTGGTATTTTTAGGATTAGTAGCCAATCCGTTCGACATATTTACAGTAGAAGTTTTTGAATCAACATTGTTTGCACTCTTAACTTTTAAATTTGTTTTTGCTGTGTGCTTTATCGCTTCTGACGTTTTCATGTTGTGGTCTTTATCGCATTGCTCATTCTTATGTTCTTCGACATCACATGATGACGATGATGCAGATAGACAATCAGTTACATCACCATCATCGCCTCCATCTTTATGATTGGCTGTTAAATCTTGGATTAAAGAATTTAGTAAAACTGAGGTGCCCCACTGATAGAGTTCAACATTGAAATCATTTTTTTTACTTTCATCGAATACAATTTTATATTCCTTATTTGAATATCGATACAGTGAACGCAGTAATTTTACGTTGGCGGAAGATGGTACACCTTTTAGTTGCACACATTGAATGAAACATGGAAGATTCAATAAAGAGGTATCCATTTTACGCAATTCTTTAACCGATCGTTTAGATGTTTCACCGGAATCAACAAAATAAACGCGATAACGATTTTCACTGATTTTTCCTAAAATTTCTACCCTGTACCATTTTCCATTCTTTGTCGTTAAGGCAATGGTTTTCGGTGCAATTTTACCGGACAACGTAGGCGATGTTTTCCCACATTCATTAATTGTGTTTAAAACCTTTTCATGTTCTGCAACAGAGGAGGGATTCGTGGAACGAACGTAGCAGCAATTAGAAGATTTGATGCTCGTTAATAGAACGCAACTTCCACTTGGTATGGAAATGATCTGTGTGGCAGATTTCATATCCTTAGACGTAAGTTTAGATTGAGCACTTTCGGGAGCACGGTTCTGCCCAACTTTAACCAACTTTCTACATACAAATAAGTTATATGTCAATAACATATGCACATTTATTGTACAACTCAAATAATTAACTTACGGCATAGGCAAACATATAAATCGGTGACTAGGCCAGTCCTTTTTTTGGCAATCTTCCGAACAATAAAAATCACCGCACCGATCACATTTGCATTCAGACTTTTTACCGCATAACGTGCAAATGCCGCACATGTCCAATGAATTGTTATTCTGGTTCATGTTTTGGCTTTCAGAGTCCACAGCAATAACTTTAAATAAATAAATTCCCCAAAACTTTTCAAAAGTATGCTTTTTGGAAAAAAAAATTAAATACTTTCGTATGCATGTATCTACATACTTATGCATATGTGTGTGACAACATGATACTTATGCATATGTGTGTGACAACATTCAATAGATATTTGCAATGTTGTCAACTACGCACGGAATGTACAAGAGAAACGAGCTAAACTTCTGCAAGAGATATTGGCAATGTTGTCAACTACGCACGGAATGTACAGAAGAAACGTGCTAAATTTCTGTTATAGTTGTTTATTATTTGGTTGTGATTTCAACATCTATATGTATAAAGAAATCTATTATAATATTCTTATAAAATTACACCAAACTATATTATTGTATGTATAAATATGCAAACGATTATTAATCAATACGTACTTCGCAAAGGCCACCCTGTGTATGTACTTGAAATTTATTGTCTTTAAGTACTCTCAATTAACAACTGTGGGGCTTACTGTAAAATCCCGTATGTATTGAAAATTAAAGTGAGTACTGCCAAGTTAGTGTAAAAATTTATATCCGAACAGTTAAATTTTCGAAATGGCAAGAAAATAAAATTATTTATAATGAAAATGAAGACTCGTATTAAGTATGTATGATGTATTTGGTATAAAATTGGAAAACAAAACGTTTTGTTTTAAAATTTTTTGCAATGCTGCTATTTTGAATATTTTATTTGTACAGCTGTAGTTTTGTTGTTGTTATTTAAAGTTATTTGTTTACCTTTATCTGCGTTCGTGTTGCTCACGTATTAACATGATGTGTCCCAGTATAAAAGTTAGTCTTATTAATTTTCTCATTAGGTAGAGGAGTATTGAGGAAAATGTTTTATATATTAATAATATTATTTAGCCAAACTATACAATATTCCCGACTCTCACCTATTCTAGGTGGTAATGTTATTAAAAACGGGGGTGTGTAGTTACAAATAAGTCTTTTAGATAATGAAATGCCAACTTAAAATAAACCAAATTCAAGGTGTTATTAAATATCCATTCATGGTGTCGTTGCAGCAGAGATTTAATGGGAGCGATTCTTACTATGAGCATTTTTGTGGTGGAAGCTTGTTAAATCTGAAGTGGATATTATCGGCAGGGCATTGTTTATTTAACAAGTGAGCAAATAGCGAACACGTTTACAAATATGTTGCTGTGTGCTGAACTGCATATTAAAAGTCGTGTTAATGATTTTGTATTCTATTAGCACGAATTTTCTTCAAGTTCTTATATACAAATAAAGTAATTAACATTTTTATTACTTTACAGAGATATCACTAACGTTTTTGCAGTAATAGGTCATGAAACTATTAAAACAACACTGCAAGATGATCGGTTTGCAATTACAAATGTGGAATACTTTTTCTTTCAGCCGTAAGCTACTTCTCAACACATATTACTATTATGTACATAGATACATTTGTAAGAGCATAAGACTGGTTGTTACAAATATATGGGGCGTTTTTTTTAAAAAGTGATCCAATATGATTTAGGTATGGAAAAGTAGAAAAAATTAACATATTTGAATCTGATGGGGGGAAGCTATACATACATATGTATTTACCAAAAAGTTTGTAATTGACAAGAGAAGCCAATACAATAAGAAAGACAACAATGAATATGCCACATAACAGAAATATAACCGGCTGAAAATCAAATTTGAAGTGAACTGATGAAATACTGTTAAGAACAAATGGCAAAATAATATACAATGGTAAAATAGTTATTATAATAAAAAATGTAAGCTTTCACACGTTGGAACACAACCCAATAAAAACTCTAGAGTTGCTACTTTTAAAAAAGGGGTTTGATTGGAATATTTTAGTTCCAAAGTGTGGAATGGTTAATGTTTCAGATATTCTCGATTTTCCTTGATTTTTGATGACCTGAAAGTGTTAACAATCTTAAAACAGGTTTTTAGACCGTTTTTAAGATAGTAATCAAAGAAAATGCAAAATTAACTTCTCAATTCCATTGTAATACACAATTTATGTATGTATGTATATGTGTATATACTTACGTATGTTGACTGCTGGTCATTGGATTTCGGCGAATGAAGGAAAAAATCAAGTTACGAGAAATGAAAATAATTAAGCTATAGGTTATAGACTCAGGAGCTAAATACGCTTCAACAAAAAGGGATTTCGAGGGGCTTAATAACTATTAGCAATTTATTATTCATTTATTTTTGACATCTTAAGTAACTTTTATTTCTTTTTATATTTAAAGCGCAAATTTGCAAAATGATATTGCACTTTTACGATTACAAGACGCTTTTAACATAAGTGATTATTTATATGGAAAGTTGCCTAGTTATGGCATGAAGGCTTACAGAAAAAGTGAGTTTAAATGAAATATATATGTACATACATATATAAATATCTATTTTAATTAATCCGTTAATCATTCATTATAACATCAAATAAAATGTTAATAATCTGGCCTTGCATTGAGCTTGACAAGGTAGATTAACCGCCTATTTGGCGAAGTTGCAAGTTATCGCTCGATCGCAGTATTAATATTAAACCAAAAAAAAATTCTA
The DNA here is from genome assembly GCA_951800035.1 of Linnaemya tessellans. Taxonomy (NCBI): domain Eukaryota; kingdom Metazoa; phylum Arthropoda; class Insecta; order Diptera; family Tachinidae; genus Linnaemya; species Linnaemya tessellans. The sequence goes on along the minus strand of OX637532.1, from coordinate 169,591,704 downwards.
AAATAATGTTTATGTTATAATTATATGTTCGACGAAACAGCGTCTGCTATATATGTGTATGTATATACATATATTTACTTTGTATGTATAAATGGAATATATTAATTTTGTTGACTTTTAGATCCTTGCAAAATTATTGGATTTGGAGCTACAAAACATGCGGGCTCAATACAAGAACAATTACTTGAAGCAGAGGTTTATGTTATAAGGAATAAACTTTGTCGTTCGCTTTTGGGCCATGTTTGGGCACCACAAAAAGGAGACAACACAGTTTGTGCCTTAGGAACTGATCAAGACACGTGTCAGGTTGGTACACTTGTACATCAGCATGAAGGCGTTAAATTATTCAGGTTTCATTTAAGGGAGATTCTGGTGGTCCCCTCTTATGCACATATAATGGAAAATATTATATATACGGCATAGTATCATATGGTTTAACTTGTGGTGTTAGAGGAATGCCGAGTATTTATACGCTCACTGGTCCCTATATTGAATGGATTAATTTGATTACAAGTAAATGAATACATCCAAAATTTGTTATTAATTTCAAACTTAATTCGTGCTACTGATTTTGATTAAACGGGTTCGAAAGATATTTACGTACAAATCCGTACAATGTTTGATTAACTAACATCGGCGAATCCGCTTGTTTTTGTGAGGAAGAAATTTTGATATTTTTGAATCTCTAACTATTTCAATAGGTGCGTACTTCAATGTTGAAATTTAGAATAGGTAAAAAAAGGTCAATAAAAAAAACGATATATTTCTCTTCAAATATTTATTTGAGAAAAATTTAATGGAAATACATTTTTCAGTGGCAACGCTGATTATGACCACAGTTGTCCGACACATACTAGTGATGTGTCGAATTGAAACTGACCTGGTGCAGCCAATTTGTAGCATTTTAGAACCTCTGACTACAGAACATTTGAGAATTTTGTAATAAAATTTGAAGAAAAAGTGCCATTGTCAGCCCAAAATTCTTTAACATTTTAGATCGTCGCTGTGTTGTTGGGAATCTTTTTAATCATTTCTGCACTTTTATTTCTATTTAGTAATTCCAATAAATAATTGTTTCTTAACAAAATGTAATAAATAAATTTTCATTTATTCATACAGCGTATGTATGTATGTACATATATAATGGGTCCGCAATCTAACGTTTTTTTTGTTGTCAACTAGTGCTTATTTCGTGAATGGTAACACTTAGCTCATGTCTGATTTGACAGATAATTAGTTTTCGCCTTCCGCTGAACGAATATGGTTGACCATCCAATGCGTTTTCGCTTCGCTAAGTGGGCCTGCGATCGACTTACAGAAGATGCCGATTTTGCCAAAAAAAATCATCTTTTCAGATGAAGCTCATTTTGATCTTGGCGGGTATGTAAACCAGCAAAATTGTCGCATTTGGGGCACAGAAAACCCGCACGCATACATTGAAAAGCCGACGCACCCAAAACGAGTCACTGTTTGGTGCGGATTTTGGTCCAGAGGCATAATTGGGCCATTTTTCTTCGAAAATGAGCAAGGAGTGGCCGTTACAGTCAATGGCGATCGTTATCGGGCCATGCAGCCATTTGAATGAAATTATTTTTCATTATTAACCGGAAGGATTGTACTTTCTAATAAAAAAAGAAATTTGAGAAAATATTCCGTAGTTTCTTTTTATAAAAAAAAAGTTATTTGGTATATTGTTGTGAAGTAGTACATAATAGATTGAAATGTCGGCTTAAGCAAATCAGTTAAAGTCTAATTGTTAATCAAAATGGTATAATATATTTTAGGCATTCAGCAGATAGTAGTAGCATCATTTTCAGCTAATTTTCATATACATAGGAGTATATTCATACTTCCATACATATTATGTATGGATGTATGTATGTGTGGATTTTGTTTCTTAATAATAATTATAAATATAAAGGAAATGTTTTGCAGTAACTAAGAGGTAACAATTAACAAATACATTTTTCGATATCAGTTTTTGACTTGCTCTTCGGGAGTCGCCTTCTCGTTTTCCTGATGTTTGGATTTTGATGCAACATCTGTCACACGATCAATCAATTTACCTGTGCCAGTTTCAGGTAAAGTCAGAGTAAGTATGCCAGCTACTAAAACGCAGCATCCGCATATGGTAGTGGGTATATACCAGCCAAGAGGTCCCTAAAAAGACAAATGAAAAAATGCAAATGCTAGTAGTTGGCACAGAGTTTAACAAGAGAGTGTATCTACCAATAAATCAACTGCATAAGGAGCTGTAATTGAACCCACATGAGCCCATGTTGAGCAGGTGCCCAATGCTGAGCTTCGTATTTCAGTGGGATATAGTTCTGCTGTGTACAACGTTACAACTGAGTAGGTAGCGCTAATACCAAAACGTCCCAACATTGCAAAGGCAACAATTCCGGTAGTATTATCTGAAAAAATAACACAAATTATTTGTGAATACGCAATTTTCTGTGTACGCCTTTTAAGATTACCTTCTGGGACGACAAGTACCAACAGTAAAGCAATACCAGTTAAAAAGAACAGCGACATTGTTGTTATTCTACGCCCTGTTAAACGCAACAAAGTGACAGGTACTAAATAAGATGGTAAATCAACTAGCCCCGTTATGCCCACATACAGGAAACGGCTTACAGCTAAATTGGAGGCATTCAAGGCTGCAATAAAAGATGAAAAACAAAATATTTACGATCGAACTTGGCACATATTCATTCCAGTTATCCATACCGGTAACATAATAACACAATGATGTGACACAAAACATAAAATATGATGTTAAAATTAGTTTTCGTACTTTCGAATTGGCAAACAGAGCAATTATCTGTTTTAAGGGACCATCTTTAACTTTTTGCCACAAAGATATTGCCGACACAAGATCCTCCTAAAAGAAGAAACACATTAATTTGTGAATTGAAGAACGTAATACACTCTTTTATGTCTGTGACACTATTTTGGGAGGAAAAAAGCTACTCGTCTACGCTAACGCATATGTATTATTCATGATCACCAAATCTCAAGTTCGCGTGGCTACTAGCTAAAAACGATTTTCAGTCTCCTCATCTTTCTCCATGCGTTCTCTCAACACCATCCCATCCGTTCCGAATTGATGAACATGAGCACAGATCATGCGCTTACATAGGCTATTGCTTGAATTTTTTTAATTATTAGAATTCCAAAATTATTTCAAATATAAGACTTATTCTGCAATACGAGTATAAAGGGCTCCCTGGGCCACCATTTGTATATAGTGGCATATATGTACCCATCCCCATTTTTCCATAACGACCACTAATCCTCTCAAGTCAACTTTTTGAAACAATTTTTTTAAAATTGATATTATTCGAATTCCAAAATTATTTCAGATCAGGGCATACTGATATCAGTGTGCCCTGATTTCAGATATAATACCTTTTCTCCATAATAAAGGCATATGTGCACCCATATGTTTCTTAAAAAAAATTTTTTTGTTATTTAAATTCAATTTGTTTGTTAGCTTAAAGTTCGTAATGTTATATGTATTCAGAATGAATTAGGCACCTTGTTTTCGGAATTGCCGCACTCCACTCCTGAATACTCCTATGTATTTTCACTTAACACCATTTAAGAGAAACTCTTATTTATTTGTTTATAAAACCTGTATCACGCAGAAAATATAATTCTAAATTATTAGTACAATGTGAAAAAACTTACGAGTTGCTTATCAGAAGTTATTGAAGGTTCAATGGCTGGCTTTACTGTCTCATAATGGCTCTTATGTTTAAACAGTATCCTATAGGCTCGGTCGTACCGTTTGTTGGCAATAAGCCATCTTGGCGATTCATTCATTAAACTAAAAATAATGCACAAGTTTGATGTTAACAACATGTTGAAGGAAGAATTATTTTCGAAATTATTACTATTTGAGGTCAGTTATTTTTTATATAGTAGTATGTATATAAATTTATTTTTCACAATTCAATGGCTGGCATTTACAGGAAATAGGAAATTGGTAATTGCAAGTTGAAAAATAACATATACATTTCCTATTTCCCAAGATATCATTTAACAATATGCTGAAGTATTTAAAATAAATTTTCTACTTGGACATATAACAAATAGCTGGTCTTAATATTAAATGATTTAAAGTTTTAACGAATAAAAAAAAGCTGCAAGAATTATTGAAAGAAGCAAATGAATGAAAAAGTTTATGTCGACTTACTAGCAATTTAATATTAATAGAAGAGCCGGTATGGTCAAGGTAAGTTGTAAATATCTCCAGGGCTCAACCATGTAAGCAGCAAGAGCCAAAATGATCATACCAACGGGGTAGGAGGCTGAGAATGCGATAGACATCCAAGAACGGTGTTTTATACAAATATTTTCGACAACTAAAAATAGGTGGAAAATTTTCATAAATTTTTATTTTATATTTAAGAACTCTTGTTAAACAAACTCATAGCGAACGCTGGATAAAACAGGCCAGATGATGCTGAGCCTAAACCAAAACGGCCAATTAAAAATAGGTAGTACCAAGGTGAAAATGTACATATGAAACTGGATACAACGAAAAAGGCGGCACCTAAGGTAAATGATGACTTCCGACCGAATCTATTTAATAAAAAAAAACACCTCATTCAACAGAAGTGCATGAAGGTATTATTTACTACTCGTACTTATCTGAAAATATTCCAAACGAAAACGAACCAAAGAATTTTCCAAGTGCAATAGCAACTTGGGCCGAAGTACGTTCCACTGCACGCTCGCACACAAGATCCCAATCCGCTACAAATGTTGTTTCAGGAGCCGTATAATTATAGGAACCTTTTGCCTTGCAAGAAATCTCCGCAGGTAAACTTTGATCCGATATATTAGAAGTATAAAAATAGGCCTCTTCGTAGGACATCTTACTTAAATATTGATAGTCCCAGTCCCATATTGTACAACCTTTTGTCGGCAAGTCTCTTTCTGAAATACTACGTATTTGATCAACTGTCCAGTTCGTTGCCTTCAGATCTTGGATACTACACCATTGATCATCTGGCAAGTGGCCGATCATAGTATATGAGTTGACATGAAATCCATTTAAGATATTTGGCAGTACGCAAAGAAAGAACATTGACCTGTATGAAGCAAAAATACATTATGTCAATTAAAATTGTTATCAACTAAGTATTACATGGTTTTAAAGAAATGAGTTATGCGCTCGCTCTCCTTTCTTCGAAAATGTACATCTGTAGGCATGTTTGTATATATGTACATACGTATGTATATAAGTGTCAATACGCATTTTATTTACTTCAATTTGTTTGTTATTCCATATAAAAAACAGATGTTTTCTTACAATAAGACTACTGTGTAGAATTTAAAGTCATGTTTAAATAAAACCGTATACGAACTACTAAATACTCGTACATCAGTAAGCAAAACAATAATAAGTACAATGTAATTAACTATATACATACATACATACATACATACATATATATTTATATACATACTCGTAAATAAGCAAAAGCTCAAAATTGGCATTAATTCATCGATTAACATGTTAAATCGTGTGTTTTAAAATACTTAATTTTATTAATATTTCAAGTCCAATGCTTAATATGTAGTACTTCAATTCATGCAGAGGGGAGATCGTGAACAAATTCTCATTCACTAGCATGATTGTTTTTTCAGGCGCCACTAATCGTAAGAACATTTTTACGAACCAGAAATTTCGCAGAAACAAATAAAAATATGTTCGTAAGTACATAATTTAAATTGTGATATCACCTTTTTTTTCAACATTATTTTCTCTAGTCAGCGATCGCCCTTGGTCACAATCAAGTAATTAATTGTAAGTAAAGCATATGTATTACTAACGAAAATCAGGAGAAAAGTGGAAAAACCGAGGCACATAACATCCACACTTTTGCGTCAACGCAGAGCACGAAAATCGCCAACTTTTAAGTTTTGACGTACATTGAATACAATCCTTAAAGCATAAGCTTTACGTTTTAGTTAAATTTTAAACATGAAATATTAAAATAAGAATGTTTTTATATTATTAACATATAAATTTGTTATTTTTATATCGAAGCATTTTTAAAACTGCAATGTATGCTTTTATTTCAAAAAACTATGTTTTGTTTATCTTAAGGACAATAATAATTCATATGTTTCAAAATAGTTTTAATGTTAAAAATTATAGTGAAAACTTAAAAAAAAATTAAATAACGTAAAACTTAGCAACAAATAAAGTAGTGTAAAATAAAATAAATAAATAAGTTGACTAAATAAAATGGAGAACAAACAAGTAATTTAATATTCGCTAATAAAGCACTAATTTTCCAAACGCCGCTACGTTAATGTTAGTTAAAAAATGCGACGCATAACGTATGACGGATTCTATGCCCAACGGCATAGAAATTTCGTATGGGTTCTTCAAAACGGTGATTTCAGAAAACTAACTCCACTAGTACAGCAATATTTTTTTGACTTCATTTGTATCATATCTGAAAGAAAACTATCGTATATGATTTGGAGAACGTCTTTAGCATCATTATTTATTTTTGAAATATTACGATATCAAATCGGCTCGTTTTACGGAACACAACCGAAAATTTCATACTTTTCTCATACTTTCTACTGCAGATATATAAAATTGGAATAATTTTTAAAGTCAAATCTGCTGTACAATAGGATATTGTGAAAGTATTATCTTGCCGTATAAAAGAAAAATCGTTGAATTGTAAAATATTTCAAATACTAACAAATTACGTTGCTCTGTTTGTGTACTTTCTAGGCTGCGGAAATAGAGTACGCAATATGCGCAACACGAAGATCAACATCATAATGGTTCTTGGCTTTATTTTTGGACAAACAAACTTGTCTCATTGTTCTACTTACTTTTCGTAAATCAAACTTGTTGGTTGAATATTATTTATTTTTATAAAATTGTATGTCAGCAAGCATATTTATTTAATTTGTTATCACTTCTCATATCTTTCCCCTATGGAGTTTTGTAAACAATTATCATCAGTGAGTTAATTTTATTAAAGACTTATTTTCAGCCACTGGCTGTCATATGCTAACAAGTGTTTTAGGAAAATGTGTTGTTAGTTTACTTATTGTGAATAGTAATATCGTTACACATGTATAAATACATGAACTTTTTCATTCATTTCCAAAAGGGTTTCTTTATATCTGGGATATATGTATTCCGCACTGTTATAAGTGCAACGTTGTACCTCATTAAAAGTGTCACCGAAAATTTTACGACGTAATGCTGTGTTTTTCTTGTAAATCATACAAAACATGTACGTATGCTCACATGATCGAGAAAAAAATTAAACGCCGATCATGCGCAACCCGCGTGAACGGTATTTAATTAAACATGGAACAACGACAAGATAATCTGGAACGTGGAATTTTTGTTTAGAGTTATAGGGTCAGCCAGATGATCTAATTAAAAAAAATGGAAAAATTATTATGCTTCTAATACAGAAGTCTAATTCCGCCGAATTAATAGCTCAATTTTATCATTGCTACTTAAAAAATCGTCAAAGCCAGTGGCAGTTAACACAGCGCACAATGACGACATATTCGCCAAATATTAATATTCGTAGCACATTTCTATGAGCATAATTTTTGGACATGGCAACACTGGACGTGAGTTAAGCTTTGATAATAATTAAAACTTTTGTTTGGCATTCATTTCAGAAAGAATTGCATTTCCTGAATACGCTTGTAGTATAAATAAGCACGAAACGTACGCATTTACTATAAGTATGTACATAAGCACTTCCATACGAAACTGCATATGTATGTGTGAGTAGTTCTACACGTTTTAACAGCGTTTGTCGATTTCATTTAACCTTGTCTATACCATTTAATGCCGCCTGGAAATGCTTTTAAATGAATTGAATGAATAAATCTGGTCAAATTGTATATACAAACATATATTCCATAACTTATATATTGATGAGCATCGTAGTGGGTTGATTTGCCCTAGTATAAAATCGCACAGCAAACATGTCACTGCGAAGAATAATGGGAGAAGTTTTCAAAGTCGGTTTTAGTTATTTAAAAATATTTGCTTGACAAATTAATTTTCTTTTCGCAGGTGCCATAAAAACATACATAAATACTTATATATAAGTGCTTGTGTATATTGCTGTCCATTCTGAATAACACGTGGACAGTGAAAGTACAAGAACTTCATAAAATTTTCAGTTTTAAATGGGATAGAAACGCTTTGAAGGTCTGCCTCATGTTTATTTGATACGGGCATTTTTGAAGTACTGTTTCAGTTTCCATGTAAATTTTCACATAACGGCGGTATTTCCTAGAAAATTATAAACAATTAAAGTCAGCAGACTTAATTAACTTGGTTTAAAGTGCACGTACATAATTGTTAAAATGAAAAGAACAAATTGAAAACGTAATTTTTGTAATTTCCTTCCAATAATCGAAATTATTTGCATAATTATTTCATAACAACAAATGTCAATCAACTTGTATTGATAATTAGTAAATTAGTATTCCACAAGGTGTTTATATGCCTCAAAATTTTAATTAATTATTGGTTTTATTTTAAGCAGACAACAAAAACGTGAGATTTTTTGCGCAACAAAATATGGAGGACTTTTATTAAAAATTGTTAATATACAAAAAAAGTGAACAAATTAAAACCCGTATGTTCAAACTAAGATTCTTGCATCTAGCGAAACTAATGAACTATTTAACAAATAATAGTCACTCAATTGTAAGTATTATTACATAAAACTCAAAATTATAAATAGTTACATACAATATGTGAGTACGTATGTAAGTACGTATAATTAACCAAACACCTCAGTAAAATAATTAGAATAACTTTTTAAAATCATATTTCTGTTAACTTTTAATAAAACGTTCAAGATAAAAATAATAAAAATCGCTCTATCATCGGTAATTACGAACAAGGAAAGCAACTTGCACAAACACATACTCGTTTCATATTCATATTTTGAAATTAGTAAGCTAAATAAAATTGCACGTTATTAGTAAAAAAAAGAAATAAATTTGTATGTGCTCGTACATACATTTAATGCAATTTGTTTGAGACATTGTCTCAGTTAAAATGTTTTTTATTGGGTGTTCTAAAACTGTCAAAGCCAACTACGTTTTTTCTTCTGCAATTCTCAATTCGTTTTCACAAGTTTGTGCTTAAGATAAGGGGTTTTGTTATTTTCGAATTAACTTGAAGTCTTCGGACGATTTTGCGTAAGAGCTAATATTGCAGCCATAGAGACAGACGTACAACAAATTCATTCATGTACATACGTACATACATACATAAGTGTGTAAATGGCATTTACTTCCTCTGAAAGGTAAAATTATAAATTTTTTAGAAAGAAAACTAAATCACAAAACCGAATCTCATTAACTCTTAGAATTGTAATTTTCAAAGTAAAGCACAATTTTATAGCTTCAATTTATTAATCAAAATTGTAAATCACACAACCGAATATATAGTAGAGGTCTGAAATATTTTGCTAATAACAAGCAAAGCACGTTTTCACTTCACACTTTGTCTATGCATCACACACATACATACACACATGCATATTTCTATATATGTTATTAAATGTATTTCAATGCATGTGCAGACGCACTGATACGAATGCTTAACAACAACAACAAACACTTTTTCATTCACGTGCTGCAATTTAACAAGCTTTTAAATCATTATGGCATTAGCCATGTTCCTGTTGAATACATTAGCAATAATAATTACAAAAATAATATTCATAATAAATTATTAAATATCACGGAAATTGTTACACACTTTAAAAATATAATGAAAGAATTTAAGAAATTTATAATCCATGATTTCACAATAATTTTCGGCACAACTGAATTTTTCAGACAACCTGGCAAACTAACTGCATGATGAAAGTGTGGCGACTTTCGAAAACAGCTGTTCTGCTCTGCCGTCTAAGTTGGATAATTCAAACTGATGCTGACTTTCCTTTATGCCTTGGAATATTTATCATATCTTTCTGAATTTGAAAAAACACATTTTTGAGCAATTAGCATCTCAATCTTAATTGAATATAGCAATAAAATAGTCGACACAAAATACTTACTACATTCTTGTTTACAACTGTTAAATGGATTATCAACGCCAATTTTTTATTGACATGCTAGCGGCAACTGTGCTAGACTAGACTATCAGTTTGAAGATCGTGTGTTAGATAGCCTACCTTAGACACTTAGTGCTTATATTAATCAACGTTTGGATGGGAAAGTTACATTTTCTCTGTCGGCGTTATAAGTATGTAGTATGTATGAATGTACATATGTTTAACGTGTTATGAGCAGGGTTGCCACTCAAAATTTTTTTTTCCTACCAAATTTAATTTCAAAAACTACCAAATGGCATGTTTACCTACCAAAAAATAAAATAAGCAGTTATAAAAAAAAATAAACTTTATTAAAAAAAAACAAAACAAGTTTATACATAACAATGTTTATAAAAATAAATAACAATTCATTTGTAAAAGAAACAATATTTTAAGTAAAAAAACAAATAAGACTTCATTAGTAAAAGTAAAAATTTATATTATAAAATTCTTCGACCATATTTTTTATTAATTTATAATGTTTATTTAAACGAAAGGTCAATTATTTTTTAATTTTTATATCAAATTACACAATTTTATATATCCCTGAAGAAGCTACACAAAGAAGTGGCGAAATATTGGAATAAAAACATAATTTTTATATAAAAATCAAAAAATAATTGACCTTTTGCTTAAATAAACATTATAAATTAATAAAAGTAAAACTCTTAAGTGTTTATTTGGAAAAAGGTTTATTTTTTAAAGTCTCTTTTTGCTGACCATATATAGTGCGAATCAGTCTTATTTATCATTCCCTTGCACGTCATAATATTATTCAATCAAACCAACCTGTCCATGATGCCATACAACGCACAGAGTAACAGAGAGCCGGCAAGATTGATGTAACATCAAAAAGATGGCCATTAAGACCGAAAAGTTGCCACTTGTTATTACTGTCGCCTCTATGATGCATACAAAAGCTGATGACTAAAAATCAAAAAGCAATCATAGATGAAAGCTGATTATTAAAAATCATGCATGGATGAAAGCTGATTAGCGTGAAAAAAATATTAAAACTGAAATTGAATAAAACTACCAAATTCACGACACAACCTACCAACCTACCAACGCATTTCAAAAGTACCGAATTTGGTAGGAAACTACCAAAAACGGCAACTCTGGTTATGAGGAATATTCTTTTCACAGAGGCAAAACACACTGGATGAATTTTTAGTCCGCTTAATTTTTGTTCTTTTCAAAACACACTGGATTAATTCATCTGGCATAAAATTGTATACGTATACACAGCTTTGTGTGTGTTAGTATATTATTGTTTATTTGATGTTTGTCTTTCGTTCGCTGTACACATACATTACGAAACAAACTTAGCGCAAATATGTCTGGAATAAGTGATGAAAAATTTGCAATAATCTTAGGAGGAATTTCTAGTGCCTGTGACTTTGAAGCAGCAGCATTACTTCTAGAAGATGAGAAGGCAAAGAAAAGAAGCGAATACATTTGAGAAAATGTATTCCGGATGAAGAAAAATTTTCTGCAACTTTAAGATTTTTAGCTACAGGAGGAAACCTTAAGGAAATTGCCGAAAATAGAAAATTGTCTGCACCCTATTTAAGATCAGCTATGATTACGATAACCATGTTTTTCAATGCAAAAAGGACATTTAGAAATGTAATAAAAATTGTATTCACTAATTATAAACAATTGCATATACTTTAGGCATGGCCTTCTAACTAGCATATATTAATGTTTTTTAAACAATAAAATATGTCCAAATATATTACAGTAATTTGATAAAAAGATTTTCATTTCTGCACACTCCATTTGGTGATGATATTATTAATATTGTATTGGTGATTATAACTTTTATTGTATTGAGAATATAAGACTTTTAATATAGGAGTTTGAAGAAAGAAAAAATTAATAGTCAAAAAATAAAAAAGGACACCTTCATTTTTTTAAATCTAAACGTGAAAAGTGAATTTTTAAAGGTACATTCATATAAGTTTATTTCGTCACCAGTAAAAGTTATTTACGTAATTTCAATAAAATTTTCAGTAACCAAAAAAATTTTTATAAATTTCTGAAATTACCGAAAAAATCCTTACTGACTCATTCATCAATTTTAATGGTTGTTGGCGCGACCAACCCCCTTTTGTTTTGAAGTTCATGTTTACACAAAGATGGACAACTAAAGACTAAAAAACGCTCTGTAAAAAACAAAACGCAGAACCTGTGTTTTCATAAGTGTGTATGTATTCGTTTTGTTCTGCTTGTGCGGGGTTGAAGCTGGTTGAAAAATTATGCCAACCAAAAACTACCCTCTTCACCGAAAATGCCTACAAGCTGCCATGTTATGCCAGCATAATTCATCCAGTGTGTTCTGCCTCACAGACTATATAAAATCCAGTTAAAAGTACTGCGCAAATATAGTAAATATCAAAAAGCTTTGATATAGCTATCACTATTTTGATGTACTCAATACTTCTTTGATCCTTATACACAAGAGACATTTGAATTTGAGTTTTGTGTTTTTTCAATTGAACAAATGCCTATATGATCAAAAAAATTTTTTTTCTGAAAAAACATAATTTTGCCTAGTGAATTACTATTGACTAGAGGACAAAGAGATCAATAAAAAAGGGATTGGTGAAACTCCGCTTATATCGAGTTTTGTCCATAACGCATAAAATTAACTTCACGACCAAATCGAGGGTTTGCCTGTACTACGACTAAATTAAAGAAATATTTGGGATTGGGATCTTAGGGATTAAATACACGATTTATACCGTTAGACTTTAACAACAAAATCATACAATTAAAACCTTGATGGCCAACATTTCCAAAGTATTTTTACATAAACATTGTGCCAAAAGCTTTCCATCCGATGTTTTCTAATAAACTAATGTGATTATTTGTCACACATTCCACGAAAATTTAAACCTAACGGCCTACATTATGCACTCACAGATGAACAAATACTCAGAATATATTATTACCATACAAATTTTCCACCAGTTCCAATGCGTTCCAATTCATTTGTGACGATTTCCTTATAAGCATCCTCACTTATAGTTGATTTTGACTTCTCCCCTTGATCTTGTGTCATTTTTTAAACAGTTTTATTTTATACCGCGACAACAAACTTAGCAGCTATAAATTTGAATCAAATACTTGCAAATTAATTTTAATGTTTCTACACTTGCATATTTTGCTAATATTTGCAAATGGGGAGATATTACGTTCTTGACCTTGTAGCAAAAAAGCAAACGTTTAACTTGTTACTTACGAACATTTACACTTTTTATTTCACTATTCATATAATTTTCATTTCAATGTTTTCCAAATAGAGAGGAATATCCTCTTTTGGGTTTTTCTCTTTACGGTCTCTGTTTGAGTGCTTTCACTTTTATTTTTACAGAGGGACGCTGTGTGTCGTGCTGCCAAACACCGCCTGTATTCTCTAATGCAACAATTTAAACAACAACATGAATGTGAATTTCTTCGAGAATGACAAAAATAGTTTGCATGTATGTTTTCCTCTTAGGAGCACTTTAATAGGACTTCACTTGCATGCGTTATCTATTTCATTTATATGATTTTATATTCTTTGTTCTAAGAGTATTATTATTATTATTTTATTTTTTTTTTTAATTTTACTTAAATTTACTTTCTCCACAACTTTGTATTTATTTTGAATTCTTTTATTAACTATACTCTTCTATATGAATAGATTTACAAGTGATCGTGATGAATGCGTTATACTGACTAAACTCAACACACACGGATCACTTTATTATATTTATTATAAGACGAAAATATCAGCTACATTAAAAAAATCAAGTGCTGTATTTATTGTATGTACAAGTAGTCGTATGTATCATAAGTTTAGTTAGTACAATCAAATGTTCACATTTACGTACATACATATGTACCACATACACCCATCCGTACATACATACATTCTTATATTCACTGAGAGCAATCGTTTACATGTCCGTCTGATCATTCATCATTAATGCACAAGTGATAATATTTATAATATATTAACATCCATACACACATGTACCGTTATAATTTTCTCATTAAGTGTTATTATAATATTTTAAAATAAATTCGAACGATGTACTAGTAAGTAGTACTTGTATTTTTTAATAAAAATATTTAAAAAACTCAACTGCGTGACTACAAAACATTCTGAGATTAGAGAGCACACTCCTCTTATTACGGAATAAAGCTAAAATGGGGATTATTGTCGAAAGTGCTTTTAAATCAGTCTATTATTATGGCGAATACTATGTGAATAGAAGAGCTTTATTAAGGAAAATATGTTAAAACTTTGACCATTAATATCTCCTATTGGAGGAATTACAACAAATGTATCCATATGTATATACAATATATGTAGATGCGTACTCGTATGTTTATGTAAGTACATAACACTGATTGATTAAATATAATTGGTTTAGAAAATGTAAAGTATGTACATGCATGACACGCGTCTATATAATTATAAAATAACATGGTTTATTAAGAATATTATATTATTTACTTGTCTTATGGCCATTATATTACATTCTATACAAAATCAAATATACTTTTAAAAAATATTATTTATTTGTAAGTTATAACTCAAGCAGACATTGTCCCGCCTGAAAGATATTTATTCAGATACCGAGAATAAGAAAAGGGGATATAAAAAATATCCTAATTCTCAAGTGCTTTCCAGACGATTTTCATCCAAATTAGGATATCACATGGCTAATACGAATTTTATTATTACCATTTTGCAACGTTATTGAAATGTTGAAAAATATCGATGCCATTTAGTACAACGTAATAAAATTATGTAATTGAAGACAAACAGGAAATAAGAAATATTTTTAAGGAATTCTTAAAGGATATTCAAATTACGAAATCGGTTGCCAAAAAAAGATGTACGAGTATGTGTTAGCGATGTGTGAATTTTCAGCGTTTGCGATTACGAATATCTGAAACAATATTAGCTAATAAGAAGAAACTAAAACTAAATGAAACACACATAAAGTTACGATTTCGGTGAAAGTTTTACCATTATGTACCTACAGGCAATCGATCTGAACGAACTGAAGAAATTTTATTCGATAAATCAGCATTGAGAAGCTGTTGGTCTAGCAGCCAACCGACTTTAACTGTTGCATGAGTTGTCTATACGATTTATATTCGTGAACGGAAAACTTTTCGAATCACATACATATATTTAACCATGAATACGTCTATATAAAACTTATTTTGTAACTACAAAATAAAAAATTTAAAAAAATTCAGAACAAATTTTATTACCGAATTTCGCTTTTGTTATTTAAGTCAATATACCAAACCATTTTTGAGCTACACGAGTTTGTATGTATGTTGTGCGACCTCCCATATATTCGGAATAGCGGCAGGTATGTATATATCTAAAACAAACGTTAACCTGGAACCACTGGACTAGCTTAATAATAAACTCATCCTGCTTAGTAAACTTTTTTTATGAAAACAAAAAACTTTTACATAAAATCTAAGGTCATATTTATGTGTGTGTATACAGTGATAATGTTAAAAGCGCTCAGCTTCGAAACAGAAACGCTCTGTGCGCAGTTCGTTCAGAGCTGAGCGACAATGTTCCCCCTTATTCTATAACTATTTGTCAACGCCACGTCAAGACATTATCAATAACAATAAGACACTTATCTACTCGATATGGTAAACAAAGTAGTTGATTGCTGTCAGCAACGAGTGCGTAAGAGTGCTAGTTTTGATATTATCTTGACGTGAAGTCAACAAATAGTCTTAGAATAAAAGTGATTATTTTACTTTTCATACAAACATGCGGGTACATACAAACGTACATATGTGTGTACATCTATATGACTGAAGAACATTTATAACATATTGCCAACCCGCATATTTGCGAATAGTAAGAAATTCATCGAAGTCCTAAGAAATCACACACTTCAACCCCACAGCGTCCTACGACACAAGAATGTGGAAATACCGAGATAGTATGTATTCCAGTCCATCGTGCAACAGCTGGAAACGAAGAGGGGGATAAGATGGAGAAGATGCGATCATCAAACAGTGCACTAGAAAACACCAAACCATTTCAAGTATTCAAAAGCCAACTACAACAGTGGGCTAAAGAAATTTCTGAGGAAACCCAAATAATGTTCAGATCAAAGCTCGACTGTCCTATTTCAAATTAGCATACAAATTGTTAATTCTCAAATTATACCACCTATAGAATTTCTTAGGGAATAGAGTTGAAGATATTTAAGAAGATCGTTGAAGAATATAGGTTTACATTGGGAAGTTCCCCATGCACTGCATGCCAATGTGGCATAAGTGTAATTCGCAACGAATTTCGACAAGTTGTTGCCCCTCTCTGTAACCTAAACCTACATGCATATATTCATCAGCACTTTGTACCAGGAATAACACAAGGAAAAGCTCTGTGAACATATTTATGTTTTAATAAACAACAAGCCTTGGCTATTTAACATTTCAATACGTTTTTCATTTAGCATTTTCTGACTATAGGCGCGCCATTTTTAGGTTACAAACAGAGCTTCTGAGAATTGTATGGACTGCGCTGCTTGATTGAATTCATTTATCTAATTTAAATTAATAGTAGCACTTAAAATTTTTAAAGCTTTAAATATTTTCTAAAACATCAAATCCTTAAAACGCAAAAGATTATACATATATCGCTTAAGAGATAAATGATATTCATAAAATATAGCATTTTTGCGCAGTCATTGTTTAGACACCAAAAGCAAAGAACATATTGTACGTTTGAATAAACAATGAAGAACCCCAAAAATTTAACATAAAAAGATTTTAAATTTAGTTACAACTCAGAGAATAATTACTGAAGATGAAAATACATATAAAAGATATTGTGCACGATTCTAACAAAAGATAAAGAGCAACATGACTATTAATGCGACATTATTAGCTAAAAATCTTATATTTTAAGTTATGACGTTGTTTCAGTTTACGAGATATCTGTGTGTACATACATACATATGTACGTACATGTTTATAAACATATGTATGTATGAATGCCTAAGCACTTGTGCTAAAATCCAAGTAGGCAACATTATCAGGTACATAGGTGTGTAAATACATATATTTGTCGCAAGAGCTTTTATCTTTGAGGTTAATTAATAAGATTTGGAAGAGGTTCAATAGAAGTGCTCTTTTTTACGCACGCAGTTTTATCTGCAAGGACACCGAGCAAGTGAAGTAAAACAAACAAAATTAAATTGTATTTAGTTTCTTACAAGTTCGTATTATTTTTGTAACCCAAGCAACAAAGACGTTATAGAAACAGTTTTAACTTAGTTTGTACTATCCTTACTAGTTATACAATAATATACATACATACATGAAAGTAACTCTGTATGTCTGTCTCTCCGCTACCTTTTCACGCTCAAACCGCTGAACCGATTTAGATGAAATTTGGCAGAGATATTTTCAGATCCGAGGTATAAAATTGTTTTTGGAAATTATTCTATTAAGTGGTAAAAATTGGTATGGACATAAGAAATTATGAAACTGATAACTAAGAACATTTTAAACTTTGATACAGTAAAACTACATATAAAAGCTAGTAGTACATATAATAAAATAAAAACAACTCAACTTTAATACTTCATATACGCTGGTATGACCGCACAAGCTTCCGCTTTTTATAATGAGTTGCACTTTTTATAATGACATGCACTTTTTATAATGACGTGCACTTTTCATAATGACTTTCACTTTTTATAATGACTTGCACTTTTCATTATGACTTTCACTTTTTATAATGACTTGCACTTTTTATGACTGGCACTTTTCATAATAACTTGCACTTTTTAGAACGACTTGCACTTTTTATAATGACTGGTACTTTTCACAATGACTTGCACTTTTAAAATGGCTTGCACTTTTCATAATGACTTGCACTTTTTATAATGACATGCTCTTTTTATAATGACTTGCATTTTTTACAATGACTTGCACTTTTTATAATGACTTGCACTTTTCATAATGACTTGCACTTTTCAGAATGAGTTGCGCTTTTTATAATGACTTGAACTTTTTGTAATGGATTGCACTTTATATGATGACTTGCACTTTTTCTCTTACTAATATATTACATCTGAAAGTATTATTACATGTATGTCACCGGACTATTTTTTGTGGGGCTATATAATGGCTCATTGCTATGGAGACAAACCCGCAATGATTGGCGCCTTCGAAGCCGGTATTGAAGAGTTTATTTATTCTGAAATACCGGTCAATATGTTGGAGAGTATGACAAAAATGGACCCAGCGTATGAACCATTTGAGGTGTAGACGCGGTCAAAATTTAGTCTTTAAACATTGAATTACACACATCGTTCTATCGACTAAAATAAAGTATTTTTTAATCAACTCGGAAATCTCTTAAAAAATCACCCTTTTTATACAGCATTGTGACGGTTGGACTGGTCAAATGAAACATTCAAAGCAACGACAAAGATATGATTCCACATTTAGCTTTTACTTATTTCGCAAACTCCCCTCTTTTTATATCTTCCTTGACGTGCAACATTTGGCTTAATAAAGCTTCATAAATTTTATTGAATCGTTTACATTTTTGCGCACAGTTATAATGAATGAATAGAATGATAAAAAAAATAGGTTTGTATGATATGTCAGATTTATAAATCAACTTATTTAATATTTGACCATCAAAAGTCCTTTTAATTGGATTAATATACATGATCATCACATCATCGTAAAACATAAAAATTAACTACCCGAGTCCATAAAATTTAATAAAAATGAAATGAAAAAGTATAATAAAAATAAAATGACAAAATTTAACTAAAAAATTGTGTAGGTTTCAAGCTACATACATATGTATGTATGCATATATGTTGATAAATACAGAAACACACTTGCATAGAAGCAATCGTATGCATGTCTGTTAAATATGGACACATATGCGCGCAATTTATCATCCAAAGGTCAATTCAACGTACAAAAATTGACAAAAATTAGCGGCTGTTGCTTCTCGCGCCGCTTGTTCACTTATTAAATCCATTTGTGATAATTGCGAATGATAATAGCACACATGGAACACTCTCACAATATTCGTATAGTTCTTGAAAGTTACTTACGATTAGATTATCTCTCCTCTGTGTCTTTGTGTCCTTTATCACAAAGAAGTAAATTGATCATTTTTACTAGTGCTTTTTATAGAGTTTCGTTAAAATTAACACAAGGCCAGATATAAAGATTGTGTATGAGGAAACGTTGTACAAATTGCAAGCACTGAGAAATATTGCACTCCAAGTAGCTTCGCGACGTGGGAGGTAATTGTGACATTGTATTTCTGAAATATCTGTCCAAGAAACGCTTTGCGGTCGACACACAAGTAGGGCATTCATGGCTGCTCTGAAACCACTTTGTACGGCACCTCCTAAATGGCCGCGGTAGCAAGTGCCAGCTGCTGCTGATGACGACCAAATGACGCGATGCCAAGGAGTCGTTAACGGCAAATGTACGATGGTATTTAAATCGTAGCTGTGTTGTTGATATACTTGCGGCAGTAGCATCTCGTTGCCGAATACCTTGGCAAATTCATGAAGTACTATAGATTTAACTAAAGGTTCAATGCCTTCCTCGTGCAGCATAAATCCCGAATACACTGTAGGGCGGTACTCATGGGCAATTAATAGCGGTTCAAGATTAATAAAATCTCCAGAATATCCCTTGAGACGCCAATATCCTTCCGCATAGTCAATTAGAAAACTGGTGATAACATATTTCTCTCTGTCTGCCGGCATCGGAGGAGTTTGCAACTCTGTAGGTAAGGGAGGCCAAAAGCTAATATCCTGTAAATAGTTCCAGGAGGCAGCCAATATAACTGCATCCGCTATGTGATGTCCATTTGTGGAATCTCTTACTTCAACAAAATCACGGTATTGATTAATGGCAACTACTTTGCGTCCACTAAGGATATCTGAATCCTTGAGACTTTGTAAGAGCTTCTGCAAGAGTTCCTTGCTAGAAAACTCTAACAAGGAGTAGTTGGGTGCTTCAATAACTCTGTAATAAATATTGCTTAGTTATTTTAGTTGAGGAATCAAAACTATTTTGTTTTACACACAAGTCAATTAATCTCTTGATACCGCCGGCTGTGTAAGATATTGACATAAATTGATCAAACTGTATATCCTTGGCCTCCACTCCACATATCAATAATACTAAGTTAAGCATATATTTTCGGGAAGAATTAAAAAACAATCGTTTGTGTATATGATGATACATGGAACATCCCTTATATCTACAAATTAGTGAAACAATTATTATATTATTAATGAAACAATTGTTATATTATTATGTCTCTCTTACTTAAGAGAGACTGGCTTATAAAACTGCGTCTTAAGTTCCAATTCGTTTATGTAACGTTTTAGTTCATAATTTGATAATCTATGAAAAATTCCTTCATACAATTCTGTATGTGTTTTCAACTGCGGCGAAAGAATGCTTCGTTTGTTCATTGGGACATTTAAAGTATTAAGAAGACGATAAACATGACATTGATCTTCGCTTATCCACTTGGCTCCGATTTCGCCTAAACTCACTTGTGTCAGTTGACCACCCACTCTGTTCGACGCTTCTAATATTCTCACTTGCAAGCTGGGTTCTTTTTGTATTATTTTAAAAGCTGATATTAAGCCCGATAATCCAGCACCGACAATTAAAACATCAACTTTTTTATTCTGATTTTCCATCATTAAAAGTATGTAAATTTTTTTTCGTTTTGTTTTTTTTTTTTATTTAAAAATGTTATGACTGATCTACTCCAAGTGATGCCAAGTTTATTTACTTTATACAGTGCCACTTTCCTTATGTATAATTTTAGGCTGGTTGTATACGTGATCAATCTAGCGGTTAATTTAAAACAAAAACTGATTTACGTTCAATTTTTCAATACCACTGTTTGAGGAATAGTTTTTGGGCAGTTGGATGTAGGTACTCGCAATATGTAATTATATATTTTTTTTATTTTATATGTTTACTCTTTATAAAGTCGTTTAATAATGGAAACTGATAATTACGAGTACTATTACTGTGCAATGAATAATGACGTGCGAGTAATGATGCAAATTTTGCTTTACACTTCCCTATTGAAGAACTTTGGATATGGTAAGCTTAGAAGCATAAGGGTTTAAAAGAAATATGTGCAGACTCTTATTACGGAAAAAAGGGATTAGTGTATTTAAACAAAATTAAGATTCTTTTAAAATTATCTGAAATAACAATATTAATTGTAACTAAATCTTACATAATCAACGTAGTATTCTGGTACTTCTACACTCAAGATATTATTGTGTTGTGTAGAATAGTGCTAACATTTGCAAGTCATTTGCGGGTTGTGCGGAGTTAAAATAGCGCCAAGATTATTAAGGTAATAAGCGTACATCAACACATTCTTTGGACTTTTTTTTTTGCTTAATACTATAATTCAAGTATAAAAGAGAATATTTTAGCAAATTATGTTCATTCACATTTTATGTGAACAATATGAATGAATAGATCAAAATAAAACTACCACAAAATTAATGACTAGACCTCAACTTTAATTCGTAAATAGTTCCTTTTTATAATTTTATTTTGAGCACACCTCTTAAGCACACTTGCATAAAAAAATTTCATATATAAATATATTCACTCCCTCTGAGGAGATAAAGATGTATGCAGTTTACACATTGAATTATTATTTGAAGCTCAGGGAAATTCAGACCGTAAGCGGGCATATGGCAATTCTAGCAGTTCTCATTAAGAAAATTTAACATTTTTTACTGGATCACTTGTGCTCTAAGCCCCTCATGTATAAAATGTTGTTGATTTGATGTCATGCTTAGGTAGAAAAAATTAAAATGATATGTTCCCGGAGTATTAAATTAATACGCGTTCCATATTTATACAAAAAAACCCCGCTTCGATTAAAAAGTTTTACCTGTCTATTACAATGCCAACTTACTTCTTTTTATGTAAGTACAAAATTTATGGAAATTTTTATTTTCATTTATGTACATATACAAAATATTCCGGTCTTAAATGTATTCATGTATACAATAAGTGTAGTTATCTTAAATTAAGCTTAATTAAAGTACTTGTATCTATACTTACGAGTATGTAAATAGACATAATATATAATTATATATGGACATACATATGTGCATACATGCATACATACGTATGTATGTACATATCTATCTGTGTATAAAATACGTATTTGTATGTATGCATATTTCTGAACATATTGAAAACATTTGAATTGAGTGCATCTTGTAACACCAATATGAATTAGAATACATATAACAAAACTTATCACTTAAATGGAAAATTTTAATAACATTATTAATTCTATGTTCTTTCTGTTTTTGTATATTATTCTCTACATATGTACATACATAAACCACCAAGAAATTATCATTTCAAAGAACGCTCTAATTATAAACGCACATTAAACTATTGATAATTTACATTTATTGCGAGTTCAATTATATAATTGCATTGAAATTGAGTATTTTTATATCATACTTGCTATTTGCTACATGTAAATGTATAAGATCATTTTATATTAAGCCAGCACTGAAAATATATTAAAATAATACGAATTTAATAGATCTCAGAAAAATACTTAGTGCGGTTTCCATAATCCAGGGGGGCTACTGCGTAATTTAATTCGAAAGAAAATGCTTTCGACTTTCAATGTTAATAACATACAATTTCGAACAGTTTTCGTTTCCAATCGAATTACAGAGTAACCCCCAGACGTTCTAGAACAAAGTGTGCTAAAATCGTCCGTTGCTTTTATATGAGTTTTCCTATTCTTTTATCTTATGAGAATTGAATTCATTCATACACATACATACATACATATGAATGTATTGCGTCCGTAATACACCCTGTTAGAAAACCAATAGTGAAACTGTACTGACTTTTTATTGGCACAGGCACCAGTACTACTGACTTATAATATCCCAGACAATGCTATTTACTATGGGAGTTAAAAGACTAAAAGGGAGTAATTTGTAAACGTAGTTTTTTTAATATTTAAAAAAATAAGCTGCTAATTCATTTCTGTCATCTGCTGCCGCCACAAATTTTTTCTCATCAAAGACAAATATAAAAATGTAAACGCTTTATTGGTCTTGATGTTAATTCCAATGTGAAATAAAAACGATCGTAATTTTCAAATTACATGGACCACAGAATACAAGTATATGGATAAAGCAACAAAGCAAACATATAAATTCTGAATAGAAAATTCAAAAAGTAGAATTTGAAATTACATTAAATTAGATACACCAAACTACGTATGTATGTATGTAAATATGTATATAAAACCGATGAATAACTATTTTAATTAAATACTTAAATAAAAATAATGCGTTACTTTTTACCATTTTGCCTGGTGATCATAGATGAAAGTTCTTCGCCTGTTTCATTAATATCGTTGTGTCTTGCTTTTTTGCCGAAATTCTCACCATCTTCGATCGTTTCTGGCATAGGCTTATTGCGAGTTTCCGGAAGCATAAGAGACAAAAGACCACCCATAAATGCTAAGGCGCCACAAATTACAAGTGGCAACGGTCTCCAAATTTGTCCTAATAAATTAAGGTATGGTGCTAAAATGCCGCCAATCCGTGCCACCATTGATGATGCTCCAAGGCCAACGTTGCGCACTACTGTTGGAAATTGTTCAGCTGAGAATATATAGATGGTGCCATAGGCAGAGGTAATAGCCAATTTGCCAATCATGGCAAATGTTATTATTAGCCAATTCATATCGTCCGATACAATCAGAGTTAATAAAAGGGCAACACCGGCAGCTATCATACAACCACACAATATTGTGCGCCGACCCCACCTATTTAGAGTAAGCAGCAGGAAAGTGTATGCAGGAACTTCAACGGCACCGGATACTAGAAA
This sequence comes from Linnaemya tessellans, assembly GCA_951800035.1. NCBI lineage: Eukaryota > Metazoa > Arthropoda > Insecta > Diptera > Tachinidae > Linnaemya > Linnaemya tessellans. Next base: position 169,567,609 of record OX637532.1, on the reverse strand, counting down.
ATTTAGGAAGACATTACCACCTAAATTATTCGTATTCCACGAGAGTCCATAGTAAACGCCACTATTAACAAACCAATCAAAAAATATGACCAATGTTTTGCGCCTCAAGTTCGGATAGCGCAACAAGTCGAAGACCGAAGGTGACTTTTCGTTCGAATTTGTATTGTCATTTTCCTTCTTCTTTTCCGCAGCTTCATCTATTAGGTTCTCATACACATCCTGAGGTATACTCACGTTGTTCACCTTAGCAGCTTTCTCAATTACTACAATTGCTTCGTCTTTGCGTCCTTTTGATAATAGCCAGCGCGCCGATTCGGGTATAATCCAGTGATAGCACAAGAACAGTAAACCTGGAAGAGTTAAAGCAATTTGCAACCACCTCCACTCGCGAATAAAGTAAGCAAACCCGGCTGTTAGCATAAAACCAGTCGAGAAGAACAATTGACAGGCGACACCAGCAAATAGACGATACGATGGTCCGACCATTTCCATAGCGATTACATAAGCGACCAAAAATACTCCCGAAGTTGTTGCTCCCACTATCATGCGCGATATGGTGTAGGTAAAATAGTCTGGCGCAATTCCTGCCAATACACCGAACACCACTTGAATTACCAGAGCAGCAAAAAAGGTTGGCTTACGACCATATTTATCAGATAACTGGCCAAATATTATACTTCCCAGTAATACGCCAAGCATAAAAATCGAATCGCTAATAGCGCTCAACAAACTCCTACTGCAAACCAAATTCCATTCCGTAACAGCACTATTTACATACAGCGAATTATCATATACGAAATGCTCGCAATGTGTGATGCTACTGTTCTTCTGCTCGACCCAGGAGCCATTCAGATAATCCTCTGTGTAAGGAACGTTATAGTACTCACACGTTTGCCACTTATTTTTTACATCGTCAAAGGGATATGCTAAATGCCAACGATTCGCCGGAAAACTCTGATATGTGCTTGAAGAGGTATCATTTTCAAACGGCAGGAGGCAGCGAAAGTCTGGACGCGCCAATAAAAAAACTCCCGCTAATTTGTGAAACGCACAAGAAATGGCTGGTAAACAAAGCAGGAAATAAATTTGTTTTTGATAGCGTCCAAAATCGCCTAAATATTTAATGACATCATCGTAACCCATAGTGACGTGTTCTATATCCTTTTTGCCAAAACACTCTTTTACGGTACAGCACACAAACAACTGCCTTTGCGTCCGCTTTATTAATGAATTGTAACAAAAACTATTTCAAGTTCAAAATAAGGAAAAACACAAAAGAGAAATTTTCTTAGCGTTAAGTATTTAACGTCTTTTTTATTCTGCCTTGAAATTATTATTTATTATTTGTACCTATTATTTTTTCACTAGCGTTACGGATGTTGTTATAACTGTTTATCGAAGTTGCAGAAGAAATTGTTGAATGTTTGTTTGAACTTGTTGCAAGTCAACCGCACTAAGCAAAGAACAGAGTGTGGCAGCAGAAAAGCAATACTTAAAAATCATGCGCAATGCAAGTTAATCTCTGTTTTCCTTTGAACCCTCCACTTCTCTTATTACGATACGATACCAGCTGAATATTTACACAAAAAAATCTTTCTCTGTTTAGTTACTAACGAAATAAATAGCATTTATTTATTGTAACCGAAAATTTATTTTTGTTTAGTTCTATAATGAATGCGACGTCATACACGTGATGTGTGGTGCGTGCTCTTGCCGACCGTGTCACACTTAATTCATAGACAATTTCTATGTTCAATCTATGACCACAATTTGTGAATCATATCAACCTCATATGCACGGTGTGAATGGTTTTTTAGTTGAAGGTTAACGAAGTGAAAACTTTAATAAATTGCCACAGTACGTGTTGTGTTATCAGTGCTTTTTTCCTGTTGGTTTTCAAAAATATCGTACGATCCATCAGAGTATCCGAAGACAAGAAATTCACCACCGCTACTCTCAAAAGTCTACGATCGACTGCTGGTTAGCATTGCCTCTATCGGCCAAGCACTGAATACATTTCAATTCAGGGATGTAAAAGTTTGTTAAAATAATTTTTCTATTGTTTTAAATTAGGATTTTGTTCTGTCATGTTTGATCACCGGAAATTTAATTAAATAAAGCGGGATCCCTTACTAAATCAATACATAGATCTTTGGAAGAGTTATGCTAAAATATAAGCGCGTTGAACAATAAAAATAAATAAAGTTCTATTAAATTGAATTAAGATTTTATAGGCTAATTGTTCGAAATTTTTAATTTAAATCTCAGAAAGACATGATAAATATTCCAAGGCACAAAGGCAAGTCAACATCAATTTTTGTTATTCAACTTACACAGCAGAGCAGAACAGCTGTTGTCGAAAGACGCAACCCTTTCATCATCAGTGCTCATGTGTATTGTGTTTGTCGCCACTTATTAGGTGGCTTAGTTGAATGTGATAACAGTTCCTATTTACATAAATTTTATTGTGAAAAAGGATACGAGAACTGTATCAACCTGATGTTAACATGTTATTGTTATAATACCCGTGTTACCGTTTGATTATTTTTCTTCATGTCCCATTTTTCTGAATTTTTTGTTCCATCATACCTAAGTCAAACTTTTTTTTTTTGGTTTGAGTTTTATACTTAAGTACATGTGAACGTTTTTCCAATTTATTATTGGTATCTCAAGCCATAGCACAAATTTGTATGTAGTAAGAATTTTAACGAACATTTTTTATTGCTATATATTATATATTGCTATATATTATATATTGCTATATATTATATTATTGGTATTTTAAAAAAATTCTGTATCAATGGCTCTTACACAAAATCATCAGTAGACTTCAGCCATGTACTCGGCTTCACCAAAGTCACATTTAAAAGTATAATTATGATGTTATAATTAATTCATGTAATTCAATTCACTAGGAATCTATCTAATACTTGAATTTTTAAATTTTCATTTAATATTATTTTAATAATATGTTTTTTATGAACTTAATTTTAAATGTTCAATATTTCGTTAACCAAAGGCGTGGACAAAATGTTAAAGAGTATTGAAAAGGAAAATATCTACTTTCCATCTCTGATTTTGTATGAACCAATACTCATTTTAAACGCTCAGAACGCAATTATGTTATTCATTTAAATTTTATTCTCAATAATCAACAGAAAGATCATTCCACTTGTCTATAACTGAGAAAATTAATTGATTTGATTTGTATAACTCGTAATTTGTTTCAAAATATGCTAAAATTCTTTCATCTTCGGAAGCACTTTTATTCCTAGCATTCGCAAATTTAAATTTGCAGTTCTAAGAACACCATAAATTAATAGTTGGCTCTTGTTTCAATTAATTTTAATAAAAATTCCATTAAAGGCATTTTTATTCTATTGATATTCAACAAACAAAAACAATTTTGATGGATTCAATAAATACATTTTTTAACGTATTGTATGTGTAGTTGTGATACATGTACATATTTTGCGAATGGGTATTACTTTTTATTATTTGAAACGACTTTCTAGTAGACTTTTTAGTTGTAAACAGACCGGATTCGTTCATGTGCCATCTTCAGTGTTGTTTTCTACACTACATTGTTTACTGTTATATGTCCGTTCGGTGCAAAATGTCTTGCCGTCGTATGTTTGCTTAGGGAAATCATGGTAAGAAAAGAAAGCAGAGGCTATTTTTCACTGCCGGTGTGGTTTCAAAGTATTTTCGAAATCGCATTTGTGTGAAATCTTTCGCTATTTAATTCTTTGTTTTTTATATCTTATTGATATCAATATTTTGCTGTTTTTTGTGAAAGACTTTCTTATTTGTTAATTCAATGCATGGTTTTTATTGTTGTATGTTATACATGAAGGATAAAGACACATACTCAAGCATAAGTAAAACGGATATAACAGGACTGCTCGCAAAATAGCAAAGAAAGGAACGGAACGGACCAGGAACAGGAAGAGACAAATTTTTGACTTAAATATTAAAAGGCACAAGTAAGCCAACAACATTTTTCCATGTTTTAGTCCCTAGAGGGTGTTGCGGATCCGTTTCAGTCTAAAATGAGATTACTGTAAAGCTGTCGGCTGAGGTAGTTAACACGAGACTATGAAGCTGAAAGTCCCGAGTTCAACTCAGTGCTCAGTCATGAATATGGTGCCCAGTTCTTCTGATCAGCATTAGTACATGGTTGTGTTAGTTGTTGTCGGCCTGTGCTATGCCTTAGTCAATTGAACATAACTGGCAGCAACTGGCACTGTCATGTGCTAACAGCAGAGTAACAGCACCCTTCTTCGTCAGCCCTGTACCAAATATTAACCGGCGAAGTAAAAGGCTAAAATAGTTTCAAAAAATTCTATATCTCCTCATTTGTCTTCATCTATATTCTCAATAATATCCCGCTATAGTACTTTCCACACAATACACGACATATCTAGGGGTCATCCCCTGATTGCTGCTCCTACTAAAAACAATTTAAAGCCTATTAATAACACCATGTGAAACGAAAAGAACATTTAAACGGTGTTACATAGAGTAGCAGTTACGCTCTGTTAGTACAAGGATACTTATATTTGCATAAAAAATTAAAAAAAAAAAAAATATACATATATATATATATATATATATATATATATATATAATTTGACTAAAGTCCATATTTCATATTGAATTAGTTTCAATAAACTATTTCTAAACTTAACAAACACGAGCCCATTCATAAATTTCATAGGGCTAATTCATAAAAATATTTAACATTTATAAACTGATTGTTTGACAAATATTATTTAAGCACTTTTAAAATAATAAAGTTATAAGCATAATTTTTTTATGAATTATTCCTTTTATATGTTCTATTTTTGTTCAATGACGTCAAACAAAATGATAAGATTATTTTTAAATTTTATTACATGTCATCATAAAAGATAAGTTTTTGAATAAATATGAGATCTTGTGAATGCGCCCTCTATATGTACATATGTATATGTGTTTCGCATACGTATGTATGTAGGAGTAATTGATATCTTCCGCTAACGCTTATCGCATGTATTTATTTATATATATTTTTGCTAAAGGTCATATTATGATTTTTCGGTTAATTTGGTACAAAAACAAAAAGAAAATATCTTTTCTTGCAATAAAGTTTGCTTTGGTGATAGTTATATTAATTAATAATACTCATTTTGGAATTTTTTTATAAATTTAAATTAATTTTTTGTTTAAATTCAAAATTTCCGTGGGATCAGAGTGGGGTGTTTACATTCATACAGTGCATCCAGATTTCATTTGAGTGATAAAAAACGATCAAGCGTTTTGTACAAGTCTACCTATATAAAAACATATTAACTTAATCGGTTTCTATGGTGGCCGTCACTTATTTCTGACTCATACTCTCTATAAGATCTTTTATTCAAATTTGAGTGACTTTTCGTGGGGGGCCTTAAAAGATAGTTGTTACAACAATGCATTTCCAAAGGGCATGCGAGTGAATCGTAAATTCACAACAGAACGGAACGGAACAGAAATGAACAGGAAAGCCAAAAACGGGTTAATTTTTTTAACAAAAATAAATCAGCTGGAAAGTAATGAAACAGAAATATTAAAGACTGATTTCGCCTTTAACCTTCTGATGATTTTAACCATTATTTTGTATTCGAAAAAAAAATCGTTTTTATTGTTTACTTATTTTTATTTATTAGTTTCTGTTTATATTGTCTATAAGCTCATATATTAATACATACATACATATGCACGTATGTATGTATAGTATATTAGCAGAAAGAAAAAATATCAAACATTTAAGCAGCAACAGGAAGCGCATGATATTCTTACTCAAACTTAGTGATGGAAAGGCCATTGCAAAATGATAGATAAATCAATGCAAAATATTTGCAAGAAATTCATAATTTCGCTAAAGCCAGAAAATAATGATTGGTTTATAATAAGATCTCGAGCAATATTTATGCATATTTGCATTAAGTGAAACAGCAGGAAGTCCCTCCCGTCTACTACAGCAATATTTGTGAAAGTTTTAGTTTATAAATGGTGTCAGCAACATTTCAGCAATCCGCAATTTTATTCCTCACGTTCCTCGACAGTGCTATCTATATATTTAATATGTACCATTACCTTGAAGCTTTCTAATTGTTTGCTGTTGTGTTAGTTGCAGCATCACAATTGCTGATCTACTTTTGTTATTGTTGTTGTTGTCGAGGTCTTGATATCACTTATTCAAGTTCTATTACACAATAGATTAGGAATAAATAAAAACAAGGATTCATTGCTAACATTCTAGTTGATGAAGAATGTACTAAACTCATATACTCGTATGTACGCACACATGTATTTTTTAAAGATAATTAAGATAAGTTTATCTTTCTAGCATAACAAAACTTAGCACGTTCAGTATTTGTTTGAAATATACATACTTTAGCATATACTTACATACATATAAGTATGTATGTAATAATGTAGTGTACATATTATATTACTTTTTTTCATATTCCGTGTTAATTATGGACGATAGTTCCGCGACTGTTTTATTAAGTTTGTATATATTAACTTTTTCTCTTCCAAAATTTTCGCCATCTTCGATAGTCTCCAGCATTGAGATGTTGCGTGATTCGGGTAGTGTAAGAGCTGATAGACCTCCGAATAAAACTAAAACACCACAAACAATAATTGGCAAGGGTTTCCAAATTAGGCCTAGTATATTAAGATATGGTGCTAAAATACCGCCGATACGACCAATCATTGATGACGCCCCAAGGCCAACGTTACGCACAACTGTCGGAAACTGTTCAGCTGTGAAAATGTAAACAGTACCATACGAACCAGTAATGGCCATTTTACCGATCATGGCAAACGTTATTGTTAGCCAATTCATATCTTCCGGTACGGTTAATGTTAAGAGGAGCGCCACACCGGCACCTATCATGCAACCACACAATATGGCGCGGCGACCCCATCTATTTAGAGTAAGAAGAAGAAATGTGAAAGCAGGAACTTCAACAGCACCGGATACCAAAAAGTTTAAGAACACATTGCCACCTAAGTTCTTCGTATTCCAGGAGAGTCCATAATAAACGGCGCTGGTAACAAGCCAACAAAAAAATATGACCAACGTTTTACGCCTCATGTTGGGATAAATAAATAAATCAAAAACAGATGGGCACTTCCTATTACAGACATCATCTTTTTTCTTTTCCACTGCTTCATCTACCAAATTATCGTACAGATCTTGAGGAATTTTCACATTGTTCACTTTGGCAGCTTTTTTAATAGCAGCAGTTGCCTCCTCTTTCCGACCTTTCGACAACAGCCATCGGGCAGATTCTGGTATTAACCAGTGATAAGACATGAACATTAGGCCTGGAAGCGTGAGAGCTATTTGCAGACATCTCCACTCTCGTATGAAATAAGCAAGCGCAGTGGTAAGCATAAAACCTACTGGCGAGGAGAAATGACAGGCAATACCAGCAACAAGTCGATGCGATTGTCCAACCATTTCCATACCGATAACATAAGCCACCAGAGCCACACCCGATGTTGTAGCTCCGACTATCATTCTCGATATTGTGTAAGTAAAATAGTCCGGCGCAATTCCCGCCAATACACCAAATATCACTTGAATAACTAGAGCGGCGAAGAAAGTTGGTTTGCGACCATATTTATCAGATAACTGGCCGAAGATCATGCTTCCTAACAAAGCACCCAACATCAAAAACGAATCACTTGTGGCACTCAATAAACTTCTACTGCAGACCAGATTCCACTCCGTAACAACGCTGCTTATCTGCAGCGATTTCTCATACACGAAATTTTCGCATGCTCTTGTATTATTGTTCCTCCGCTCGACCAAGGACCCATTTAGGTAATCTTCTGTGTAAGGAACGTCATAATACTCACACGTCTGCCATTTATTTTTTACTTCATCAAAGGGATATGCTAAATGCCAATGGCTTGTCGGAAAACTCTGAAATGTGCTCGAGGAGATATTGTTTTCAAACGGTAAGACACAGCGAAAGTCCGGGCGCGCTAGTAAAAACACTCCTGCTAACTTGTGGAGAGTACACGATATCCCTGGTAAACAAAGAAGGAAATAAATTTGCTTCTGATAGCGTCCAAAACCGCCTAAATATTCAATAACATCATCGTAGCCCATGCTGAACTGGTCAATATTGTTTTTGAACTGAAACAATTAATTTGGGCATAGAAATAACAACTTTTGGTGAATTTGTTCTCAGCACTTCGTTTCTGTATCTTTTATCAAATAGACTAGACATCCGATGAATTCAGGATTACCACCGATGGTTAGATAAGTGTACGATCTACTGATTTTTAATTCTGCTTTTCTCAATCAAGCAGCTATCAGCACAATCAGCCAAAAAATTCTTCCATTCAAATGCAGGCGTGGAAAATTGTATGCTTTGTGCATTTTCATATGCACATCTTGTTGTGCATTGACTGCGAGCTTGGAGATCGGGGGTCCGATCCCGTACTCAGTCATAACATTTTTCTGAATGTCAATATTCGATATTCATGAATATCTAAGCAATTTTCACGAATACGAATATTATATGTAAAATTTAAAGACTCTACATATTAATGTCTGCAAAATCACGTACATATAAAAATTAAAGTCAATAAAAAGTTTCAAATTTCAGATGACAGATGAATTCTAGTTCCACGAAAAAGTTGCATTATTATTTTTTGTAGAAAAGACACGTCATACCCAATAACCTACAGGCAAATTTTGAATAGACTGGGTCGAACTGATTCACTATCATGTCAATGTAATTTAAATGGGTTTGGTCCTGGTTACACGGTACTTATACCATGAAATTTTTAAGCATGTTGATCTTTTGTAGTAAAAATACGTATTTATGTGTGTATGTCTGCTTGCAACTACAAGACCAAAGAGAAATAAAATAATGTAAAAAATTAGGCCATATTTAAAACATCCTTTTGAAATTTTTATGCTAATTATTTCGACAAAGTATTCATATTGTGCATATCTACACAAAAATATATTTCAAGCCGCAGATGTTTCACGGATATTGATGGACAATAAGATAATCGAAAGTGCACAACAAAAATATACATGGCGTTTTTATTAAACGATCTTACCATGATTATGGGAACTATTGCACTGGAAAGGATGTCGCTCGCATTAGAATTATTTAAGCTCACCAACGTAGATACGAGCAATTTTTCTACCCCACAGTTTCATTTTCCATCCCTGTTTCTAGGCCGTCTAAACTTCAAAAAATACAACCTTTTAGATACAAACTCAAAACTATGAACACTTTCCTTTGTTTATAACTGCTATCATAAATTTATTTGATTTATATTAACGTTTAAGGTAATTCAACTACTGCTTTTCGTGATAAGTGTTTCAATTTAAACATATACGAGCCGTTTTAGCAAGACTCTGATTGTAAATGACACGATCCAAAAATATCACTGCATTCTCATGGCTGGTTATCTTTTATTATTACTCCGCAGTATTTAATTTTCTTAACGAGGTTTCAATCGTATTCATAATTGTTCTTAATGTATGAGTACATGCATACATATGCACGAATGTATGTTTGCACTTTCATTCTTGATTAACGTATACCATAAATATTTTCAACTCTTCAACTTCTTGAAAATAACTATGAAAGTTTAAAATTAACGTCAAACTAGCCTATAAGTAGGTTATGTCATTGATCGATCTATTTTTAGCAGAGCTTAGTTTCCATGCTTATCAGTTTCACAATTCCATATCTCTAGAAATTTTAGACCACCCTTGTCCCCCTCGAAAAACAAAATTGCTTGAATCTCAAAATATGTCTATGACGAAAGGTAGCAGACAGACGGAGACACACAGAGTCAGAGTTACTTTCATATTTATTATATTAGTATAATATTAGTATAAACTAGGGCTGTCATTACAACGTATGAAAAATTTGTCATTATTACAAAGTTACTTAAACCTAAAGTAGCGGATAATTTAAAGCCAAGTTTACACTACTTGTTAGAGTGCCTCTGTGGCTGATGGGTGGCAACGCTATCCTGTCAGTCCAATGGTCGTGAGTTCGATTACCGCCAAAGACTCTAGACGTTTTTCGAAGACAAGCAAATCACTTCGCGTGCTGTGTTTGTTATTAAAAAAATCAAATTTGTATTAATGAAAAATTTTATTTAAAATTTAGGAAAACATTATCACCATATTTTGAAAACTATTGTTCCCTTTTTAAAGTAATTAATTCAAGAAATGAAAGACATATCAGAAAGTGGAGTATTAGTTGACAATGGATGCTAATGTAAGTAAAATAGAAAAAATTCGTATGTCATTGCAACAAGCATATTTTTTTACACAGGGCTAGTTGATAAATATACATTTTAATTTACATTTAAAAAGCTGGTCAAATAAATAAAAGGTAATAACTCTATCAATATATATTTTTTATTTAATCTTTTTCCAGATACCATCGTTTCAAGCAGGCACTGTAGTTAGATATTAAAAAAAAAGCATTTTGGGGAGAAATCGTTATAAACTAGTATAGAATGGAGTGATATACAACGATAAAATACACTAGTAAATCAAATAAATAGTATATTACTGTGTTCTGTTAGTTGGTCTCTCATGACAACCTATTGTTAAAATCTATAGTTCGATTTAGGAGAAAACGGGCATGCAAATGCTCACATATGCATGAATATAGACACGTATTCACATATAATAATAATCAGTGAAAAGTTACCAGGTAGCGTCTTTACGATAGCACAATCAAAAAACTCTGCACAACTATTATGGAATTAGTCATGTGTTAATGATAAATGAAATTAACGAAATAAGAATCTCAGCTGTTTGCGTAACGAGAATACCCATATTGTGGCCGCAAGTAATGTAGGCACTATATGTGCATATGTCTGTCATACATATTTCATCTTTACTAAGAAGGTCAAGTTTAAATAACGTTGCTGGAAAATAAGATAATTACAAACAAATTTAAAAGGTGTATCTACCAGGGTTACCATTTCCAAAAAAAATGATACTATTTTTCAACAAAAATGTGTTTGTTGGAAAAATTTATACTTCTTTCCCAAAGCTCTTTAGATAAGCTCCATATTATTCGAAAAGTCTGAGTTTAATTTGTCAAAGTCAAAGAATAAGATGCTCCAATTTTATTCATCAGTAAGTGCATAAGGGTATGGAAATGAGTTCTTTACTCATTACTCAAGATTTTGGAGGTGTTTCGAAATTTTCAAAAACAGATTCTTTTTCAACTTACCTACAAGAAAAATAGTATCATTTTTCAGGCATTTCGTTTCCATTCTTTTCTGTAGCACACCGGAGTTGTTAAAATAACAGCAAAATTAGGACATTAAGAGATGTATGCACGTTTCAATTATATCTCAGTTAATAGATAACATCAACATATTAAAAATTAGCATTTATAAAAATATTAATATATGTACATACATATGTATGTATGTATGTATAACAAATAGTGATGATATAGCTAAGATGGTCATACAAAATATAATTTGCTCACAACGTATTTCTTATCGGAGATAAAATTTTCTGTTTGTACTTCAATATACACACAATGCAATCGAGATTTTTTCATACAAGAACACATATCTATGTACACATACATACATATGTATATACATAATATATGTAATGTATTAAAATAATAAATATGTAGTAAGCACATGGTGAAATCTTAGATATTTTACTTTTGGCCATTTCTTTCTATAACAATTGTGTATTAAAACAACATATGTACAGCATATTGAACACGTTTGAAAATTTAGAAATGTATGCTCTTCTTCATTAGCAAGACCATGAAAACATTTTTATTGAACTTCTTTGAAGTAATTGCACACAACTCTTTGAGATAATAATCTCTCTGCTGGTATTTAAATATTTTTATATATTACTTGTATGAGCTAATTAAACATATTCGCATAAACGATTTCCACTCAAGGTACCCGGATATTACAATTATTGTATTTAGCCATATGTACTCGTATGTGTGCTGGCATACATCTGCATGTCATCGATTACTTGATCATAATTTATTCTAACTGCCTGTTTTTGCAAATAAAACAAAACTATTCGTTTCCAAAAATTTGTTTTTGCTTCAGTATAAAATTCGAAAAGAATAATTGTATTTTAAGGCATGGGGCCAAATTACGGCATTCGATATCGAACGAAATTTGTATTTAAATTGTATGGAAATTTCGATCGATATCGAATGCGGTAATTTGGCCCCTGTTTTTTGTAAACATAATAACAATTTTCGTTTGGAAATTTATGTTGAAATAAAAACAAATTAAATTTTTTTTTTATTGTTGTTTGAATACAAATTCCCTAGCGAAATTGAGTGTTCACATTTTATAAAGCTTTGGAATATTTGACATTCATGTTAGGTATTTCTCTTATTTAATGATTTTATTTCAGTTCCTTCATTTCTAAAATTTTCATTTCTTGAAGCTGGTTTCAATAAATAAAAAAAAAACATTTCAAATAGATATGTATCGTCACAAAAAGAGCTCAGTCTAACATTTTAAAACTTTAGTAGGTGAAGCATAAAACTTTTTAAATCAAAAAAATATATCGACAATTTGGGCAAAATTATAAACAAATATCCCAGTCAGCATGTGGAAGATTGTTTCACCAACCTGAGTCTTTTTCGAGTACCTTAGATGATCAAAAACTGATTAATCAGCGCTTAAAATAAGACTCGAAAATGATTCCCAGAAATGCTTAGAAAGTGATTTTAAAAAAACAAACACAAACAGCAAGCTCGTGCAGTAAAATAAAAATATATAAAAAACTACCAAAAACTGTCTCAAAAATGAGTCGAAATTGATCAGAAGCCCAAATCATAAAATACTCCTTTAGAAGAGTCGCGGCTAGGGTACCATTTTCTCCCGAATGAACACTCATTTTCGACTCGAAAACGAGCGCATAAATGCTTATTTTAATCGTGCGAAGGAGTCGAAAAAGACTCGAATATGATCATTAATTTCATAAAATGCTGACTGGGATTATAAATTGTTAGGACTTTGCAGTAACCTTGAAGGAAACGTGGGGTTAAGTGTATCCATGTCAATATTTTTGTCAACAATTATGGTGTCTTTTTGGTGACACTGTCAACAAATTGTTTTTTTTTTTTGCTTTTGTTTTTGATAGGTAGAGCAAATTGTTGACGTTTAAAACAAATCATCAAGCTGATGGACTCAAAATCGTTGGGTCGCCGACGGCAACTGTTGTTATTGACCTCGGTGATATCGTCAGTTAGTACAATCTTACTACTGACATTTTCGCCATATGGTCCCATAATAACTACCTAGTCAGTATTGAAGCAGTCTACAGGTAGATTTCGTAGGACAAGCCTGTGTTAAATGTCAAAAGTAGATAGCATTTGTTGGGATATAATTTGTCAGTAGTACTGGTGACATCGTCAATAGATGATCAGTATAATTTTACTATTGACATTTCCTGCAGAGAATTGTCCATACATTTTTTATTTAAGTTATATATGTACATACGAGTATGTATATTCTTCTCCTGTAAAACTTTAAAAATGTTCGAAAGGGCTTTTTCAATTTCTGTGACGGTATATGTACATGTATGATACATTTATTTATGCATATGTACATTCTGCAAGCTCCAGATTAAAAATCGTGTAGTGTTTGAAAACATTAGGAATATCGATATAACTTTTTAACGATCGTGAAAAAAATGCACGAACCAAATGCATTAAAATTTTGTATAAACGTTTTCTTTTTATATACATATAAGAAAAAAGTGATATTTTATTCCAAATAACTTGTTGTTTTTTGTGATTTCTATAATGAACTCAGACACATGCAACCCATGCAACGTTACATAACCTTGTGGTAAATTCTTACCATTACAATAGGCTGTTTTAATTTATGTACGTGCTTACAAACGGAATAAATAGTAGAGCATGGTGCGAGTAATAATAAAAATACGTTAACTCATATTTTGCAATAAAATATTTTGCGCAATAAATTTAATTTAAGAATATTTATGTGAATATATGCACATATGTATAATACAATTTGTTTTATTAATTTCCATATAAAAGTATGCATATTTTATTTGTCATGGTTTTTAAATTAATGCAATTATGAATTATGTATGTATGTAGGCATGTATGTAAGTAGCTAACGAGCACTGCATATTATTTATTGTTAAACAAGATAAATTTTTATTTGGCTTTATTGTTCGTTGCTGGTCGCACAATTTAGAGGAAGGATTTCTGGATTTTCCAGTTCTCTTAATTCTTTGCCGTTCTCTAATATACAGTCTGCTGATTTCTTTGTTTTGCCAAACTCTTCGCCATCGTTTATAGTCTCAAGTGTCGGTTTATTATGAGTTTCGGGAAGTAAAAGCGACAGCAAACCGCCCGAAAATGTCATAGCACCAAATATTATCAATGGCAGTGGTTTCCAAATGTCGGCCATCATATTGAAGAACGGTGCTAATATACTGCCAATGCGCGCCACCATTGAAGATGCTCCCAAGCCAACATTGCGCACCACTGTTGGAAACTGTTCCGCGGAGAATATGTATATGGTGCCATAAGATGCTGTTATTGCCAATTTGCCAATCATAACCAGCATAATAAGAGCCCAATTCATGTCATTTGGCACGATTATTGTGAGCAGCAAACTAGTCCCAGCAGTAAGCATACAGCCACAGAGTATGGAACGCCGACCCCATTTATTAAGAGTGAATAAAAGAAACAGATAAGCGGGAATTTCCACAGCTCCGGAGATGACGAAATTAAGAAGTACATTGCCGCCTAGAATACTCGTGTTCCATGAAAGGCCATAGTACGTGCCACTATTCACAAACCAATCGAAAAATATTAGTAAAGTCTTCCTCCTTAAATTTGGATAGCGTAAAAGATCTAATACACTCGGTTGCTTAGCTTTAGTTTCGGCTTGCTTTCCTTCGATATTGTCACTCAAAAGTTGGTTGAGCAGTTCCGGGGAAATTGCCACTTTATTGAAACGTGCCGCTTTTTGTATATTTGCTATGGCAGCATCTTTACGATTCTTGGACAAAAGCCAACGTGTTGATTCTGGTATTATCCAATAATAGCTTATAAATATTAAGCCAGGGAGTGTTAAAGCAATTTGAAGCTGACGCCAGTCGTGAATGAAATAAGCAAATAAAGCTGTCAACATAAAACCCACTGAAAAGAACATCATGACGAAAATTCCAGCGAAGAGCCGTTTGCTAGGACCCACCATTTCCATGGCAATAACATATGCTACCAAAAACACACCAGAAGTGGTGGCACCAACCACAAACCGTGATGCAGTATAAGTGATATATTCCGGAGCTATACCAGCCAATATTCCGAAAATCACCTGAATCACAAGTGATGCGAAAAATACTGGTTTCCTGCCATATTTATCCGACATTTGGCCAAAAACGATGCTCCCCAACAAAACTCCAACCATGAACATGGCATCACTAGTAGCTGCCAAGAAACTACGGTTGCACACCATATTCCATTCGGTAACAGCACTGTTTAAATATTTTGTTGTATCGTAGACATATTGCGAGCACTGTACGGTTCCAGTTGCAACTGATGGTTCACTGCTATTCAAATAGTCTGATGTGTACTGTACGTTGTAGTATGCACATGGCTTATAGTTGACGCCCAGTAAGTCTTTTGGATATGCCAATTTCCATATACTTTCAGGTAAGTAATATTTGACATCGATTTGTGTCGGTGAACTTTCAAATGGGAGAACACAACGGAAATCCGGTTTAGCTAGCAGAAAAACGCCGGCTAGTTTGTGAAATGCACATGTAATGGATGTTATACATATAAGAAAGTATATAATTTTTTGGTATTTTCCAAAATCTCCCAACACTGTAAGAACGTCGTCGTATCCCATTGCAACAGGTTAAATGATATTAAATCAATCGTCAATGGAATGTAGTGAGAGTATTTCTTTTGCAAAATAATTCGTCGTAATGTGCGTTGAACTATTTTTCTTATCTCTAAAATAATAATTATTTATTGTCAATGGACTGGACTATGAATTGTTTAAAATACACATACTCCGTACAAAAATATTTATATGAATGTATTTAATCTTGAGCTACGACGCAACATGTGTTTCATTGGGAATTGTTGACAACTTTATTTGCTGAGAGCACGGATACATCCAAAATAACGAGAGCATTTTAAAAGTACAATTACACTTCTGTGAACTATTGTTTCTTAAGATAATGGATAGCAATATCAGTTAGGCCGGTAAGCCTTCTCACATAACTTAAAAAGAATTGAACATGTTTGGAAACTACTTTAGTTTTGAATTTGTATTCTTTCAAAACTCTTGATTGTTAGTTTTTATATTGCATATAACATTTATTTTATATACACTAGAAATGCTAAGTTAATACAGCCGTCACGCCAAATAAGCTTCTTGCTCGAACGAAACACAAAACACAACTGCTCGCATTTAGAATTTGCAAAATACAAAATACACATTCTTATTGGGATATACCACTTTTATATACCACATGCACATTCATGCGATTCGATACATATAAACATAAATATGTAAGTATATTAAGGTAGTGCATTGACTCGGTAACCATGGTTCAGTTTCTTTACGGCCGCTTTATTTATCAAGTAAAATTTAAAAACCGATTGTATGTGGAGGTATAACCAAATGCTGCCACAAATACTATCATAACTTGGCTTGTTGTTCCATGTTTTATGCTTTTAAGCTTTTCGAACTCAATAGTCTAATAAGAGTTTGATGAAACACTATTACTCTAATTTTCAAACTGCTGTATCTTTTGAATGAATAATCAGATTCTCACATGATATGCACTGATTGATATAGTTTTGACAGTTTCATAAAAGATTCCAGAACACCAATTGATCAGGTATACAATTTTGTAGTTTTTTTTTTTAAATTACTTCGAATTTCTTGAACTCATCAAGCGATTTTTTTTCAATGCCAAGAGCAGATTAGTTTTTGAAAGGTATTCCAAAAACGCGGTTTTTGACATTTATCAAATTGTTGCGATCCGAATCGGTTGCAATTCATAGGTTTAATAGACGTCTTTGCAATCTCACTATATACAAACATAGTGACACACCCTCTGGATCTGCTGAAAACTAAATTTTTGCAAAATGGGGTAAATAATATTTTTAGAAAATTTTAAATTTTCTTAACCGGAAGTTAAAAAACTTTTATTTTCAACATAAAACTTGTTTTGCGTAAATTTCTAAATAATATACGGTAGCTTGCAATATAAAAAAAGTGTGATTACCACAAGCATTTACCAAAATTTAAATATAACTGAAACAATATTTAGTGGAGGTTCGAATAATCACAAATTAATTGGTCTAAAGAAACAATTTATGACTGTACATATGTATATACTCGTACATACTTATTAGCAGTGCAAATGCATGTGTTGTGTATCAAATAATAATTACCTATTCGTGTCATTCAATTTTCAGTTATATCGGATCGATTCGTGACTGCAGATTTTTCTGAATTGATTTATTTGATTCAGGTACAACATACATACATATGTATGATATGTATACTTTTTTCACTTGAGTAATTCAGTGTGTAGCGCTGCGAAATATTCTTCTTAGACCCCATAAAGTATATATATTCTTGATCAGTGATAAAATCTAAGACGATCTAGCCATGTCTGTCCGTCTGCGGAAATCACGATTCAGTCCAAACGAAAAGAGCCAGACTCGTGTAATTTGGTATAAATTGGTCAATTTCGTAAATGCGCTAAATCGGGCTAAAGGAAAAAAAGTTTCCCTAAGAACTAAACTTATCGTTAGTAATATTCGACCGGGTCGAATCTTAAATACCCTCCAAATATTTAGTAAGTAAATTTAAAATGCTTAACTGCATTTTGGCGGAGTCGCTCTGGCAAGGGCTGTGGGGGGAGACATTTCACCTTTGTCATAAGACACTAAAAATCAATGTTTGGGATAATTATATACAAAATTTAAAAAAAAATTGTATAGGGTAATTTAGGTGGCAAAGGGGGAGAAGGGGGCAGGGCAGAGTAGTACCAGATTACGTCTCAGCTTCGTCATTGAATCTTAAGTGTTATTTTTAAGGAATGTAGGCTTAAGTAAAACAATTTGTTAAATTTCTACACTATTTTTGCATATAATAACGCCCACTAAAGGGATGGGGCCCAAAAAATATTTTTTATTTATTTTATGGCTCTAAGTTTAACGCGTTGGACCTTCTTTAATATAAAAATATATTATTTGCTTAACAAAACTACAAAAAAAACTTAAATTATGTTGTTTATTAGAGGTTTAGTTCTTCTTAAGGGAACTTTTTCCCTCTCTAGCCCATCTCCGAACTTAACCTGTGCTATCCTTCAAGATATATTTATACCAAATTTCTAGCATCTAGCTTTTTTCGTTTGGACTGAATCGTGATTTCCACAGACGGACGGACGGACATGCTCAGATCGTCTTAGATTTCATCACTAATCAAGAATATATATACTTTATGGGGTCTCAGATTTATATTTCGCTGCGTTACAAACGGAATGACGAAGTAAATATACCCTCCATATTCTTTTTTGGAGGGTATAAAAAACAACATGATTTTTAAAGTTTTTTTTGTAATTTTTTTAAGCAAACGATATATTTTTACGTCAAAGAAGATTCAAAACGTTGTACTTGCAGCCAGAAAGTTATAAGAATACATTTGTGGACCCTCCATATAATATGAAGTAATATATTACATGGAAAAATAGTGTATGTATACATATATTTGACATATTGTATAATTTAAGCCTTAAAATTAAATTTTTAAGTTTTTATGACGAAGCTGAGATGTTCTTTGATCTTCCTCTGTCATACCCTGCACCCTAAATAACCCTATCAAAAAGCAATTTTTTTTAATTGTTCCCTGCATGTCAGCAGTGTTAGTTTTACTTTTAATATATAAAACAAATTTTATTAGCAAACGCTAACAACAGCGTTCTACTATAAGTAAGACAAACATATCTACTTTCTTATTCAAATAGCTTCAAAGTAAATTATATAATTTCTGTTTTCGGCATATTACACAATTGCTTTATAGTGAAATATGCTTAAAGCCTAATTTATAATACAAATTTTACTAATAAAATGCTTTTAAAAACACTTTTGTATAAAAATTTGTCCTATTAATCTGTTATAAACCGGAAAAAAAAATTTATAAATTAGGCCATAGATCTTTAGAATAAAAATACTTGTTCTAATGGCGATTTCTTTTCTGAAAAATATGTAACATTTTGTCACTTTTTATTCTAAAAAACCACAATTAGGAGCAATTTTAAAATAAAACACATCTTCATGTCAGATGGTAGATGAATTTCCAATAAATTTACCATTTTCAAATGCCATAATGTTAAAAATCTTCGTCCTAGAACAGGGGGCTGCCTTATTGTATATACATGCATATGTACATATTTGTGTATGTACATATTTAGATACATTTTCAAATGTTTATATCTACAATGTAGATTTTACATGCATATGCAGGCATATAATTATGTGTAAGCACATGTTTTCTAAGATGTGTTCCAATCGAAGGTTTGTTTATATAATATACATATTTTTCTGTTTAATCATTTATATGTACATATGTACATATGTATATACAAAGATACATAAGTATATATTAGCCATTTACTCAAACATCGTCAGATAATACAGAATTCATCGCCATATCCTTCATTTAAATTGTATACAAATTTCAAGCCATTAATTTTTTATATTGATTTCCGTCATATGTATCTCGGCCGTGGCTACGATTTCTTTTTGTATTTTTCAATTAATCTGGTCGTGTGGCAGCAATTTTGGCTTGAATATTATAATACCGATGCTTCAAGAAATTATCGGCATAAACCAATGAGAGGTGTTTGGATGATTAATTATTGGGAACAAAAATTCAGTCACCCTTCCACGGTTATGGTAGTAGAATAAAATTAGTGCGAACACGATCATTAACTGCAAGAATTGCTTAGGTACTCACTAGGCCGATTATGTTGACGAAGTGCTCTATGAACTTCATGAACAGATTTATTTTTTCAAAGTATCTATGTACCTCATAACGAAACACATTTTACTTACATTTTTATTTTTGCGTTGGAATATATCTACATATGAACCATACATATATGTATGCAATTCTGTGATAATTACAACATTCGAATGTATATGTATATAGAATGCGTTAACCGTAAAATATCTAGTCGTTTTTTCCAATACATAATCGTAGTTGCAAATCCAACGTTTAGAATAACAGCTAAATTGGAGATAGTACTTGAAATTAAAAAAACCAAAAGGAAAAAAGAAGCTAAACACGTTTTTTCTCTACTTCTCCTAAGTTAGCTGCTTTTTCATTCTATCTATGTACATTCTATGTACTACATCGAATTGCAAATTATATACACATATTATAAAATTGTTGTCACCAAAACTGCAGGTATTGGCAAACTTAAACATGCTTATTTGATCAATTTCTAAACAAAATGTGCGTAACAACCCTTTAATAAACATAAAACTTATTTTAAATTATACTATAGAGACTTCTGAGGGCAAGTTATGGAACTTGAAAATGTGTAATGCGGTGATTTGGGCCCTGATATTTAATATGTATAACATTTTAAGAATTCGAATGTTGTACCGGAATCGCTCTATCCTCTTTTCCTTTCTCCATCTTCAACTTTTTCGCCTATGTTAAATATCAATTTTATTAATAAACAAATTTATTTTGTTACCAGCGTTGCTGATTTCTACGTAGTTATCCAGAAATGGACTATTTTTGGATCATAAAACTTTTTTCTAATATGTCCTTAATATTATTACATATTTCATACGCCACTAAACTGTTTTCATTTATTTAAAAAAGTATTTCAGACAGTAAATTTGCAACCAAACATTTGTAGGTATATTCTTTTTATATTTTTTCGGTTAAAGGTACCCATTTGGCATTTTTCGCTTTTCTCGCAATGACCACATTCAAATGTATACCCATTATAAAAATTTTTATAATGAAATTGTTGAACGAAAGTACGCACAATCATTGTTACATTTCAAAAAATGATTTCCGTGCGTAGAAATTGATCACCAAAAACTGGATGATGAATGGCTTCAATATGGTTTTTTAGATTTTAATGAGTATGATTTTTACGCCAATAAATGCATGTAGGAAAACGTTTTTTGGTCGCACTGTTCAGTATAGGGAATTTTCAACAAATAAAATTTAATAAAACTGAAACGAGGAATACCACAGCGGCGAAATTTTGGCAAATGAATGTATGGAACAAAATATTTTGAACCAACCAAACAAATCTTGAAAGAAAAATTGGAATTAATAATTGCAATACAGGACATACAGACATATGCGTGAA
Source organism: Linnaemya tessellans (assembly GCA_951800035.1). Taxonomy (NCBI): domain Eukaryota; kingdom Metazoa; phylum Arthropoda; class Insecta; order Diptera; family Tachinidae; genus Linnaemya; species Linnaemya tessellans. Next base: position 169,546,158 of record OX637532.1, on the reverse strand, counting down.
TATACTAAATAGAATATACAATTTGTTGCTACTAACCAAAAAATTAATAATTATGATTATTGTTGTATCCTAGATGTAGATAGCTAATTATTTGTATTATATGTATATACTCGTAAATAAAAAAATTTGCTTATTATTTACCACAAAATTTGTTATGTAATTGTAGACATTTTGTATGATAGCTTGAGTAGGTACAATTGTTTTGATCCAATACTTTTATTCAAAATACCGGTGACTCCGGATAATTGGGAATTTAAGGAAGCAGAAGAAAACTTCAAACAATTTGAACGAGAATTTCATTAAATATTATACATAGAAAAGTATTACATTATTTTGCATTTGGTCTTTCACAAAACCATTTGTGGCCAGTACATATTAAAAGCTGTGTAGACATTTCACTATAGAATAATTCAAATTGTGGAACGTTGAATCGAAAACTTTCATGTTATAACAAGTTCCAGCACAACATGCATTGAAACCAACTATTAAAGACTAAAATTAAAACATACCTCATTTTATATAATTCGTAATCAATTAGCCGATTACATTACTTGTTTGTAAATACATTTTGAGAATGGACTGTTGTTTTATTTGCTGTTCCTTTGTTGTAGACTTTCGAATGCGAAGTATATAATGATGTAAATAATCAACAAGTGCGTGTACATTTATGAGGGAAAAGTTGCTCATGTTATTTAAGAATTGTCAAGTGTAAACGCAGGGTGATACACGTATGTATGATTAGAGTTTGATCTTTTTACAGAAAGAGGACTATGCAATTTATCTATCATGTATATTATTTTAGTTTTAAAATCTATGCAATGTTTACTTCGGTAATGTTGATGATTTTCTGTTGAAAATATAATTACTAATATCCCCACTTTAAAAACAACTTCATATGGGCGTCACTACATGACTAAAATTCAGAATTAAAAATTTTATTGTGTAAGTCTGTTTTCATTGTTTTGTTGTGCTCTTCTTATTCGTGTTTAGTCTATTTGAAAATTATAAGAGCAAATTGTACTTTTTTATTTTTAATTTATTCATGAAATAAAAATATTGGTAATTGTTGAAAAGAACTCATTGCTTGGCTGGTAATTTAAAATGTTTAACATTAAACAACTTTTTGGTAAGTATGTAATAAATACATAAATGCGAATACGTGTACATACTTATGAATATGTGCAAGTCATGAATTAATATTCCTTGAATTACAAAAGACCTTTCGAAGGCAATGACGAATTATATGAAGTTTAGCACAACCGCATGTAAAAGAACTAATCCAAAAACTGCTGTCCTCATGCTGAACATGGGTGGACCGCAAACTACAGATCAGGTTCATGATTATTTGCTTCGTATCATGACCGATAGGGATATGATCCAATTGCCGGTTCAAAGTAAATTAGGACCATGGATTGCTCAAAGACGTACGCCTGAAGTGCAGAAGAAATATCAGGAGATTGGAGGTGGGTCCCCAATTTTAAAATGGACAGAACTTCAAGGTGATTTGATGTGTAGAGAATTGGATCTGATATCCCCAGAAACAGCACCACATAGACATTATGTAGGTTTTCGTTATGTGAATCCTTTGACAGAAAATACTTTATTACAAATTGAAATGTGAGTAGTTTTAGATCTATATACATAGAGGAACGAAATCGATCAAATGTTATAATATTGCAGAGATAGTCCTGAAAGAATTGTTTTATTTTCTCAATATCCTCAGTATAGCTGCGCTACTTCTGGGTCAAGCTTTAATTCAATTTATCAACATTATCGCCATAGGTAATTAAAATGTTTGTGGGAGTACAATGAAACCAGCTAAGTTGCAAAGTTATTCTTCTATTTTTAGATCATTACCTTCAAACACAAAATGGAGTGTTATTGATCGTTGGGGATCGCATCCGTTATTGATAAAAACGTTTGCTGACCGCATTCGGGAAGAATTACAAAAATTTTGTGAAACCAAACGCGATAATGTGGTCATATTATTTACAGCTCATTCCTTACCTTTAAAAGCAGTTAATCGTGGTGATCCCTACCCTTCAGAAATCGGTGCAAGTGTTAATATGGTTATGCAAGAATTGGGAAACTCGAATCCATACAGTTTAGCATGGCAATCAAAAGTGGGTCCATTGCCCTGGTTGGCACCGGCTACCGATGATGCCATTAAAGTTAGTTCACCCAATAAACTGCAAAATTCATTTCGTTTACAATACCTCTTATTTATTTTGTAGGGTTACGTAAAACAAGGTTTGAAAAATTTTATTTTAGTACCTATAGCGTTTGTAAACGAGCATATTGAAACTTTGCATGAATTGGACATTGAATATTGCGACGAATTGGCAAAAGAAGTGAGTTACATGCCTATTTCATTATATATATATATATATATATATATATATAGTATGTCTATACATATGTACATATATATATACATATATATATGTATATATATATATATATATATATATATATATATATATATATGTATATATATATATATATATATATATATATATATGTATATATATATATATATATATATATATATATATGTATATATATATATATATATATATATATATATATATGTATATATGTTGATTTATTTTTATTGACCTTATCAGTTTATTGTAATATTTATCAAGCTTGTGGTCGTTTTTTATAATATATTATTTCTTATAATTTTTATTCGATATTTCGTTAACAGCTTGTTAACATCTTCAGGATTTCCTGAAGATGTTAACAAGCTGTTAACGAAATATCGAATAAAAATTATAACAAATAATATATTATAAAAAACGACCACAAGCTTGATAAATATTACAATATATATGTATATATATATATATATATATATATATATATATATATATATATATATATGCATAGATTACGAACGTATGTATATAAACACAAGTTTATTAACTTAGGTGGGTGTTGAAGAAATCCGACGAGCTGCTGCACCAAACGATCATCCTTTGTTTATTAAGGCTCTAAGCAGCATTGTTGCAGAACATTTGGCGCACGACCAAAACGTCAGTCCAAAATTTTTAATGCGTTGCCCAATGTGCGTCAATCCAAGATGTCGTGATAGCAAAAAATGGTACAAGGAAATTTGTTCGCGCTAAAAATAAAGTTTCATCGTTGTGAGAAAAATATAATTCTAATAAAGAAAATTGAAATTACGAAGCAGTGGGATGTGTCATGAAAGAATGCTTATGGAGATTGATATGTTATAATTAATACGGGTTTGCTCGCTGGCTTATAATATTTTTAAACGGCGCAGTGTAAAGAATATATTTAAAATGGAAAAAAGTAATGAAAATAAAATTTTTAGTGCTTATGTAATTACACAGTTCCGGTTGGAAAAAGTTAACAAATTAGTTGCTCGGCCCGAACTGTGTACCTTCGACACCTTTTTTTAACGTTTATTTATTGAAAAAAATTTGTAAGTTTACTTTAATAAACATAAAGCCATAAAAATTTGTATATTCTCAGTCCAGCTCGAGTGCCGCAAAATATCCGATATTTAGTTATCTTTAAAATTTTTATCTAATAAAGTATACTTTTTAAATAAATTAGAAGACCCGTTCGCGACGTTTGTTTATGTTAGTTCGAATTTTTTTAATCGAATTTCGATTAAAACAAACAAACGCCGCGAAAAGGGTCTACTAATTTAGCCTCTATTTGCATCCCTCACTCTCAGAATCGACCTAACTTTTGCTAACCTGAATTTGTTCCACAGTGTTATTTGTTTACTTCAGTTCATGGATTTACTCAACTAATAGTTTAATTTTTTTAAATGCGACATAGTCCACACTCGATTTTACCTATCTATAGAAGTGGAACACTGGATAACAAGATGTTTTGAGCATGGTCCTTGATAAACACATTGAGTCCATCCGTTGGAATTGTGAAGATTCCACAGCCACTCCACTTATATTTCGGTGTCAATATTAATCCATAATTGTTAAAGAAAAACTAATAAAAGCCAAAGTCTTGCGAGCGTATGCTTAGCCGACCTTCGGCAAGGCTGAAAGATGGTATAGCGGTCTAAAAACTTTCTTATTTCCTCAAATTGAAAAATATATGTACCTTTCCTAGACTTTTTCTTCTTTTTCAATTTTCTATCAACCCAAAACATTCTATTTTGATCGAGTGTTGGTTAAGTGAATTTAAGCCAAGCAAATATGCAATTGCCCGATAAGCACTATATCATATGCATAGATATATATGTATGTATGTGTTATATGTACCTGCTCTTCACTTAAAAATACAATTCCCTATTCCTAAAAACGTTTTCATGTTAACTGAATTTGTGCCCACAGTTTGTTTTTGGGAAGTGGGTAACTCTATTTGGTTTTGGTTATCATTACGTGTAAATATTTAGTTGAGTAGAATTGAAAAAATTTTTATTTTTATCTGTATTGCCGAAAATCATTATAAGTGTATTTTAAAATCATAAAATCCCGTCAATCTGATAGAGAGAACATTAAGCAATGTTAATTTTATTTGACCAAGAGATGCTTCCTGAACTGGCAAAAGTGAAAAAAATAGTTTATGCATTTTAGAACTATGCGGTCAAAGTTATTCCAAATTTTCGAAATCTCATATAAATACTTCAAAAGTCTAGAAAAGCAGATCATAATTTTGAATATTATGAAAGCAATTATTTGATCCATTCGCACATTTCGTTCCTTTCTTATATAGGTATGTAGTACTTCATACTTTTCGTTTGTTTCTTGAATATGTACATATGTATGTATTCTTTCAGCGCAGCGATTTAAGTAGTCTTACATAGTGATCCAAAAAGACTGGTGGCAGCTTACTTAAATACCTACCGAAAAGCTCAGAAAACAACTATCAAGATACCGTAAAAATTTTGATAATCTTATCGTATTTACAAACAATTTGACTGAGTCGAAAGAAAAGACATTTTCACTCATGACTTCCTCTATCGGGAGTGTAAACGGCTTCTACAAAAACAAAAGAACTGTAAATAGTAATAACTCTGAAGAAATAAGCCAGGGTGGGTTTCCCAGCAATACATTCGGGCGAAGCTTTAATTGTCATGATAATCAACCAACAGTATTTTCTACACCCTCAGCTTGTGTGATCAGACATTCTGTACAAGGATCTTTTTCAAATTTAAACGAAAAAGCAAAACAAATCAGGTAATTCGTCTTAATATACTGCAATAGTTGCAATGTAGATTAAAGAACTGTGTACATACATACATATACATAAATATGTGTTCACATATTTTATAGAATAGTTTTAATTGCTTAAAGTTAAACGTCTATACCGTGTTGAGATATTTTTTCTCTCCTGTATGTACCTACGTACAAAGAAACTACGTATATTATATATTTAGGTACCTACATACATATAGTTTTACGTAACCGGCAGCAATTTTAAATATCTATTCAAGTTTATTGATTGTATCTTTCCAATAAACAGACATAAATTGCGTAAAGATAACATTGCCTTTTTAAACTATAAAAAGGAATGTGTAAAGGACTGTGCTCTTTTAAAATATTTTCGGTAACAAAACTATTCTTTATTACAAAATTATAAGTAATTACATACATATATAAGTATGTAAATACTTATAATTTTGGATATATGGATGCATACATACATATGTATGTATATCCAAGTTTAATTGTAATCAACACAAATAAAATGGTTGAAATTAACTTCATTGAAAACACTAACAATTTTAATAGTTAAAAAAATATGCAAATATGAAAAATATCATGGCACAACCTTATAGAGTCATAGAACGAGAGAAAGATGACCAATGTTCTAAGGAACTAGGGATTCCCATCATCAATGCCCATGCGTATGTTTGCCACCACTTGTATACAAACAAAATTTTAGTTGCGGTAACGGAAATACGTTATACAGGAAAACAGTTTTATATCATAATTAAAAATATAAAAATCCTTTACACCGTAGTTACGTTTGTAGTTTTTGCCGACTGCATTGTGTTAAGTGCTTGAAATACCTATAATCACAAAGAAAAGCCTAACAGATCAAATTTCAAGTAGCTTAGATACTAACATTTTCATCAATCTAAATATGAATTACAGTCCACGTTATGAAATTATTGTTAACTTTTAATTACACATAAGTAGTTAATTATGTACCGACATTTTTAAATTGAAATGTGTACTCGTAGTTACTTATTTTAAAGCTTTTTCTTTACAAACCAGAACAATAAAAAGATAATAAAATGATAATTTTTAATTTTTACTCAAGCAAATTTATTTTAGTGTAGCTCATAGTTTTTGTTAATCTTATCTAGACAAAGACACCATAACAGTTACTATAGACTTTGCAATCCAATCAGTTCTCTTATTTGAGTACCACTTTAAAATTATCGTGAAACATACTTAATTATGTAGAGAGATGTTAAATGCAGTACAATTTGTTACAGATTTTAATATTTAAGTGTGAGCAAATGATAATATAACATTTTCAATTTAATGCAATTATGTTCATACTTTACAGATCTCCAGTGACATTCGAAACATCGGAGGCTAGCACACTTCTAGGTGGTAGAAAACATAACAATATGAAAATTATATTCAGAGGTATTTTCAAAGAACGAAGTAAGATTGTTGATTTACTAGCAATATTTTTCGGAATTGGGACGTGGATAGGCATAAATGGCACCTTTATACAACTACCTCTGCTGGTAGATGTAGCTCCCGAAGGTTGGAGCTTGCCTTCATATCTTAGCGTTATGGTACAAATTGGAAATTTGGGACCTCTGGTTTACGCAGTAGTGCAAAAATTTTCCAAGCAGAATGATTCATACATAATATATGGCTTATTAACAACGGGAACAATATCAGCTATTCTAACTGCATTTTTCTACAGTTGTACTTCAAATTTATTTGGGTCAAAACATAGCGTAGCTCTGTTTGCACTAACATTCTTTACTGCTCTTACAGCATGTACGAGTTCAGTACTATTTATGCCCTATATGGGACGATTTAAAGAAATTTATTTGGTTACATATTTTATTGGAGAAGGATTGAGTGGTTTACTGCCCAGCGTTGTTGCTTTAATTCAAGGTATTGGTAGCACGGCCGAATGCCGGCTCGTAAATCTTACTGAATCTGGGGAACAAGTATATGAGAAATATGTTCATCCACCACTCTTTGGTACCCGCGAATTTTTCTTTTTCATCTTTTCAATGATGGTGTTAAGTTTTATTGGCTTTTTATTGTTAGATCGCTTGAAATTATCAAGAAAGCAATATGCAGCTGTACAAGTGGGCCACGGAAATGATTATGTGTACGAAAGAGAACAAAAATCTGCTTCAACACCAAATGACATGGACAATGGTCAAATTAATGACAATTCAGTAGCTATAATGGCTAAAGTAAATAGCGATTTAGCGCCAGAAATCTCACTAAGTACGTACATATTCCTGTTACTATTAATTGGGATAGTAAGTTTCTTTGCCAATGGCATTTTCAACAGTATACAATCGTACTCTTGTCTTCCGTATGGTGGACAAGCCTACCATTTATCGGCGACGTTAAGTGTGATTGCTAATCCGCTCGCATGCTTTTTAGCCATTTTCTTACCTCGGACTTCCCTGCGCAGTATATTGACATTAACTGCATTATCGGGCATACTGACGGTGTACGTGTTTATTACGGCAGCCATGAGTCCATTTCCGCCTTTATATAATACATCTATCGGACCAGTCTTAATTGTGAGTTTGAACTATAAATATTCTCCTCCAATTTCATTGAAAATTTTCCATTACAGATTATAGCATGGACTCTACTTATTGGTTTGGTCAGCTACATTAAGTTAAGCATTACCACTCTAATGCGATCTCAGGGAGGTAAATCGCTGGTTTGGACGGGCGGTTTGACACAATTAGGTTCTACATTTGGATCTATACTTATTTTTGTTTTAATAAATTATACAAAAAGTTTCACAGCGGCTTATGAAGAATGCTGAAGCTATTTGTTTGCAAAAAGAAACTGAAATATTTGAAAGGCTTGTTCATACTAGTCTTATTAGAGAGTTCATTTCTGCCAATGTGCTTACATCGTTACAATTAACGAGATTTCAACTCTAAAGGTTTTTATTTCATATTATTTATCATATAAAATAAAAATCTTTACATCTATGGTACATAAAATTTTTACTTATATTTAGTTACGTCTAGAACTAGTTATTTATTTGATTTCGAATGACTTCTGTATTTATGATCAATTTTACAAAAAAGTTCTGAAATTAGCAATTTGATGTTTCTTTTATTGATAGACTTTTTAAAAGAATACGGCAATTAAAATTAAATTTTTGAATAACTTCGTTGATAAAAAAGCATCCTTTGTAACAACATATGTATGTGTTCTTTATAATATTAAATTAATATATTTTAGCGACTGCTAACAATTTTAGACGTTGTAAAAAGTTGTATTACTGTCGTTTTGTTCTCCAATTCGTGATTTTTAAGCAGTTATTTCTGAGACGAAAAATATTACATTGTGTAGCAAGTGGAGTGGGTGGTGCTCAGCGGATAGATGGTCGAAATTGAAGAAGGGAGAATTACGTGGTCATTTTATTTCCCCAGCGAATTATCTACATACTAATATAAATGGTTGTGCAGTCTGTCAGTTTTGATTAACAAATCCAGTGCATTTGGGTTCTAGTGTGTCGCGTAAAATAAATGTTATTTTTAATACCGACTGAAACTTCGACCAAAGAACGGGATTCGGAGTTTTCAACGAACTTATTTGATTAAATTACGTACCTATTTATTATCAAATGTTTATGTGAAACTAATAGAAAAACAACATTAGTATTAAAAATATACAATACAACGGTGAAAACCAGATATAAATCGGTACAATTTTCGTTGTAATTTCACACGTATATAATAAAAAAGCGGTTAAATTTTATATCATCAAAAATTCTATGATACATGTACATATTTAAAACAAATCGTTTTTTATACATATACATATATGTAGGTCTGTAACTGATCCATAAAGATCAGTTAATTTTATTTTGTTTTACATATATAAATAGATTTTAAAGAGATTCTATTAACAAAAATTTCGGCTTCAGCCGAATTTTCTAAACCACATAAACTGTTATGGTATTATCTTAATGTGAAACTTAACGGCTTGGATATAACTTTTGATAATTAGTTGAGGTTGACACCTGGAATAATTCGATTAACCTGACACACTGAAAGTGCTTTAAATTGCTCAATAATAAGGTCAATGCAACTCACCTCATAATATATTTCCGTGAGTGACAACCGCCAACCACTCAAAATTAGTTATAGTATTTGGACACTGTTGCTTTGACATCTTTGCTATGTTTGCTCTCGTTGTTATTATATTGCTGTGATAATGCATAGACCTGATCTGGCGCATGACCCATCTATTAGAGTATTTCATTAATACAACAATACAAACAACAACTGGCATGTTGTCGGTATATAAATAACCCTCTTGTCAAAGACAGCTGACTAAAATATCATGTATAACGTGTGTGTATCCTAGCAATAGCCCTTTAACTATACAAAAATCGCCACAGTAAATAAACACCGTTAAAATGTAAACAATGCTTTTCAAAAAGTCAACAACCACAGAATATACTTGTTACTTGTTTATGTCAACAACTTTTGACAAATTGGTGATATACAACTGCATATTCAAGTACAAAATTGAAAGGCAAAGATTTAACCCAAGGCGAATTCAATAAGGTGAACTCATTTATGCAACTCTGTATATGGAACATGTATTTTGTTAGTGTACAGGTGTACAGGCTTCTGAAATGTCAAATTTAGTTATGCAGAAAAAAGTAAAAAATTGTTACACAGATGTTTGTGATATGGTAGAAAAAAGAAAAAAATATCTGTTCTGCATTTGATTAAAACATTAAATACCTAAAATTTAAAAAGGTAAAACCAGTTTAATTTGGAGTTGTAAATGCATTAATAATACTATACAATGGAGTGATAGTATAAGAGGTATGGCTCTTACAGCGGCCAGATATTCTTTGTCGCGTTTGGAGGAGGGGCCACCACACACCAAAAACTGGCTGGAATGACAATTTTATGCCGAAATATCGAAAAATCTTTGCGTTTGCTACTCAACTTAAAACCGGTAAGGGCTTGACTATTTGTATATCAGTCATACAGGGAGATCATACCAAAATCGGCAATAGTGCTATAGAGGCCAAACAGTCTTTGTGCAAGTACATGGATGATGAGAGAGTAGAAGGTTTTTGTGATGTTATGGTGGCCGTGCAGAGTATAGGAAGAGGGATCGTGTACGTGAAAGACAACGGGAACGTACTCGTAAGTTGGAAGTTAATCGTGCTGCTCCCATTGTTCGACGTGGACGCGCTGCAAGACGCTGTATAGTTATGATGCCAAAAACATTGGACGAATTGGTTGCCGTTGTAATTCAAAATCTACCACGCGAAGCCGAAGAACGTGGTGTATATAACGAAGATGTTTTGCGTGAACGTTTCTTAAATGTGGAACGAGTAGCACGTAAACTGGCTATAATACTTGAAGAGGGAGCCAGTTTGCCTAAATATTTCCTATAATATTTGCAATCCTTGTTTATTATTAAGCCTAACAATCCTATTTCACAAGACGAACTACAAAATAAGATATTCGACTACAACAAGTTGGATACGTTTGACATTTTAAACACAGCAAGGTATGAAAATATTTATTGAAGTTACATTGAATAAGAGGTTTATTAATGAATTGTTTAATTTAGATACTTTGTTGATCGTGGCGATCTAATAATGGCCTTAATATATATGAATCTTTTGCAAGGCGCCCCACGTAAAATAGCTTCCGACTGGTTGAAAGAAACCCGTCTACTGTGGGAAACTCAACAAGCTGCCAATACTCTAATGGCTCATGCTGCCGCTAGTGGTCTATTGTATTTGTAATATTTAATGTTTATTAATTTAATATAACGAAAGAAAACAAATTAGTTATTATTATGGATGTATTTACATTTTACTTAACACTTAAAATTTTATGCGATTGTTACGATTTGAGACAAATGAAAATATCATGCGGAAAACATATATTATAAAAGTTGTAAAAATGTATTTATTTATTTAAAAATCATTGTCTTTATTTTGTTATTGGCTGAAAATTTCTCGTTCCGTAATCCATATTGATAGTCTAGCAGTTTACTCAATATCCAAGCTACGCATCCATTATCACTAGAAATTTTTAAAAACTGTTTTTGGCGCACAAAAATTTTTAGTTTTAATTGGAAAAAAAAGTAAGCAGAAGAAGATTTTGACAGATCAGCGTAAAATCACCTGATCGACATTTTCTGAAATAAGGCCACCTGATTGAATTCGCCTTGATTTAACCAATTCTCCTGTGGTCTTGCCGTTTGCGTTTACACGCAGATAGGCAAGTGGATATGTTTACTTGAAGTTTGTGTGTATATTGCGAAAAGTAGAAAAGAGAAACGAAAAATGTCCAGTACAGAGTCGTGTACTACACTATATGTAATTTAAATGGGTTCGATCATATAGGTTCTTGTCACAAACGAGTCCGAGACAAGTCTAGTAGAGACGCATTGGCCAGTTGATTGGGCCATAAGGTTTATGATGTTTCCCTAGAGCTGTTTTACTTGGCCGAATTTTGAAGTAAATTCAAATCGTATGTAGCAATATAATATCCGTGCATTGTGAAGATTAAAATGATTCCAAAAGGAATATATTATGAGACAATTTTCAACAATTGAACCTTCCTATATTGTTTGCTTTGTATAATGATTGTTAACGAGTTCCATATGTTAAACAATGTAACTTGAGTAGGAAACACTAATCCCCTTTAAGTGTATACGATACTGCAGAGCTTGGCAACTCTTATACAACTTGTACTCCACTAATTGTATATTTTATAATATTGAATTACAATTTTCGGTAACATTTGTGAACAAAATTAAAACTTGTGTTGAAAAAGTTTTTGCAACAATTTCCAATCTTTGAAGAAACATTTAATGTTTTTATCAATTTAATTTATATATAAATATAAAATATATAAAATTTGTACATAGTGTAATCGTGCATTTTTACCCTTATAAAAAAAACTGCCTGCTGCTTATGACGACATTTATATATTTGCTTTTGATTAAATAATTGTATTATTTGTGAATTTTTTGTTTTAGTTATCGATTATTTAATTTTTTTTAATTAAGTGCACACATATATCATATGTCTTGCCAGTGATTAAAGGTTTGTTACCATACTCATATATACACGTAGTAAGAATTGCACTATTGTCTACATTATTTGTTTTGTTTAATACCTATAGGTGCATATGTATATAAATATGTACATACTCATATGAAATATATTCCGTCAAGTGATAAATAATATTTTTCCAAAATTACTTTCCATAAACATACATGCATATTTATATACATTGATACATATGGCTGCGTTTGTAAGGTCTCATATGCATTTCTAATATTAATAAATAAGTATCGATAGATACAACGTATGTACATATATCATATGGAAACACACATATGTACATACATACATATGCATATATACATATGTATATTTTATTTATTTATTTAATTCGTCTTTATTTGTAATATAAAGCACAAAGAGCCAAAAATAACTTTATATATATATATATATATATATATATATATATATATATATATATATATATATATCTATGTATATTACATGTATATATGTATATTACATACATACATATGTATATGCTTTTATATGAATAGGTATAAATACGTATGTAAATAAATAACTATCTATCTATCTGTCTATATATATATATATATATATATATATATATATATATATATATATATATATACCTATATATATATATATATATATATATATATATCTATATATATATATATATATATGCATATATATATACATACATATATGTATATATATATATATATATATATATATATATATGTATATGTATATATATATATATATATATATATATATATATATATATATATATATATATATATATATATATATATATATATATATATATATATATAGGTATATATACTAAACATATATATTTATTTACTTAATTATATATAAAAATATCTATACACATATTTATTTACCTATGTATATAAGTGAAATATTAAATAAAAATAGTTCTCCACATAAGGTGCGTTCGTTATTATGCATACATTCATACCTATAGACGTATCGTTAGCTAAAATGGAAAACAGCGAAATAAACTGATTTGTTTTTAGCAATTATTAATTTGTTTACCTTCTTTAAACCGAAAATATACACAAAATACTTATGTATTTGTTTTTGTCTCTGTGTTTTGGAAAAACAGAAGTAAAAAAAAAACTTGTTTTTAATGTGTACTTTTTAATATGAAATTATAAAGAACTTCAGTAGAAATTTTAGTGGTTATATAACAAAATGTTTTTATTTTCGTTAGTTACACCTTTATGCATTTTATCTAACGATATGTATTTATGTATATGTTTTTGTATGTAAAGAAATGAGTGTACCGGGATTCTGTGTTGATCCATATGTAAACATGTACCTAAGTGGTTATTTGTATGTGCATCTATTCAAATGTTCACATGTGTGTGTGTGTAAATATGGGTAGATATGTATGCATTTAATGTGTCTATATATGCAATCGTAGTATGTATGAATGTGACTCTGTACCTACATACATATTTGTGAATGTAATTATATGTTGCAGGTACATATGTATGTTTAACTTGCATACATAACTAAGTATTCTAAACCTTTATTTTAGGAACAAATTCTATTTACATTTTTTTTTGCATATGTAAATCAGAATAACAAAAATGATAAGACATATTAAAACTAATTTAAAAAAAACGGGAATGCTCTGACTGAATTCGTCTAAGAAAAAGCTGAAAGTTTAAGTTTATAACATATCCATAGTAATACATACACAATTATTTGGCCATCAAAATAAAATTGAAGAGGAGAAAATGCTTGGAACTAGATTGAAAACAACCAACATAGGACATCAAATATTGCAACGCGAAACTAACATTGGTGGAATCCCAAAAAATTTTTCTTCAAAGTTATTTCGGGAACGTTTTCGTATTGCAAAGAATCTGTACAAAACTGATTTGAGAAGTCATTTTGGTTGTGTAAATGCAATTGAATTTTCTCACGGCGGAAAATTTTTAGCTTCAGGTGGGATATGCAAATATACATATGTATGTGTGTATGTAAATACTTAAATACATATGTATTTATGCACATAAATATAAATTAACATGTTATTTATTTTGGTTTAATTTCTTAGGTGGGGATGACAAGCGAGTTTTGGTTTGGGATGTAGAAAAATCATTAGCTGGAGTATCTACACCTCGCGCATTAGCCACGGAACAGGCCAGTAATATATTTTGTTTGGGATTTGATAGTAAAAACCGTAAACTAATTTCTGGTGGTAATGATACATTAGCGATATCTCACGACTTTGAGACGTAAATTAAATAGTATCATTAATATCTTAAAATATGCTGATTTGTTTTTTTATTTTATAATATTTATTTAGTGGAAAACTAGATAACGTGTTTAAACATGATGGCCCAGTTTATGGACTTTCGATTGATCCTCAAAATGATAATATTTTTTCAACAGCATCGGAGAATGGTGAAATACTTCTTTTTGATCATCGATCGACAGTTCCCACAGTGGTTGCTTCAGTACCATCATCTTTCCATGCTGTCGAGTTCCATCCCAGAATGGGCAATCTCTTAGTTACAGCAAATTCAAAACGAGGCGCAACTCTCTATGATATTCGTTACCCTAAACAGTAAGTAGTGTTTGTTTTTTATTCTTATTGATGTTTTTTTCTGCAAAATCTCCAATTTGTTTAAAATATTCAATACTTTTAGGCCAGTTATACTCTATGGTAATTTGGGAAACCCACGCAGCTGTATGAGTGTACGATTTAATCGAACAGGGAAATTAATATTGGGTTTGCGTAGACGTTTGCCACCAATTTTATATGACGTAAACTCCCCTGATCCAATTTGCACTTTTTATCATAGCAATTACTACAATTCATGCACAATGAAAAGTTGTACTTTCGCTGGGGAAGATGATGAAATGGTTTTATCTGGCTCAGATGACTTTAATCTATACGTTTGGCGCTTATCTGATATTGACTGTAATACATAGTGTTTTGATTTTAATTTTGATATTATTCTAAACGATGTTCATATTTTTATAGTAGAGGGTACTGAACAATGGGTGGAGTCAACACAAATGGTTTTATATGGACATCGTTCAATTGTGAATCAAGTTAGATATAATAGAGAAAAATGTCTGCTGGCGTCATCCGGCGTGGAAAAAATAATAAAGGTAATTTCACTCATAATATATATTTATATTATAAGTGATATTGAGAAAAACGAGCTATATTTTATTCTATTTAAAGATCTGGAGTCCATTTTCACAGCAGAGTTGGACAGGTTCATTAACTGAGGAGGCCTCATGTTCGGATAATCCTCGCGAATTGTATTCACCATATAACTTATTTACTATGACTCTGCCAGAAAATTGGCATCATCTCTCGCACGACTACAGCAGTGAAAACACAAATGAAGACCCACGTATGATGGCTTTTTTTGACTCTTTAATTCAACAAGAAATCGAAGAATGGGAAACAAACAGTTCTGCCGACCTATCAGAGCCGGACGATCGTAGTATTAGTTCGTTCTTCAGTTGCGGCAGCACCAGCACTAGTAATACCAGTAGTAGCGATAGCGGTACTAGCAGTAATTCGAGTAGCAGTAGCTCTTCCGACAGTGACAGCAGCAGTGATAATAATGATACACTGGTTAAAATCAGACGACGTTCCAAGCGGCAAGCCATGATGCGAAAGAAAACCCAACTTAAAGAACTAAGTAAAAGGAGTAAAATGTGTAAAACCAGGCCTAATCATTTGCAAAAGCCAACTAATCGAATTGCTTACTTAATTGCCAAAAAACGTAACACTTTAAGACGTCTAGCGATAAAAGGAGCCTCGCTTAATAATAGACGTTCGAACAAGGTAGCTGTAGTTATCAATGGACATGAGCGTAAATCTAACTCAAAGCAAAGTCATTGTCAACGTTCTGGAAGACGTCGACAAGTACGAAAAAAACGTAGCAATACCATTACTAACAACGATAAACCTACGACATCAGCAGTTGCAGCTGAAGTTTTGTTTAATACACCACGGACTCAGCTGGAAGATCAAAATAAAAAAATAAAACTTAAAACTGAACCTGGTATGTAATATTTGTTAAAATTAACCAATATCATTTTATAATTTGCCAAACTTACTTCAGATGCCACTGGCGCTTCGGAAGAAGATTCTGGTAATTTTGCGATAAACAGCTCTAGTCCTAACGCAACGAACACCTCCTGCTCCCCGAATAACAACAACATTAATGTTCCAAGCACAAGCACGGGCATAACATCAAATTTTAGAGGTAAGTGGAAACCATTTTATGTATGAGCGGTAGCTACTTCTGATATTTACCCTTGGCAAATGAAACATTTGTTATCTGTATTATAAATAGGCAAAAGATATAAAAAAAGATAAATAAAAAAAGGATAAATAAATGAAAAGAGATAAAAAAAGATAAATAAAAACATACTCAGCAGGAAAATGTAATCAATTGGAATCGAGAATTCACAAAACAAGACCTAGGATTGTAATAAATTATTTTACAGTGTCCCTTATTCTGTAACTGTCCTATCAAAAATAGGACTGTTACATTCTGCTTGTGGGCGACAAGTGATTACTGCTGACAGCCTCCGACTATTCTGTAAGGACTACAAATTAATAAGAGGCTGATTAAAAGTAATTAATAGCCGAGGGATATTGTCTTGACGTGACGTTGACAAATAGTTACAGAATAAGGGGGAATGTTTATGTAATTTCGAAAAAAATACATTATTTCCGTTGTGGAATAATCTAAAGCCATACATACATACTTAAATATGAATGTACCCATTATAAAGAGAACAAGTGCTTCGAATTTGTCACACAATCTAGGAAGGTATAAGAAGCCTAACATATTTTACTACTACTTTCCTGCTTCTAGGAAAATAAATATATACCGATAGTGATGTACTTCAAATCAAACAAATTTCAATACCAGATACCAGTCTTCGAATTTATTTAGTTCTTTTATCAAAATATTTTCTCGCTTACACTCCACAAGCTCAATATATTCATCTTTGAAACCAACCATAATATCGGGTTTTGTAATACTCTGTAATATGATTCGAATAACAATTTGAAATCATTTTCATTCGATTCGAATTAGAGAGTAACATCCATGGGTTTTAAAACTTTAACATCTGCTAATGAATTAATCGATTCTGCCTAATGAAATTTTATAGACAATAATTTCTGCAAGAAATATTAAAGTAGAACAAACACATCCAAATAGTAAAACTTGCATCGCTAGTTGTATGTCATTCATTTGAAATGCTTTCCACTGGTAACTTCTTTCATCTATACTTTCATAAAAGTTTTGTATATGACATTGTGCTTGATGTCTGCTATCATCAATCCATTGATCTATAAGACCAGCGGCTAAAAACTCTAGCAAAGCCACATTTACGGCTTCTTGATAAGGAGAATTTTTCGTGTATAAGTATGCAATGTGGTACATCTTTGGACATTGGGGTATTATGTGTATTTTCTTAGTAATCAAATAATAAATGTCACGTACGAAAAGTGTAAACTCTCTGGTAACTACGGCAAAACCGCCACGCTTTGACATGATGCTTATTAAACGCTCCTCAGGCTCCCCCACTAACATAACTCTTCCATCTAATGTGTTATATAATCTTGTGTTTTGACCTCTAAATAAATCATCTCGCATTGCCGCATGCTTAATGAAAATTTGTAAATTTGCCTTTTCTAATTCTTCTAACGTATTGATATCCTTGTAGTAGAGGGTATGGATGTAGACTGTAGCCAAACTTGATTCCAGGAGAGCTTCTATGATAACACTTACTAAACACAAAGAAATGGCAAATATTCTTTCGGAGTTATATGGTGGAAAATGGGCAATTATCATTCGCATCCACAGCGTCCAAGTGTCTGCAAAAACATTTAAGTATTGAAAATATGATGGAACTAAAGTCTCACGATTTATAACATATATGCCGATGTAAAGATTTGCACGTCTTAGGAGCATCCAGACAAAAGCTGAGAAGAATCCCACGGACATATAAACAATCCAAACATTTTCATTGACAGCATAAAGGGGCAAAATTGATTCTGGTATACGTTTTGATTTTATCACATAACAGCATAATTTGTCCATGTAGACAGAAACTGAAAAATGGATATCGCGTGTTAAGTAATCCTTTACGAAAAATCCAGTCATCGCTATATCGGATTCGTAACGAATTATGCGCCCTAACGCGCCATTGAAAGAACCGTTTTCTAATCGAGCTCTGGAAAATAATTTAACGTCAGTTTTTTAGGAAATGCATTCATAATTTTAAATTCTTGTAAAACATTTTGTTTACCCAAAGAAATTTTCATATGGCCATTCCAGTTGCATGGTAAAATTTAGTTTTTTTGCTAATAAGTATGCTACTTTAGCATCTACTCCGCCCGCCTTGGCGATACCCTTCTCTGACTTCACATCTGATAATACTGAATCGAATATATCAACTCGTATTGGATAGCCGTGAAAATTTTTAAATATATCTCTTATGTTATAACTTGTGGCAGCTACCATAGCACCGTATTTATAATTCCGCATGACAAATGGGTGATAAAACCTTGAATATTCAGCTGTAATATAAAACACTTTGTATATTTTATATTTCGTCCAATAGTAAGCAGAGTGTTTGCATATATTGTCCCAATACACTTTTTGCCCAAATATAATAAACATAATTGCTCTATGGTCATTATAGTTTTCAAATATTGATTTCACGTTTTCAATTGATTCCGATTGAACTATTAAATTTGGGCACAAAGATGTTTGCGCTTGTGTTGCAGAAGTACTTAGTCCTTCTGAATTTATTATCGGAATTCTCATGTTTAACAGCAATCTGAAAACGGATTCGTCCAAGCTAGAACGATTAACTCGAATGCATTCCAAATTCAAAGATTGATCTTGAATAACATTTAGAGATTTGCAATCATGTTTGAAATATTCACTTATGACAATATTTAAATTTATAAACATTAAAAGAGTTATTCCAGTATTTCTCCTCGTATTCATTTCGTTATTATAAGCAACTATTGCTATTGGTGAATGCAGAATTCTTATATAAAATTATGGTATCCACGTCAGTATATATGCATTCGGTCTTGAAGTCAAATCCACAGTTAAATGAAGGTGTTAGTAAAAGTAGTTGGTCAAATAAATCCATTGTTTACACTTGTCAAGCTTTAAATAGACGAAACTTATTAATTTATGTACATGTATATATATGCATGTACTCGTGAGAAAGTACACTGCAGGAAATGGCAATAGTGAAACTGTACTGGCTCGATATCAATTTAATATCACGCCAAAGTAAATGATGAAAGCTAGAATCATGTTTTGGTGGGGGAATGCCTAACTCTGAACTGTCCAATTTGATGGAATCCACACTTCAACAAGTATGTATTGGGAGATTTTTTAGCTACTTTTTTCTTGGTAACATTACCGTTGGAAGAAACAGAATCTAACAAGAATTAGACTTTAAATCTCTGACAGCTACATATAAACATTATAGCAAGCCCAATACCTCAAGGCTTGTTTACAGCCATATTTGAAAAAAAAATATTTTTTTTTATAAGAGATATTAACCACAGCTTTCTGCTTTTCTTAAGGTATTGAAATTTTAGCACTTTTCTACTATTAATTGAAGCAAAATAATTAGTGGATGCCCTGGTGATTAGGGAGAATTTGAAACATTTAGGATGATGTAGTAAAACTACTTCCATTAAAATTTAAAAAAAGGTTTACTAATTTTATAAAACTGGTGGCAAATAATTTTATGAAAATTCCTTTATTGTTTCCTTTTAATGTTTCAACAATTTGAACAATTGTTTGCTCATAGTTTCGGTCAGTGTGAACTCTGTTTGTACTAACGGAAAATTAGTTCATTGCGAATGTCGAAATGTTGAAATTGTTATATTTATATTGTCCAACTTTTTATGTATTGTACAACTGTTTCTTTTCTATTGACTTTATATCTGATGTATTATTAGTATGACACTGAGCAGTAATATTATTTAATTGTATTTCTTATTCAAAGGGGTTGTTGACCACTTTGTTTATTTATTCTTTATTTTACATACAATGTAGGCGCAATCTAATTCTTAGTTAACACACAAATATACATACATATGTGCGAGTATGTGTCTGTTTAGATTACTTGGCTACTTATGCGGTTTGCTAAGCATTCATCTTTGTTAGAAAATAATTTCCTTTCCACTAGCAGTGTCAAAGAAGCAATTAAAGATCCAGTTAAAATCACATAAAATGCAAGTTGTAAATCTTCCATAGTAAGAACTTTGAAATCCTCATGCATTTCGTACAGATGATCTCTCATAATTCGTATATCGGCTTGGACTTGCATATCCGCAATGTATTTGTTAATAAGACCAGCATTTAACATCCGTAGTAGCAATTGGTTTACGGTTGTATCCCAAGGAGCATTTTTCGGCCAGACATATGATATTGTGTAGTATTTTGGACATTCAGGTACAATCCATACCTTTTTCGATACTATTAAATTTGTAGACTGTAACATTAAGTTTGTGTATCTGGAGACACCAGCCTTATCACCATTCATAGCCACATCCTCAATGACTTCTGCATTAATATCTTTTTCAAAGCGCAGTTTTTTGTGCAAATTAGCAAACAGATGAGAAGTTTCGCTAAAGAATAAGTCGTCTTTCATCGAAGTGTATTTGTATATAATATGGAGACCACTTTCGTCTAATTCCTGAAGAGTATGAATATCTTTGTAATATAGCGGATGTATGAAAACGGTAGATAAACTTGATTCGAATATAGAACCAAATATTACACTTATCATGCCCAGGGAAGCTACAAACAGTTTCTCCGAATGAAAAGGTGGCTCGTGAGTAATATTAACCCTCACCCATACAACCCATGTATCAATAAGTATTTGTACATACTGCCACTTAAAAGTTTGTTCCAATTTTCTTCCATGCAATTGAAAGCTAATGAAATGCAAGTTAAGCATCCTCAAAAGCGTCCATAATAAGGAGCACACAAATGCCATTAAAATGAAACTGAACCATACATCATAGCTTACTGCAAAAATTGGCAAAATGGATTCTGGAATTTGTTTAGCTTTTGGTGTGAAAATGCATAATTTATCATCGTAGACAGCAGCAGAGAACTCCATTTCCGGCACCATATATTCTTTGATAAAAAATCCTGTCAAACATAAGTCCAATTCATTATTTATTATAGATCCAATAACACCGTTGTATGATCCGTTTGGACTTCGTTCTCTAAAAGAATCAAACACAATGCGTATACGTATTAGTGATGTATGAATATTCGTATTTGAATACTTCTCGAATTAAAGAAATAATAATAATGCATACAGTCTTAACGTGATTTTAACTAATTGCCATAAAAAATAATTAATACATAGTTAAAAAAAATTATTTTTATGTAAACATTAAATAATACTAAAAGCTTACAATATTGATTTCTGCTGCTATCGATCAACATATTGAGCAATAACAGCCAAAAAACTTAATCGACATGCTATTCGAAAATCGTTCTTTGACGAAAATGGACTATTTACGATAATTTAGACCATGTGCCAAAATACAGCAAAAAAATTAGCTTAAGTACATTTTCCTTTAAATTTTGAATTTGTTTAAATTTTTTTGTAACCGCAAAGTGTCGGTTAATCTAAAAATTTCTTTGTCAAATAGAGCAAATGATACCGTTAAAGAACAGCTTGATAAGGAGAATAATTACCAGTTTTAAAATAATAATTTGATTAAATTAACTAATTTTTCATGACATAAAGAATATCTTAGCCGCAACAAACATCCGTTGTCTTATAGGAAATTTATGAAAACCATCAATACTAGATGTTGCAGTCCAGCACAATCCTATGTATCCAATATTTAGGATCTACTTCAATTTAACCAAAGATTTTGTCGCGGGGGCTATTTTTGGCGGTTATAGGACGATATGTAAAAATTACATGCCGTGTCATCACATTACGCACTCATGGGTCGAACTCGTTTATTCAAAAATTAACGAGTGCGACACAAGTCGAATATATATATACATATATATATTCTTTGCTGAAGAAATCGTCCCATCTTAACATGTACATTGATATATGTATGATATATTGATGCACATGCGGAACTGATTTTTGAGTTAACGTTTTTGGAAAACAGCAACATGTATTTGCTTGAAAACTTTACTGAGCACCACACAAAAAATAACAAACATCAATGGATAATTATTTCATTAATTTTGGATTTTTTTACTGAAAAATAATAAATCAATTACGTGTTGTAAAGTTGAGCAGAGAATCCTGGGAAATTGCAAAATGAATCTCCCTTTCTCTTTTTAATTTGAAGTCTGAAAAATTTAGTGCCATCAAGATATTACGAGTAATAAAATAGTACCAAAGATTTTGATCATCTTACCCAAAGTAATTTGGATCTGGGTATTGTAAGTCGGCCGTAAAATTCATCTGCTCCTGCAGCAATCTTGCAACACGCCCATCAACACCAGAGACATGTTCAACTTTTTTTGATATTGGATTTATTTTGGGCCTCGAATAAACCGATTTAAAAAGTTGTATTCTCATTGGATAGCCACGCATGTCGTTGAATAAAGTGCGTTCTATCGTATCTTTTCCAGTGTATGTAATCACTTTTCCATAGCTTCCAGATTCATGCAAAGCACAAGGATCGTAAATTAAAACACCGTTATTTGTTAGAAGGAAATTTTTAAATATTTGCAAACGTTTCCAAAACAAATAGAAAAAGTTGCGTAAACTTTCGAAATCAACATCACCAATTATAATAAAAAAATATGTCGCACCTCTTTTCTCAAACCGGCGTGCTGTGGAACTCAAATCCTTCATACTAGTTACTATTACGTTATTATTTCGAGTGTAATCGCTTAACTTATTTGCATTCGTTTGCAATTCGTAAATGCTTATCGTAATGGGCACAAGTGTCTGCCTCAAAAACCATTTTGTATATGTATTTGCCACATCTTCTTCGTAGCTACTAGAACGTAAATTTAAATTTACGTATTCAATATTCAAGAGTGGCTTTGATAGCCAACTTTCAATAGCATCCAATGGAATATTCGCATATGTTGCTTTTGTTGACGAATTCTTATTGAAATTGATTGCTTTGCAATAGAGTATCGAAAATACAACCAACAACAATTTGGAGCACATATTTTTGTACCGAAAATCTCAAGTTTTATTACCGACTGAATTTCTAAGATAATCCTTGTACCTTTTATAGAATTTTTGCATTGTTCTTTAGTTATGATTCCTTACATATAAGTATATCTCTAGATGTCCCTAAAGAGGGAATAACTTAAAATGTTTACTTATATTGACAAGTTCAAAACGTTGAATTAACATTTTTGCCAAATCATACAACTTTGTTTGCATTCTGTTTATGTAACTTTTTTGTAATACTATTTGTTTCAATACACTCAGAATTGCTGCAAGCATTGACGAATAAAAATATAGCAAGAATTTTTAAAACACGAACTTAAATCTAACAGCACTAAAAATATATCCTAGTCTTTGTAATAAAACAACTTCCTAGTTCTTCTCTATTATATGTGTATACGATAATAGGGAAGAGCTAAGTGTTAAAGTCCTCAGACTCAAAGTTGACAAACTTTTCGTAAAATTTATTTTTGGCTTGAAGTTTACAATCGTTAAGCTATTTTAAGTAAAAAGCTATTTAATAACCAACTATCTTATATATATGTAAATCGTTCACCAATATTTTTCAGTTATTATGAATATGACCGCACAATATATAAAATGTCTTTCATAAGAATAAAGCTATTGGGTTACATATTTTTAGTATTTTTAGTCATAATGTCAAAATTCGAACAATAATCGTACAAAATATTGCTGTTGAGATGTGAATTCTCTTCAACTTCAATATTTGCAGCAAAATTCAAATTCAAGACAAGTACCGAGATATTCACAAACACCCGATACCTCTCCCCTCTGATATGTACACACATATGTATGTCACATACGTGGCATGTATGCCAGATAATACATATGTATATAACGCTAAATTTAGAATTCCGACGTTAAGTTTTTAGTTTTTTCTTAAAGTGCAATTTTATTGAAAATTCGCAATTATGCCAATATTATTTGAAATACAAAATCGTTGAACCATTCCTTAATGTTGTAAATTGCGTTACAAAACGGAAGTACATAGTATATTTTGAACAATTTAATTTTTATGTAGTACGAGTAAGCATTTTAACGAATGTTCATTTTGTTACATTAAATTGAATTAAGATTTTTATAGGGTAATTGTTCGAAATTTTTTGTTTTAAATTCAGAAAGACATGATAAATATTCCAAAGCACAGAGGAAAGTTAACATCAGTTTTTAGTTATTCAACTTACACAGCAGAGCAGAACAGCTGTTTTCGAAAGCCGCAATGCCTTCATCATCAGTGCTCATGTGTATTTTGCTTGAGCTAACAATAAAAATGAAACACGTTCACATGTACTTAAGTATAAAATTCAAACCAAAAAAGTTTGGCTTAGGTATGATGGAACCAAAAATTCAGTAAAATGGGACATGAAGAAAATAATGAAACGGTAACACGGGTATTAAAAACAATAATGTGTTAACATCATATTAATACAGTTCTCGTATTCAATTTCCTAATAAAATTTGTTTAAATAAGAACTGCTATCATATTAAACTAAGCTACTTAATAATGGGTGACAAACACAATACACATGAGCACTGATGATGAATGCGTTGCGGCTTTCGAAAACAGCTGTTCTGCTCTGCTGTGTAAGTTGAATAACAAAAAAATTATGTTCACTTTCCTTTGTGCCTTGCAATATTCATCATGTCTTCCGTAATTTAAAACAAAAAATTTCGAACAATTAGCCTATAAATCTTAATTCAATTTCATTTTTCTCCAAGTGTTTTTCAACAATGTTGTCTTAATTCCTTTCTCTTTTTTTTTGCTTTACTATGTAATTATAGTCTAGATTACACATTGTCGTGCCATTTGACACAATATTAATAGTTCATTTCAACAAAATTCGAGTACGTATGGCAAAATCACAATAATTCGTTGTTTTATCAAACAACAAATAAAGCATTTATGCTATCGTTAACTTAATTTTCTAACAAGTACTCACTCCGTTTAGATTGCTTAGACATATTTATATGTGCATACATAGACATTTATGTACTTACATAAGTATGTGAGGCTTTTTTATTTTGAAACGAATTACATTTAAGTGACAACAGAGTACGTTTTTATAGTAAATAGACAATATACAAAAATGTACTTTGAATTGCCGGAAATGCTGCTAAAGATACTCCTAACGCTGTGGTGTGTTAGAAGCGGTATTGCTAAATCACGTCCCGATTCAGTAGGAAACAAGACTTTCAAAAGGCGGTTGCTTAAAGTTAATTTAATGTATTTGATGTTCTTCTCTTCAAAGAAAAAAAAGGTACATAATTAAATGTTTACAATATATTGTGAGATAAACCTCATAACGACATACACATACAAATTTACATATTAATTGACTATTCACAAAATTAGCCAAATGTAGCAGAAAAGATTTATACAAGTAACTTGAATCCCAAATTTTTTATTTTTACAGATTTATTAATGCAAAATTGGAATATTTCCAAATGCCAATTATGAGAAGTTGCTCACCACAGTCCGGTTATGTATTTTAATTTTCTAACTAATGACACTTTGTGAATAAATCTAACGCACCGTCATATTCGTAAAAATTTTATCAAAAGAAATAATTAATCACTTGTATATTGTTTGATAAAGTATTTTGGCCTAAGAATTTAACATATTTTTAAAATGCAGTAAACAAAAAGTCCGAAAATTGTCGATTTTCCATTGAAACTAATTATAAATTTTTTTCTCTTTTCAAGATAAACTGGCTCATTCATAAATAAGTGGATTTGTAGAGCGTGGAAAAGAATTTTTTATGAAAATCGGGTTTTTAGAAACATTTAAATTTCACATTATTTTTTTATTCATACGGCAGTTAGTCATTGCTTAGGTCTTGGCAATATATATGTACATTAGGGCGTCTCGAAAAAAAAAAGTTCGCCGTACACCACCGAATACGAAGTAATGTTGTAAGACATTTTCAAAAAAAAATTTTTTAATTTTTTTTGCCGAAAGTAGGGGTCGCCAAAATACATTTTTCGTTATATCTTCGGCATTTAAAGTCGGATCTCAAACTGTGATATATCGATGTTTTTGTCTCAAAGAGACCAATGTTTTGCTTTAATAGTCAATGGTATTTTGTATCCCGTTCTAGTATTTACCCACCAGATCTCAGTTTCTACCACCCTAAAGTACCACCCTATTGTCAGAAAATTAAAGCCCGCAAAAAATCATTAAACTTTTGTTAAAGAAGTTTTTCGATATTTCCAACAGAACTGTTAAAAAATACAATTTATGTTTTTTGCCGAATGTAGGGGTTACCTTTTTGAGTATTTTTGTCAGATTTTCTGTATTTACTGTCGGATCTCACAGTGCGATATATCGATGTTTTTGTCTCGAGGAGGCCAATGGTCATCTTTAATATTCATTGACCTCAATATAACCGTTCTAATAGTTAAGGCTGTTCTTATGAAATATTTCCATAATTCCGGTAGATCTATAAGAAAAAAATTCATGTTTTTTGTCGAGCCTAGGAAATGTGATTTTAAATTGATTTGAAATTGATTTGAAATTTTTCGTACAAAATTTTATACCCGGAAATCCATCTTTCGGTTAGACGTTAACGGGAGATTAAGTAAATTCGAGTTAGTTTAAATCCTCTAATAATGGAAGTAGTACCGTTATTACTCTCATAGTTTATTTATTTTTGTATTATCCATGAAATATCTGTTGGAATTATCAATATTTAATCGTGTCGTGTCAAGAATTAATTTAAATAAACTAAAAAATGTCTTTTACTATCAGTGAATTAAACAACACTAAATTACCAACTAAGGGTGATGTTATTAATTTCTTTTTACATCTTCGGCATAACGCTGGTAGAATTCGAAAGCTGGGTGCTTTTAAACAAGAAGTTTTGAGAGGTATAATCATTTTGTGGCAGCGCGCAGGCATTCCAGTAATGTCGGTAAGTGGTGTTCGTAAAAGTTTGGATAAGCTTCTGAATGAAAAAAAAAATTTCATAGACTTCGAAAGTGACTCATATTACCATATGATCAATTGGACCAAATTTGAATTGACTGAGCCGCCGTGCTTGCAGTTCTATATGCAAGACCAGCTGGAAGCATTACAGTTTTCAAAAGAAATAATCGAGATACCAGGTAGCACAAGAAAAACAACTTTGTTTGATAGTTTTGTTGACTAACCTTAATTAATTTCACATAATATCCGTGCCATTCTCAAAACACCGAGCGTTTTGTTCATGTAGTACATGAGTCTGCCATGGCTGTTACCGATGAGCAACGCCTAGGACACATTTTTTCCAAGCTCGAAAGCCGTGAAAAATATAGCCAACTTGGGTCATTTCAAAATATGATTAAATAAAATTGTTTTAATATACACAGATCTTTGAATTTTTATTGTATTGGTACAGATATTATGGTAAGTTCGAAAAGAGTGTATCACTATTTAAAAAAGAAGATATGTACTAGGCAAAAACATCGATATATAATACTATAAAATCCGACTGTGAATACCGAATATATGATAACTGTTTAAAAAGTCAACCCCTACATTCGGCAAAAAACATAAATTATATTTTTTTAACACTTCTGTTGGAACTATCGAAAAACTTCTTTAACAAAAGTTTAATGATTTTTTGCGGGCTTTAATTTTCTGACAATAGGGTGGTACTTTAGGGTGGTAGAAACTGAGATCTGGTGGGTAAATACTAGAACGGGATACAAAATACCATTGACTATTAAAGCAAAACATTGGTCTCTTTGAGACAAAAACATCGATATATTACACTTTGAGATCCGACTGTAAATGCCGAAGATATAACGAAAAATGTATTTTGGCGACCCCTACTTTCGGCAAAAAAAATTAAAAAATTTTTTTTTGAAAATGTCTTACAACATTACTTCGTATTCGGTGGTGTACGGCGAACATTTTTATTCTTGCCTATATGGCGAGACGCTCTAATGTACATGTCTATGTATGTATACAGGTGATATACATATGTATATGATTTTTGGTTTGGATTTTTGTCAAAAGCATTTTTTATGTAATATTAAGTAGCTTCTACCCGCGATTTTGTCAACGGAGAATATGGGAAACTTCAGCTAATATATGTGTTATGTAAATGATGTGTTGTATTTTTAACTGCATCAGAGCTTAAAGTTTCCATAGTTATCAGTTTCACAATTTCATATATCCCTAGAAACTTTAGACTACCTTTGAAATCGGTTCAGCGAATTGAGCGTGAAAAGGTAACATTGAGACAGACTTACTTTCATATATATGATATTAGTAAGGATTAGTATCAAAAATATTTTTTTCCAATATTCGAATTGCAATTTTACAACTTCCATAAAATAAAACAATTTTTTATAAATTGTACACGTTAGCTCTTAAATGTAAGATTATATTTTTATTTACTGTGTTCTTTTTTATTCACATTTGCCAGAATTATCACCGAAAGCTGTGTACATGTATACTAATTTAAAATTGTTCTTTATCGTTCATTTCTAGATGCTTTTTTACGTCTGAGCCAGCAAATATTTGTATCAGATTCTGATGATGATGAAATTGAAGATGATATTAGCAAGTTAAATAATAATTTAGTGGTAGAGAAAAAAACCAATGGAATCAACAGGCCCTCAAGTCCTAAAATTGATGGCATTACATCAAAAGAATCTCCCATATCATCATCTAGATCCCTAAGATCTAGTCAATGTCCTAGAAATTCTGCTGCTATAAACATGGTTAATAATGAAACAATACTACCTCAAAGAAATCATCCTACTAGAACTGACAATTCTTTTGATACTACGCACGTTCATGATGATCAAAGTAAAAATAAAGGCCGAAGTGGACGTAGCAAAATAAACGGATATAAGAAATTGTCTCCCGTATCGGACGCGGCAGGAGCAGCTGTTTTTGAAAGCAATTGTATTAGCAAAAGTCACAAAAAGCGAAGGTTTGTTAATGAAGATAAACTAGATGATTTTCCAACAACGAGCTCTATAAATACAAATAACATTTTTCGGAACGGTTCATTTGAGGAAAATTCAGCATCCACTTCCACATCAACCTCTTATTCTTTACTAAAAGAAGATTCTACAAAAATTTCAAACGACCTTCAACAACTTCAGTCCCCTATAAAAAGGCGTAGAATGTCCATTAGTAATTATATCAAAGTCCGCAGTGATTTTATCAGCACAAACTTTGTGGAGCAACTAGAAGAGGAAGGCTTTGAATTGAACAATAACGACTCGACTAACACTGATATCGAATATGCAATCGGTGAAGAAAATTTCAACAATAATGGACAACTGACTCCCCAAAGACCAAATGTAATCAGTAGAGAAAACAATATCGAAAACTATGAATATGCAGTATCTTCAGCTCACTGTACAAATAGCAACCCTCATTTGTTTACGCCTGACAGTGGTATTAGCTTGAATAATTCTACAACACCCAGTACAGTAGACCAAAACGATATTCAGGCTTCCACCTCTGCAACCGCATCGAGCATCGCTACATACCTTTCACCCTGTTACGAACACAATAACTGTGATGTTAAAAATATCGAAGAATCAGAAGGTGCTGAAGATGAGGGGGTTTTGGTTATCAATACACGTAAAAGGAACTCAAACCAATTTCAGCAAAAAGTTGCCCGAGTGCGACGTAACTATAGAAAACAATTTTTCGACGATACCGAAAGTGATTAGACTCTGTCAACTTTTATTCTTCTACAGCATCATAATGACCGCTGTGAAAATATAAAATTTATCTTAGCATTATTTTAAGTCCCTACATACTCAAAATTACACATATTATAAATAGGATTTACGACAATTATAAAAGACTTACTTAACACTTTAATTAATAATAATAATTGAAAGTAAAACAAAAGAAATATTTTTTTTAATCTATAACAATTCACTTGCGACTGATACACAATATAAAATACATACATCCATATGTATAAAATAATAGTTTTAGAAAAAGTATCAGCTTTTGAAAACCAACATTTATTTTCTGTGAATATTTAAAAAATATAGTATACATACACACATACATATTAAATATTCTAATTATTCATTAATGTATTATTTGTTTGAATGATTTTGAATTCCGCAATGGCAACATTTAAATAAAATTGCATTTGAATAGTTGAAAAAGATTTGAAGAGTAAGTAGATTTCGATACGATTAGATTCACCAGTACACTGTAAAAAAACTGTTCGAACGTTCATTTTTATGATATTCTAAAAGTCAGTTATTTTTTTCTAATAAATGAGTATTGAAAGGAGTTTGAAATGCGATGAAGCTTCCGAAAAGGCATAAATCGCATGCATTTAAGCAAACAAAATTGTTGACAAATTTTTTTGGAAAGGGGTACCTCTTTGCAAAAAATCAAGTTTTTGCTTGAAACCCAATTTTACAAAATTTTACCCAAAAGGCGTTTATTTCTAATAAATGAGTATTGAATGGAGTTTGAAATGCGAAGAAGCTTCCGAAAAGGCATATATCGCATGCATTTAAGCAAAAAAAATTTTTGACCAATTTTTTTGGAAAGGGGTACCTCTTTGCAAAAAAATCAAGTTTTTGCTTGAAACCCAATTTTACAAAATTTTACCCAAAAGGCGTTTATTTCTAATAAATGAGTATTGAAAGGAGTTTCAAATGCGAAGAGGCTTCCGAAAAAGCATAAATCGCTTGCATTTAAGCAAAAAAATTTTTGACCAATTTTTTTGGAAAGGGGTACCTCTTTGCAAAAAATCAAGTCTGCTTGAAACCCAATTTTAAAAAATTTTACCCAAAAGGCGTTTATTTCTAATAAATGAGTATTGAAAGGAGTTTGAAATGCGAAGAAGCTTCCGAAAAAGAATAAATCGCATGCATTTAAGCAAAAAAAATTTTTGACCAATATTTTTGGAAAGGGGTACCTCTTTGCAAAAAATCAAGTTTTTGCTTGAAACCCAATTTTACAAAATTTTACCCAAAAGGCGTTTATTTCTAATAAATGAGTATTGAAAGGAGTTTAATATGCGAAGAAGCTTCCGAAAAAGCATAAATCGCATGCATTTAAGCAAAAAAAATTTTGACAAATTTTTTATGCAAAATATAAAGTTTTTGCTTGAAACCCAATTTTACAAAATTTTACCCAAAAGGCGTTTATTTCTAATAAATGAGTATTGAAAGGAGTTTCAAATGCGAAGAAGCTTCCGAAAAAGCATAAATCGCATGCATTTAAGCAAAAAAATTTTTGATCAATTTTTTTTGGAAAGGGGTACCTCTTTGCAAAAAATCAAGTCTGCTTGAAACCCAATTTTAAAAAATTTTACCCAAAAGGCGTTTATTTCTAATAAATGAGTATTGAAAGGAGTTTGAAATGCGAAGAAGCTTCCGAAAAGCATAGATCGCATGCATTTAAGCAAAAAAAATTTTTGACCAATTTTTTTGGTACCTCTTTGCAAAAAATCAAGTTTTTGCTTGAAACCCAATTTTACAAAATTTTAGCCAAAAGGCGTTTATTTCTAATAAATGAGTATTGAAAGGAGTTTGAAATGCGAAGAAGCTTCCGAAAAAGCATAAATCGCATGCATTTAAGCAAAACAAATTTTCGACCAATTTTTTTGGAAAGGGGTGCCTCTTTGCAAAAAATCAAGTTTTTGCTTGAAACCCAATTTTACAAAATTTTACCCAAAAGGCGTTTATTTCTAATAAATGGGTATTGAAAGGAGTTTCAAATGCGAAGAAGCTTCCGAAAAAGCATAAATCGCATGCATTTAAGCAAAAAAAATAATTGACCAATTTTTTTGGAAAGGGGTACCTCTTTGCAAAAAATCAAGTTTTTGCTTGAAACCCAATTTTACAAAATTTTACCCAAAAGGCGTTTATTTCTAATAAATGAGTATTGAAAGGAGTTTCAAATACGAAAAAGCTTCCGAAAAAGCATAAATCGCATGCATTTAAGCAAAAAAAATGTTTGACCAATTTTTTTGGAAAGGGGTACCTCTTTGCAAAAAATCAAGTTTTTGCTTGAAACCCAATTTTACAAAATTTTACCCAAAAGGCGTTTATTTCTAATATATGAGTATTGAAAGGAGTTTGAAATGCGAAGAAGCTTCCGTAAAAGCATAAATCGCATGCATTTAAGCAAAAAAAATTTTGACCAATTTTTTTGGAAAGGGTTACCTCTTTGCAAAAAATCAAGTTTTTGCTTGAAACCCAATTTTACAAAATTTTACCCAAAAGGCGTTTATTTCTAATAAATGAGTATTGAAAGGAGTTTGAAATGCGACGAAGCTTCCGAAAAACCATAAATCGCATGCATTTAAGCAAAAAAAATTTTTAACCAATTTTTTTTGGAAAAAATCAAGTTTTTGCTTGAAACCCAATTTTACAAAATTTTACCCAAAAGGCGTTTATTTCTAATAAATGAGTATTGAAAGGAGTTTGAAATGCGAAGAAGCTTCCGAAAAAGCATAAATCGCATGCATTTAAGCAAAAAAAATTTTTGACCAATTTTTTTGGAAAGGGGTACCTCTTTGCAAAAAATCAAGTTTTTGCTTGAAACCCAATTTTACAAAATTTTACCCAAAAGGCGTTTATTTCTAATAAATGAGTATTGAAAGGAGTTTCAAATGCGAAGAAGCTTCCGAAAAAGCATAAATGGCATGCATTTAAGCAAAAAAAATTGTTGACCAATTTTTTTGGAAAGGGGTACCTCTTTGCAAAAAATCTAGTTTTTGCTTGAAACCCAAGTTTACAAAATTTTACCCAAAAGGCGTTTATTTCTAATAAATGGGTATTGAAAGGAGTTTCAAATGCGAAGAAGCTTCCGAAAAAGCATAAATCGCATGCATTTAAGCAAAAAAAAAATTTTGACCAATTTTTTTGGAAAGGGGTACCTCTTTGCAAAAAATCAAGTTTTTGCTTGAAACCCAAGTTTACAAAATTTTACCCAAAAGGCGTTTATTTCTAATAAATGGGTATTGAAAGGAGTTTCAAATGCGAAGAAGCTTCCGAAAAAGCATAAACCGCATGCATTTAAGCAAAAAAAATTTTTGACCAATTTTTTTGGAAAGGGGTACCTCTTTGCAAAAAATCAAGTTTTTGCTTGAAACCCAATTTTACAAAATTTTACCCAAAAGGTGTTTATTTCTAATAAATGAGTATTGAAAGGAGTTTGAAATGCGAAGAAGCTTCCGAAAAAGCATAAATCGCATGCATTTAAGCAAAAAAAATGTTTGACCAATTTTTTTGGAAAGGGGTACCTCTTTGCAAAAAATCAAGTTTTTGCTTGAAACCCAATTTTACAAAATTTTACCCAAAAGGCGTTTATTTCTAATAAATGAGTATTGAAAGGAGTTTGAAATGCGAAGAAGCTTCCGAAAAAGCATAAATCGCATGCATTTAAGCAAAAAAAATTTTTGACCAATTTTTGTGGAAAGGGGTACCTCTTTGCAAAAAATCAAGTTTTTGCTTGAAACCCAATTTTACAAAATTTTAAGCAAAAGGCATTTATTTCTAATAAATGAGTATTGAAAGGAGTTTGAAATGCGAAGAAGCTTCCGTAAAAGCATAAATCGCATGCATTTAAGCAAAAAAAAATTTGACCAATTTTTTTGGAAAGGGTTACCTCTTTGCAAAAAATCAAGTTTTTGCTTGAAACCCAATTTTACAAAATTTTACCCAAAAGGCGTTTATTTCTAATAAATGAGTATTGAAAGGAGTTTGAAATGCGAAGAAGCTTCCGAAAAAGCATAAATCGCATGCATTTAAGCAAAAAAAATTTTTGACCAATTTTTTTGGAAAGGGGTACCTCTTTGCAAAAAATCAAGTTTTTGCTTGAAACCCAATTTTACAAAATTTTACCCAAAAGGCGTTTATTTCTAATAAATGAGTATTGAAAGGAGTTTGAAATGCGAAGAAGCTTCCGAAAAAGCATAAATCGCATGCATTTAAGCAAAAAAATTGTTGACCAATTTTTTTGGAATGGGGTACCTCTTTGCAAAATATCTAGTTTTTGCTTGAAACCCAATTTTACAAAATTTTACCCAAAAGGCGTTTATTTCTAATAAATGGGTATTGAAAGGAGTTTCAAATGCGAAGAAGCTTCCGAAAAAGCATAAATCGCATGCATTTAAGCAAAAAAAATTTTTGACCAATTTTTTTGGAAAGGGGTACCTCTTTGCAAAAAATCAAGTTTTTGCTTGAAACCCAATTTTACAAAATTTTACCCAAAAGGCGTTTATTTCTAATAAATGAGTATTGAAAGGAGTTTCAAATGCGAAGAAGCTTCCGAAAAAGCATAAATCGCATGCATTTAAGCAAAAAAAATTTTTGACCAATTTTTTTGGAAAGGGGTACCTCTTTTCGAAAAATCAAGTTTTTCCTTGAAACCCAATTTTACAAAATTTTACCCAAAAGGCGTTTATTTCTAATAAATGAGTATTGAAAGGAGTTTGAAATGCGAAGAAGCTTCCGAAAAAGCATAAATCGCATGCATTTAAGCAAAAAAATTGTTGACCAATTTTTTTGGAAAGGGGTACCTCTTTGCGAAATATCTAGTTTTTGCTTGAAACCCAATTTTACAAAATTTTACCCAAAAGGCGTTTATTTCTAATAAATGAGTATTGAAAGGAGTTTCAAATGCGAAAAAGCTTCCGAAAAAGCATAAATCGCATGCATTTCAGCAAAAAAAATTTTTGACCAATTTTTTTGGAAAAAATCAAGTTTTTGCTTGAAACCCAATTTTACAAAATTTTACCCAAAAGGCGTTTATTTCTAATAAATGAGTGTTGAAAGGAGTTTGAAATGCGAAGAAGCTTCCGAAAAAGCATAAATCGCATGCATTTAAGCAAAAAAATTTTTGACCAATTTTTTTGGAAAGGGGTACCTCTTTGCAAAAAATCTAGTGTTTGCTTGAAACCCAATTTTACAAAATTTTACCCAAAATGCGTTTATTTCTAATAAATGAGTATTGAAAGGAGTTTGAAATGCGAAGAAGCTTCCGAAAAAGCATAAATCGCATGCATTTAAACAAAAAAATTTTTGACCAACTTTTTTGGAAAGGGGTACCTCTTTGCAAAAAATCAAGTTATTGCTTGAAACCCAATTTTACAAAATTTTACCCAAAAGGCGTTTATTTCTAATAAATGAGTGTTGAAAGGAGTTTGAAATGCGAAGAAGCTTCCGAAAAAGCATAAATCGCATGCATTTAAACAAAAAAATTTTTGACCAACTTTTTTGGAAAGGGGTACCTCTTTGCAAAAAATCAAGTTTTTGCTTGAAACCCAATTTTACAAAATTTTACCCAAAAGGCGTTTATTTCTAATAAATGAGTGTTGAAAGGAGTTTGAAATGCGAAGAAGCTTCCGAAAAAGCATAAATCGCATGCATTTAAACAAAAAAATTTTTGACCAACTTTTTTGGAAAGGGGTACCTCTTTGCAAAAAATCAAGTTTTTGCTTGAAACCCAATTTTACAAAATTTTACCCAAAAGGCGTTTATTTCTAATAAATGAGTGTTGAAAGGAGATTCAAATGCGAAGAAGCTTCCGAAAAAGCATAAATCGCATGCATTTAAACAAAAAAATTTTTGACCAACTTTTTTGGAAAGGGGTACCTCTTTGCAAAAAATCAAGTTTTTGCTTGAAACCCAATTTTACAAAATTTTACCCAAAATGCGTTTATTTCTAATAAATGAGTATTGAAAGGAGTTTGAAATGCGAAGAAGCTTCCGAAAAAGCATAAATCGCATGCATTTAAACAAAAAAATTTTTGACCAACTTTTTTGGAAAGGGGTACCTCTTTGCAAAAAATCAAGTTTTTGCTTGAAACCCAATTTTACAAAATTTTACCCAAAAGGCGTTTATTTCTAATAAATGAGTGTTGAAAGGAGTTTGAAATGCGAAGAAGCTTCCGAAAAAGCATAAATCGCATGCATTTAAGCAAAAAAATTTTTGACCAATTTTTTCGGAAAGGGGTACCTCTTTGCAAAAAATCAAGTTTTTGCTTGAAACCCAATTTTACAAAATTTTACCCAAAAGGCGTTTATTTCTAATAAATGAGTGTTGAAAGGAGTTTGAAATGCGAAGAAGCTTCCGAAGAAGCATAAATCGCATGCATTTAAGCAAAAAAAAATTTTAACCAACTTTTTTGGAAAGGGGTACCTCTTTGCAAAAAATCTAGTTTTTGCTTGAAACCCAATTTTACAAAATTTTACCCAAAAGGCGTTTATTTCTAATAAATGAGTGTTGAAAGGAGTTTGAAATGCGAAGAAGCTTCCGAAAAAGCATAAATCGCATGCATTTAAACAAAAAAATTTTTGACCAATTTTTTCGGAAAGGGGTACCTCTTTGCAAAAAATCAAGTTTTTGCTTGAAACCCAATTTTACAAAATTTTACCCAAAAGGCGTTTATTTCTAATAAATGAGTATTGAAAGGAGTTTCAAATGCGAAGAAGCTTCCGAAAAAGCATAAATCGCATGCATTTAAGCAAAAAAAATTTTTTACCAATTTTTTTGGAAAGGGGTACCTCTTTGCAAAAAATCAAGTTTTTGCTTGAAACCCAATTTTACAAAATTTTAC
Organism: Linnaemya tessellans; assembly: GCA_951800035.1. Lineage (NCBI taxonomy): Eukaryota > Metazoa > Arthropoda > Insecta > Diptera > Tachinidae > Linnaemya > Linnaemya tessellans. Next base: position 169,509,088 of record OX637532.1, on the reverse strand, counting down.
CCAAAAGGCGTTTATTTCTAATAAATGAGTATTGAAAGGAGTTTGAAATGCGAAGAAGCTTCCGAAAAAGCACAAATCGCATGCGTTTAAGCAAAAAAAATTTTTGACCAATTTTTTTGGAAAGGGGTACCTCTTTGCAAAAAATCAAGTTTTTGCTTGAAACCCAATTTTACAAAATTTTACCCAAAAGGCGTTTATTTCTAATAAATGAGTATTGAAAGGAGTTTCAAATGCGAAGAAGCTTCCGAAAAAGCATAAATCGCATGCATTTAAGCAAAAAAAATTTTTGACCAATTTTTTTGGAAAGGGGTACCACTTTGCAAAAAATCAAGTTTTTGCTTGAAACCCAATTTTACAAAATTTTACCCAAAAGGCGTTTATTTCTAATAAATGAGTATTGAAAGGAGTTTGAAATGCGAAGAAGCTTCCGAAAAAGCATAAATCGCATGCATTTAAGCAAAAAAATTTTTGACCAATTTTTTCGGAAAGGGGTACCTCTTTGCAAAAAATCAAGTTTTTGCTTGAAACCCAATTTTACAAAATTTTACCCAAAAGGCGTTTATTTCTAATAAATGAGTATTGAAAGGAGTTTCAAATGCGAAGAAGCTTCCGAAAAAGCATAAATCGCATGCATTTAAGCAAAAAAATTTTTGACCAATTTTTTTGGAAAGGGGTACCTCTTTGCAAAAAATCAAGTTTTTGCTTGAAACCCAATTTTACAAAATTTTACCCAAAAGGCGTTTATTTCTAATAAATGAGTATTGAAAGGAGTTTCAAATGCGAAGAAGCTTCCGAAAAAGCATAAATCGCATGCATTTAAGCAAAAAAAATTTTTAACCAATTTTTTTGGAAAGGGGTACCTCTTTGCAAAAAATCTAGTTTTTGCTTGAAACCCAATTTTACAAAATTTTACCCAAAAGGCGTTTATTTCTAATAAATGGGTATTGAAAGGAGTTTCAAATGCGAAGAAGCTTCCGAAAAAGCATAAATCGCATGCATTTAAGCAAAAAAAATTTTTGACCAATTTTTTTGGAAAGGGGTACCTCTTTGCAAAAAATCTAGTTTTTGCTTGAAACCCAATTTTACAAAATTTTACCCAAAAGGCGTTTATTTCTAATAAATGAGTATTGAAAGGAGTTTCAAATGCGAAGAAGCTTCCGAAAAAGCATAAATCGCATGCATTTAAGCAAAAAAAATTTTTGACCAATTTTTTTGGAAAGGGGTACCTCTTTGCAAAAAATCAAGTTTTTGCTTGAAACCCAATTTTACAAAATTTTACCCAAAATGCGTTTATTTCTAATAAATGAGTATTGAAAGGAGTTTGAAATGCGAAGAAGCTTCCGAAAAAGCATAAATCGCATGCATTTAAACAAAAAAATTTTTGACCAACTTTTTTGGAAAGGGGTACCTCTTTGCAAAAAATCAAGTTTTTGCTTGAAACCCAATTTTACAAAATTTTACCCAAAAGGCGTTTATTTCTAATAAATGAGTATTGAAAGGAGTTTGAAATGCGAAGAAGCTTCCGAAAAAGCATAAATCGCATGCATTTAAGCAAAAAAAATTTTTGACCAATTTTTTTGGAAAGGGGTACCTCTTTGCAAAAAATCAAGTTTTTGCTTGAAACCCAATTTTACAAAATTTTACCCAAAAGGCGTTTATTTCTAATAAATGAGTATTGAAAGGAGTTTGAAATGCGAAGAAGCTTCCGAAAAAGCATAAATCGCATGCATTTAAGCAAAAAAAATTTTTGACCAATTTTTTCGGAAAGGGGTACCTCTTTGCAAAAAATCAAGTTTTTGCTTGAAACCCAATTTTACAAAATTTTACCCAAAAGGCGTTTATTTCTAATAAATGGGTATTGAAAGGAGTTTCAAATGCGAAGAAGCTTCCGAAAAAGCATAAATCGCATGCATTTAAGCAAAAGAAATGTTTAACCAATTTTTTTGGAAAGGGGTACCTCTTTGCAAAAAATCTAGTTTTTGCTTGAAACCCAATTTTACAAAATTTTACCCAAAAGGCGTTTATTTCTAATAAATGGGTATTGAAAGGAGTTTCAAATGCGAAGAAGCTTCCGAAAAAGAATAAATCGCATGCATTTAAGCAAAAAAAATTTTTGACCGATTTTTTTGGAAAGGGGTAACTCTTTGCAAAAAATCAAGTTTTTGCTTGAAACCCAATTTTACAAAATTTTACCCAAAAGGCGTTTATTTCTAATAAATGAGTATTGAAAGGAGTTTCAAATGCGAAGAAGCTTCCGAAAAAGCATAAATCGCATGCATTTAAGCAAAAAACATTTTTGACCAATTTTTTTGGAAAGGGGTACCTCTTTGCAAAAAATCAAGTTTTTGCTTGAAACCCAATTTTACAAAATTTTACCCAAAAGGCGTTTATTTCTAATAAATGAGTGTTGAAAGGAGTTTGAAATGCGAAGAAGCTTCCGAAAAAGCATAAATCGCATGCATTTAAACAAAAAAATTTTTGACCAATTTTTTCGGAAAGGGGTACCTCTTTGCAAAAAATCAAGTTTTTGCTTGAAACCCAATTTTACAAAATTTTACCCAAAAGGCGTTTATTTCTAATAAATGAGTATTGAAAGGAGTTTGAAATGCGAAGAAGCTTCCGAAAAAGCATAAATCGCATGCGTTTAAGCAAAAAAAATTTTTGACCAATTTTTTTGGAAAGGGGTACCTCTTTGCAAAAAATCAAGTTTTTGCTTGAAACCCAATTTTACAAAATTTTACCCAAAAGGCGTTTATTTCTAATAAATGAGTATTGAAAGGAGTTTCAAATGCGAAGAAGCTTCCGAAAAAGCATAAATCGCATGCATTTAAGCAAAAAAAATGTTTGACCAATTTTTTTGGAAAGGGGTACCTCTTTGCAAAAAATCAAGTTTTTGCTTGAAACCCAATTTTACAAAATTTTACCCAAAAGGCGTTTATTTCTAATAAATGAGTATTGAAAGGAGTTTCAAATGCGAAGAAGCTTCCGAAAAAGCATAAATCGCATGCATTTAAGCAAAAATAATTTTTGACCAATTTTTTTGGAAAGGGGTACCTCTTTGCAAAAAATCAAGTTTTTGCTTGAAACCCAATTTTACAAAATTTTACCCAAAAGGCGTTTATTTCTAATAAATGAGTATTGAAAGGAGTTTCAAATGCGAACAAGCTTCCGAAAAAGCATAAATCGCATGCATTTAAGCAAAAAAAATTTTGACCAATTTTTTTGGAAAGGGGTACCTCTTTGCAAAAAATCAAGTTTTTGCTTGAAACCCAATTTTACAAAATTTTACCCAAAAGGCGTTTATTTCTAATAAATGAGTATTGAAAGGAGTTTGAAATGCGAAGAAGCTTCCGAAAAAGCGTAAATCGCATGCATTTAAGCCTCAATTTTACAAAATTTTACCCAAAAGGCGTTTATTTCTAATAAATGAGTATTGAAAGGAGTTTCAAATGCGAAGAAGCTTCCGAAAAAGCATAAATCGCATGCATTTAAGCAAAAAAAATTTTTGACCAATTTTTTTGGAAAGGGGTACCTCTTTGCAAAAAATCAAGTTTTTGCTTGAAACCCAATTTTACAAAATTTTACCCAAAAGGCGTTTATTTCTAATAAATGAGTATTGAAAGGAGTTTGAAATGCGAAGAAGCTTCCGAAAAAGCATAAATCGCATGCATTTAAGCAAAAAAAATTTTTGACCAATTTTTTTGGAAAGGGGTACCTCTTTGCAAAAAATCAAGTTTTTGCTTGAAACCCAATTTTACAAAATTTTACCCAAAAGGCGTTTATTTCTAATAAATGAGTATTGAAAGGAGTTTGAAATGCGAAGAAGCTTCCGAAAAAGCATAAATCGCATGCATTTAAGCAAAAAAATTGTTGACCAATTTTTTTGGAAAGGGGTACCTCTTTGCGAAATATCTAGTTTTTGCTTGAAACCCAATTTTACAAAATTTTACCCAAAAGGCGTTTATTTCTAATAAATGAGTATTGAAAGGAGTTTCAAATGCGAAGAAGCTTCCGAAAAAGCATAAATCGCATGCATTTAAGCAAAAAAAATTTTTGACCAATTTTTTTGGAAAGGGGTACCTCTTTTCAAAAAATCAAGTTTTTCCTTGAAACCCAATTTTACAAAATTTTACCCAAAAGGCGTTTATTTCTAATAAATGGGTATTGAAAGGAGTTTCAAATGCGAAGAAGCTTCCGAAAAAGCATAAATCGCATGCATTTAAGCAAAAAAAATTTTTTACCAATTTTTTTGGAAAGGGGTACCTCTTTGCAAAAAATCAAGCTTTTGCTTGAAACCCAATTTTACAAAATTTTAAGAAAAAGGCGTTTATTTCTAATAAATGAGTATTGAAAGGAGTTTGAAATGCGAAGAAGCTTCCGAAAAAGCATAAATCGCATGCATTTAAGCAAAAAAAGTTTTTGACCAATTTTTTTGGAAAGGGTTACCTCTTTGCAAAAAATCAAGTTTTTCCTTGAAACCCAATTTTACAAAATTTTAAGCAAAAGGCGTTTATTTCTAATAAATGAGTATTGAAAGGAGTTTCAAATGCGAAGAAGCTTCCGAAAAAGCATAAATCGCATGCATTTAAGCAAAAAAAAATTTTGACCAATTTTTTTGGAAAGGGGTACCTCTTTGCAAAAAATCAAGTTTTTGCTTGAAACCCAATTTTACAAAATTTTACCCAAAAGGCGTTTATTTCTAATAAATGAGTATTGAAAGGAGTTTGAAATGCGAAGAAGCTTCCGAAAAAGCATAAATCGCATGCGTTTAAGCAAAAAAAATTTTTGACCAATTTTTTTGGAAAGGGGTACCTCTTTGCAAAAAATCAAGTTTTTGCTTGAAACCCAATTTTACAAAATTTTACCCAAAAGGCGTTTATTTCTAATAAATGAGTATTGAAAGGAGTTTCAAATGCGAACAAGCTTCCGAAAAAGCATAAATCGCATGCATTTAAGCAAAAAAAATTTTGACCAATTTTTTTGGAAAGGGGTACCTCTTTGCAAAAAATCAAGTTTTTGCTTGAAACCCAATTTTACAAAATTTTACCCAAAAGGCGTTTATTTCTAATAAATGAGTATTGAAAGGAGTTTCAAATGCGAAGAAGCTTCCGAAAAAGCGTAAATCGCATGCATTTAAGCCTCAATTTTACAAAATTTTACCCAAAAGGCGTTTATTTCTAATAAATGAGTATTGAAAGGAGTTTCAAATGCGAAGAAGCTTCCGAAAAAGCATAAATCGCATGCATTTAAGCAAAAAAAATTTTTGACCAATTTTTTTGGAAAGGGGTACCTCTTTGCAAAAAATCAAGTTTTTGCTTGAAACCCAATTTTACAAAATTTTACCCAAAAGGCGTTTATTTCTAATAAATGAGTATTGAAAGGAGTTTGAAATGCGAAGAAGCTTCCGAAAAAGCATAAATCGCATGCATTTAAGCAAAAAAATTTTTGACCAATTTTTTCGGAAAGGGGTACCTCTTTGCAAAAAATCAAGTTTTTGCTTGAAACCCAATTTTACAAAATTTTACCCAAAAGGCGTTTATTTCTAATAAATGAGTATTGAAAGGAGTTTCAAATGCGAAGAAGCTTCCGAAAAAGCATAAATCGCATGCATTTAAGCAAAAAAAATGTTTGACCAATTTTTATGGAAAGGGGTACCTCTTTGCAAAAAATCAAGTTTTTGCTTGAAACCCAATTTTACAAAATTTTACCCAAAAGGCGTTTATTTCTAATAAATGAGTATTGAATGGAGTTTCAAATGCGAAGAAGCTTCCGAAAAAGCATAAATCGCATGCATTTAAGCAAAAATAATTTTTGACCAATTTTTTTGGAAAGGGGTACCTCTTTGCAAAAAATCAAGTTTTTGCTTGAAACCCAATTTTACAAAATTTTACCCAAAAGGCGTTTATTTCTAATAAATGAGTATTGAAAGGAGTTTGAAATGCGAAGAAGCTTCCGAAAAAGCATAAATCGCATGCATTTAAACAAAAAAATTTTTGACCAACTTTTTTGGAAAGGGGTACCTCTTTGCAAAAAATCAAGTTTTTGCTTGAAACCCAATTTTACAAAATTTTACCCAAAAGGCGTTTATTTCTAATAAATGAGTATTGAAAGGAGTTTGAAATGCGAAGAAGCTTCCGAAAAAGCATAAATCGCATGCATTTAAGCAAAAAAAATTTTTGACCAATTTTTTTGGAAAGGGGTACCTCTTTGCAAAAAATCAAGTTTTTGCTTGAAACCCAATTTTACAAAATTTTACCCAAAAGGCGTTTATTTCTAATAAATGAGTATTGAAAGGAGTTTGAAATGCGAAGAAGCTTCCGAAAAAGCATAAATCGCATGCATTTAAGCAAAAAAAATTTTTGACCAATTTTTTCGGAAAGGGGTACCTCTTTGCAAAAAATCAAGTTTTTGCTTGAAACCCAATTTTACAAAATTTTACCCAAAAGGCGTTTATTTCTAATAAATGGGTATTGAAAGGAGTTTCAAATGCGAAGAAGCTTCCGAAAAAGCATAAATCGCATGCATTTAAGCAAAAGAAATGTTTAACCAATTTTTTTGGAAAGGGGTACCTCTTTGCAAAAAATCTAGTTTTTGCTTGAAACCCAATTTTACAAAATTTTACCCAAAAGGCGTTTATTTCTAATAAATGGGTATTGAAAGGAGTTTCAAATGCGAAGAAGCTTCCGAAAAAGCATAAATCGCATGCATTTAAGCAAAAAAAATTTTTGACCGATTTTTTTGGAAAGGGGTAACTCTTTGCAAAAAATCAAGTTTTTGCTTGAAACCCAATTTTACAAAATTTTACCCAAAAGGCGTTTATTTCTAATAAATGAGTATTGAAAGGAGTTTCAAATGCGAAGAAGCTTCCGAAAAAGCATAAATCGCATGCATTTAAGCAAAAAACATTTTTGACCAATTTTTTTGGAAAGGGGTACCTCTTTGCAAAAAATCAAGTTTTTGCTTGAAACCCAATTTTACAAAATTTTACCCAAAAGGCGTTTATTTCTAATAAATGAGTGTTGAAAGGAGTTTGAAATGCGAAGAAGCTTCCGAAAAAGCATAAATCGCATGCATTTAAACAAAAAAATTTTTGACCAATTTTTTCGGAAAGGGGTACCTCTTTGCAAAAAATCAAGTTTTTGCTTGAAACCCAATTTTACAAAATTTTACCCAAAAGGCGTTTATTTCTAATAAATGAGTATTGAAAGGAGTTTGAAATGCGAAGAAGCTTCCGAAAAAGCATAAATCGCATGCGTTTAAGCAAAAAAAATTTTTGACCAATTTTTTTGGAAAGGGGTACCTCTTTGCAAAAAATCAAGTTTTTGCTTGAAACCCAATTTTACAAAATTTTACCCAAAAGGCGTTTATTTCTAATAAATGAGTATTGAAAGGAGTTTCAAATGCGAAGAAGCTTCCGAAAAAGCATAAATCGCATGCATTTAAGCAAAAAAAATGTTTGACCAATTTTTTTGGAAAGGGGTACCTCTTTGAAAAATATGAAGTTTTTGCTTGAAACCCAATTTTACAAAATTTTACCCAAAAGGCGTTTATTTCTAATAAATGAGTATTGAAAGCAGTTTCAAATGCGAAGAAGCTTCCGAAAAAGCGTAAATCGCATGCATTTAAGCCTCAATTTTACAAAATTTTACCCAAAAGGCGTTTATTTCTAATAAATGAGTATTGAAAGGAGTTTGAAATGCGAAGAAGCTTCCGAAAAAGCATAAATCGCATGCATTTAAGCAAAAAAAATTTTTGACCAATTTTTTTGGAAAGGGGTACCTCTTTGCAAAAAATCAAGTTTTTGCTTGAAACCCAATTTTACAAAATTTTACCCAAAAGGCGTTTATTTCTAATAAATGAGTATTGAAAGGAGTTTGAAATGCGAAGAAGCTTCCGAAAAAGCATAAATCGCATGCATTTAAGCAAAAAAATTGTTGACCAATTTTTTTGGAAAGGGGTACCTCTTTGCGAAATATCTAGTTTTTGCTTGAAACCCAATTTTACAAAATTTTACCCAAAAGGCGTTTATTTCTAATAAATGAGTATTGAAAGGAGTTTGAAATGCGAAGAAGCTTCCGAAAAAGCATAAATCGCATGCATTTAAGCAAAAAAAATTTTTGACCAATTTTTTCGGAAAGGGGTACCTTTTTGCAAAAAATCAAGTTTTTGCTTGAAACCCAATTTTACAAAATTTTACCCAAAAGGCGTTTATTTCTAATAAATGAGTATTGAAAGGAGTTTGAAATGCGAAGAAGCTTCCGAAAAAGCATAAATCGCATGCATTTAAGCAAAAAAAATTTTTAACCAATTTTTTTGGAAAGGGGTACCTCTTTGCAAAAAATCAAGTTTTTGCTTGAAACCCAATTTTACAAAATTTTACCCAAAAGGCGTTTATTTCTAATAAATGAGTATTGAAAGGAGTTTGAAATGCGAAGAAGCTTCCGAAAAAGCATAAATCGCATGCATTTAAGCAAAAAAATTGTTGACCAATTTTTTTGGAAAGGGGTACCTCTTTGCGAAATATCTAGTTTTTGCTTGAAACCCAATTTTACAAAATTTTACCCAAAAGGCGTTTATTTCTAATAAATGAGTATTGAAAGGAGTTTGAAATGCGAAGAAGCTTCCGAAAAAGCATAAATCGCATGCATTTAAGCAAAAAAAATTTTTGACCAATTTTTTCGGAAAGGGGTACCTTTTTGCAAAAAATCAAGTTTTTGCTTGAAACCCAATTTTACAAAATTTTACCCAAAAGGCGTTTATTTCTAATAAATGAGTATTGAAAGGAGTTTGAAATGCGAAGAAGCTTCCGGAAAAGCATAAATCGCATGCATTTAAGCAAAAAAAATTTTTGACCAATTTTTTTGGAAAGGGGTACCTCTTTGCAAAAAATCAAGTTTTTGCTTGAAACCCAATTTTACAAAATTTTACCCAAAAGGCGTTTATTTCTAATAAATGAGTATTGAAAGGAGTTTGAAATGCGAAGAAGCTTCCGAAAAAGCATAAATCGCATGCATTTAAGCAAAAAAATTGTTGACCAATTTTTTTGGAAAGGGGTACCTCTTTGCGAAATATCTAGTTTTTGCTTGAAACCCAATTTTACAAAATTTTACCCAAAAGGCGTTTATTTCTAATAAATGAGTATTGAAAGGAGTTTGAAATGCGAAGAAGCTTCCGAAAAAGCATAAATCGCATGCATTTAAGCAAAAAAAATTTTTGACCAATTTTTTTGGAAAGGGGTACCTCTTTTCAAAAAATCAAGTTTTTCCTTGAAACCCAATTTTACAAAATTTTACCCAAAAGGCGTTTATTTCTAATAAATGGGTATTGAAAGGAGTTTCAAATGCGAAGAAGCTTCCGAAAAAGCATAAATCGCATGCATTTAAGCAAAAAAAATTTTTGACCAATTTTTTTTGAAAGGGGTACCTCTTTGCAAAAAATCAAGCTTTTGCTTGAAACCCAATTTTACAAAATTTTAAGAAAAAGGCGTTTATTTCTAATAAATGAGTATTGAAAGGAGTTTGAAATGCGAAGAAGCTTCCGAAAAAGCATAAATCGCATGCATTTAAGCAAAAAAAGTTTTTGACCAATTTTTTTGGAAAGGGTTACCTCTTTGCAAAAAATCAAGTTTTTCCTTGAAACCCAATTTTACAAAATTTTAAGCAAAAGGCGTTTATTTCTAATAAATGAGTATTGAAAGGAGTTTCAAATGCGAAGAAGCTTCCGAAAAAGCATAAATCGCATGCATTTAAGCAAAAAAAAATTTTGACCAATTTTTTTGGAAAGGGGTACCTCTTTGCAAAAAATCAAGTTTTTGCTTGAAACCCAATTTTACAAAATGTTACCCAAAAGGCGTTTATTTCTAATAAATGAGTGTTGAAAGGAGTTTGAAATGCGAAGAAACTTCCGAAAAAGCATAAATCGCATGCATTTAAGCAAAAAAAAAATGTTTGACCAATTTTTTTGGAAAGGGGTACCTCTTTGCAAAAAATCAAGTTTTTGCTTGAAACCCAATTTTACAAAATTTTACCCAAAAGGCGTTTATTTCTAATAAATGAGTGTTGAAAGGAGTTTGAAATGCGAAGAAGCTTCCGAAAAAGCATAAATCGCATGCATTTAAGCAAAAAAATTTTTGACCAATTTTTTTGGAAAGGGGTACCTCTTTGCAAAAAATCTAGTGTTTGCTTGAAACCCAATTTTACAAAATTTTACCCAAAATGCGTTTATTTCTAATAAATGAGTATTGAAAGGAGTTTGAAATGCGAAGAAGCTTCCGAAAAAGCATAAATCGCATGCATTTAAACAAAAAAATTTTTGACCAACTTTTTTGGAAAGGGGTACCTCTTTGCAAAAAATCAAGTTTTTGCTTGAAACCCAATTTTACAAAATTTTACCCAAAAGGCGTTTATTTCTAATAAATGAGTATTGAAAGGAGTTTGAAATGCGAAGAAGCTTCCGAAAAAGCATAAATCGCATGCATTTAAGCAAAAAAAATTTTTGACCAATTTTTTTTGGAAAGGGGTACCTCTTTGCAAAAAATCAAGTTTTTGCTTGAAACCCAATTTTACAAAATTTTACCCAAAAGGCGTTTATTTCTAATAAATGAGTGTTGAAAGGAGTTTGAAATGCGAAGAAGCTTCCGAAAAAGCATAAATCGCATGCATTTAAGCAAAAAAAATTTTTGACCAATTTTTTTGGAAAAAATCAAGTTTTTGCTTGAAACCCAATTTTACAAAATTTTACCCAAAAGGCGTTTATTTCTAATAAATGAGTGTTGAAAGGAGATTCAAATGCGAAGAAGCTTCCGAAAAAGCATAAATCGCATGCATTTAAACAAAAAAATTTTTGACCAACTTTTTTGGAAAGGGGTACCTCTTTGCAAAAAATCAAGTTTTTGCTTGAAACCCAATTTTACAAAATTTTACCCAAAAGGCGTTTATTTCTAATAAATGAGTGTTGAAAGGAGTTTGAAATGCGTAGAAGCTTCCGAAAAAGCATAAATCGCATGCATTTAAGCAAAAAAAATTTTTGACCAATTTTTTCGGAAAGGGGTACCTCTTTGCAAAAAATCAAGTTTTTGCTTGAAACCCAATTTTACAAAATTTTACCCAAAAGGCGTTTATTTCTAATAAATGAGTGTTGAAAGGAGTTTGAAATGCGAAGAAGCTTCCGAAGAAGCATAAATCGCATGCATTTAAGCAAAAAAAATTTTTAACCAACTTTTTTGGAAAGGGGTACCTCTTTGCAAAAAATCTAGTTTTTGCTTGAAACCCAATTTTACAAAATTTTACCCAAAAGGCGTTTATTTCTAATAAATGAGTGTTGAAAGGAGTTTGAAATGCGAAGAAGCTTCCGAAAAAGCATAAATCGCATGCATTTAAACAAAAAAATTTTTGACCAATTTTTTCGGAAAGGGGTACCTCTTTGCAAAAAATCAAGTTTTTGCTTGAAACCCAATTTTACAAAATTTCACCCAAAAGGCGTTTATTTCTAATAAATGAGTATTGAAAGGAGTTTCAAATGCGAAGAAGCTTCCGAAAAAGCATAAATCGCATGCATTTAAGCAAAAAAAATTTTTGACCAATTTTTTTGGAAAGGGGTACCTCTTTGCAAAAAATCAAGTTTTTGCTTGAAACCCAATTTTACAAAATTTTACCCAAAAGGCGTTTATTTCTAATAAATGAGTATTGAAAGGAGTTTGAAATGCGAAGAAGCTTCCGAAAAAGCATAAATCGCATGCATTTAAGCAAAAAAATTTTTGACCAATTTTTTCGGAAAGGGGTACCTCTTTGCAAAAAATCAAGTTTTTGCTTGAAACCCAATTTTACAAAATTTTACCCAAAAGGCGTTTATTTCTAATAAATGAGTATTGAAAGGAGTTTCAAATGCGAAGAAGCTTCCGAAAAAGCATAAATCGCATGCATTTAAGCAAAAAAAATGTTTGACCAATTTTTTTGGAAAGGGGTACCTCTTTGCAAAAAATCAAGTTTTTGCTTGAAACCCAATTTTACAAAATTTTACCCAAAAGGCGTTTATTTCTAATAAATGAGTATTGAAAGGAGTTTGAAATGCGAAGAAGCTTCCGAAAAAGCATAAATCGCATGCATTTAAGCAAAAAAATTTTTGACCAATTTTTTCGGAAAGGGGTACCTCTTTGCAAAAAATCAAGTTTTTGCTTGAAACCCAATTTTACAAAATTTTACCCAAAAGGCGTTTATTTCTAATAAATGAGTATTGAAAGGAGTTTCAAATGCGAACAAGCTTCCGAAAAAGCATAAATCGCATGCATTTAAGCAAAAAAATTTTTGACCAATTTTTTTGGAAAGGGGTACCTCTTTGCAAAAAATCTAGTTTTTGCTTGAAACCCAATTTTACAAAATTTTACACAAAAGGCGTTTATTTCTAATAAATGAGTATTGAAAGGAGTTTCAAATGCGAAGAAGCTTCCGAAAAAGCATAAATCGCATGCATTTAAGCAAAAAAAATTTTTAACCAATTTTTTTGGAAAGGGGTACCTCTTTGCAAAAAATCTAGTTTTTGCTTGAAACCCAATTTTACAAAATTTTACCCAAAAGGCGTTTATTTCTAATAAATGGGTATTGAAAGGAGTTTCAAATGCGAAGAAGCTTCCGAAAAAGCATAAATCGCATGCATTTAAGCAAAAAAAATTTTTGACCAATTTTTTTGGAAAGGGGTACCTCTTTGCAAAAAATTTAGTTTTTGCTTGAAACCCAATTTTACAAAATTTTACCCAAAAGGCGTTTATTTCTAATAAATGAGTATTGAAAGGAGTTTCAAATGCGAAGAAGCTTCCGAAAAAGCATAAATCGCATGCATTTAAGAAAAAAAAATTTTTGACCAATTTTTTTGGAAAGGGGTACCTCTTTGCAAAAAATCAAGTTTTTGCTTGAAACCCAATTTTACAAAATTTTACCCAAAATGCGTTTATTTCTAATAAATGAGTATTGAAAGGAGTTTGAAATGCGAAGAAGCTTCCGAAAAAGCATAAATCGCATGCATTTAAACAAAAAAATTTTTGACCAACTTTTTTGGAAAGGGGTACCTCTTTGCAAAAAATCAAGTTTTTGCTTGAAACCCAATTTTACAAAATTTTACCCAAAAGGCGTTTATTTCTAATAAATGAGTATTGAAAGGAGTTTGAAATGCGAAGAAGCTTCCGAAAAAGCATAAATCGCATGCATTTAAGCAAAAAAAATTTTTGACCAATTTTTTTGGAAAGGGGTACCTCTTTGCAAAAAATCAAGTTTTTACTTGAAACCCAATTTTACAAAATTTTACCCAAAAGGCGTTTATTTCTAATAAATGAGTATTGAAAGGAGTTTGAAATGCGAAGAAGCTTCCGAAAAAGCATAAATCGCATGCATTTAAGCAAAAAAAATTTTTGACCAATTTTTTCGGAAAGGGGTACCTCTTTGCAAAAAATCAAGTTTTTGCTTGAAACCCAATTTTACAAAATTTTACCCAAAAGGCGTTTATTTCTAATAAATGGGTATTGAAAGGAGTTTCAAATGCGAAGAAGCTTCCGAAAAAGCATAAATCGCATGCATTTAAGCAAAAGAAATGTTTAACCAATTTTTTTGGAAAGGGGTACCTCTTTGCAAAAAATCAAGTTTTTACTTGAAACCCAATTTTACAAAATTTTACCCAAAAGGCGTTTATTTCTAATAAATGAGTGTTGAAAGGAGTTTGAAATGCGAAGAAGCTTCCGAAAAAGCATAAATCGCATGCATTTAAACAAAAAAATTTTTGACCAATTTTTTTGGAAAGGGGTACCTCTTTGCAAAAAATCAAGTTTTTGCTTGAAACCCAATTTTACAAAATTTTACCCAAAAGGCGTTTATTTCTAATAAATGAGTGTTAAAAGGAGTTTGAAATGCGAAGAAGCTTCCGAAAAAGCATAAATCGCATGCATTTAAACAAAAAAATTTTTGACCAATTTTTTCGGAAAGGGGTACCTCTTTGCAAAAAATCAAGTTTTTGCTTGAAACCCAATTTTACAAAATTTTACCCAAAAGGCGTTTATTTCTAATAAATGAGTATTGAAAGGAGTTTGAAATGCGAAGAAGCTTCCGAAAAAGCATAAATCGCATGCGTTTAAGCAAAAAAAATTTTTGACCAATTTTTTTGGAAAGGGGTACCTCTTTGCAAAAAATCAAGTTTTTGCTTGAAACCCAATTTTACAAAATTTTACCCAAAAGGCGTTTATTTCTAATAAATGAGTATTGAAAGGAGTTTCAAACGCGAAGAAGCTTCCGAAAAAGCATAAATCGCATGCATTTAAGCAAAAAAAATTTTTGACCAATTTTTTTGGAAAGGGGTACCTCTTTGCAAAAAATCAAGTTTTTGCTTGAAACCCAATTTTACAAAATTTTACCCAAAAGGCGTTTATTTCTAATAAATGAGTATTGAAAGGAGTTTGAAATGCGAAGAAGCTTCCGAAAAAGCATAAATCGCATGAATTTAAGCAAAACAATTTTTGACCAATTTTTTCGGAAAGGGGTACCTCTTTGCAAAAAATCAAGTTTTTGCTTGAAACCCAATTTTACAAAATTTTACCCAAAAGGCGTTTATTTCTAATAAATGAGTATTGAAAGGAGTTTCAAATGCGAAGAAGCTTCCGAAAAAGCATAAATCGCATGCATTTAAGCAAAAAAAATGTTTGACCAAATTTTTTGGAAAGGGGTACCTCTTTGCAAAAAATCAAGTTTTTGCTTGAAACCCAATTTTACAAAATTTTACCCAAAAGGCGTTTATTTCTAATAAATGAGTATTGAAAGGAGTTTCAAATGCGAAGAAGCTTCCGAAAAAGCATAAATCGCATGCATTTAAGCAAAAATAATTTTTGACCAATTTTTTTGGAAAGGGGTACCTCTTTGCAAAAAATCAAGTTTTTGCTTGAAACCCAATTTTACAAAATTTTACCCAAAAGGCGTTTATTTCTAATAAATGAGTATTGAAAGGAGTTTCAAATGCGAACAAGCTTCCGAAAAAGCATAAATCGCATGCATTTAAGCAAAAAAAATGTTTGACCAAATTTTTTGGAAAGGGGTACCTCTTTGCAAAAAATCAAGTTTTTGCTTGAAACCCAATTTTACAAAATTTTACCCAAAAGGCGTTTATTTCTAATAAATGAGTATTGAAAGGAGTTTCAAATGCGAAGAAGCTTCCGAAAAAGCGTAAATCGCATGCATTTAAGCCTCAATTTTACAAAATTTTACCCAAAAGGCGTTTATTTCTAATAAATGAGTATTGAAAGGAGTTTCAAATGCGAAGAAGCTTCCGAAAAAGCATAAATCGCATGCATTTAAGCAAAAAAAATTTTTGACCAATTTTTTTGGAAAGGGGTACCTCTTTCCAAAAAATCAAGTTTTTGCTTGAAACCCAATTTTACAAAATTTTACCCAAAAGGCGTTTATTTCTAATAAATGAGTGTTGAAAGGAGTTTGAAATGCGAAGAAGCTTCCGAAAAAGCATAAATCGCATGCATTTAAGCAAAAAAAATTTTTGACCGATTTTTTTGGAAAGGGGTACCTCTTTGCAAAAAATCAAGTTTTTGCTTGAAACCCAATTTTACAAAATTTTACCCAAAAGGCGTTTATTTCTAATAAATGAGTATTGAAAGGAGTTTCAAATGCGAAGAAGCTTCCGAAAAAGCATAAATCGCATGCATTTAAGCAAAAAAATTTTTGACCAATTTTTTTGGAAAGGGGTACCTCTTTGCAAAAAATCTAGTTTTTGCTTGAAACCCAATTTTACAAAATTTTACCCAAAAGGCGTTTATTTCTAATAAATGAGTGTTGAAAGGAGTTTGAAATGCGAAGATGCTTCCGAAAAAGCATAAATCGCATGCATTTAAACAAAAAAATTTTTGACCAATTTTTTCGGAAAGGGGTACCTTTTTGCAAAAAATCAAGTTTTTGCTTGAAACCCAATTTTACAAAATTTTACCCAAAAGGCGTTTATTTCTAATAAATGGGTATTGAAAGGAGTTTGAAATGCGAAGAAGCTTCCGAAAAAGCATAAATCGCATGCATTTAAGCAAAAAAAATTTTTGACCAATTTTTTTGGAAAGGGGTACCTCTTTGCAAAAAATCAAGTTTTTGCTTGAAACCCAATTTTACAAAATTTTACCCAAAAGGCGTTTATTTCTAATAAATGAGTATTGAAAGGAGTTTGAAATGCGAAGAAGCTTCCGAAAAAGCATAAATCGCATGCATTTAAGCAAAAATAATTTTTACCAATTTTTTTGGAAAGGGGTACCTCTTTGCAAAAAAATCAAGTTTTTGCTTGAAACCCAATTTTACAAAATTTTACCCAAAAGGCGTTTATTTCTAATAAATGAGTATTGAAAGGAGTTTCAAATGCGAACAAGCTTCCGAAAAAGCATAAATCGCATGCATTTAAGCAAAAAAATTTTTGACCAATTTTTTTGGAAAGGGGTACCTCTTTGCAAAAAATCAAGTTTTTGCTTGAAACCCAATTTTACAAAATTTTACCCAAAAGGCGTTTATTTCTAATAAATGAGTATTGAAAGGAGTTTCAAATGCGAAGAAGCTTCCGAAAAAGCATAAATCGCATGCATTTAAGCAAAAAAAATTGTTGACCAATTTTTTTGGAAAGGGGTACCTCTTTGCAAAAAATCAAGTTTTTGCTTGAAACCCAATTTTACAAAATTTTACCCAAAATGCGTTTATTTCTAATAAATGAGTATTGAAAGGAGTTTGAAATGCGAAGAAGCTTCCGAAAAAGCATAAATCGCATGCATTTAAACAAAAAAAATTTTTGACCAACTTTTTTGGAAAGAGGTACCTCTTTGCAAAAAATCAAGTTTTTGCTTGAAACCCAATTTTACAAAATTTTACCCAAAAGGCGTTTAATTCTAATAAATGGGTATTGAAAGGAGTTTCAAATGCGAAGAAGCTTCCGAAAAAGCATAAATCGCATGCATTTAAGCAAAAAAAAATTTTGACCAATTTTTTTGGAAAGGGGTACCTCTTTGCAAAAAATCAAGTTTTTGCTTGAAACCCAGTTTTACAAAATTTTACCCAAAAGGCGTTTATTTCTAATAAATGAGTATTGAAAGGAGTTTGAAATGCGAAGAAGCTTCCGAAAAAGCATAAATCGCATGCATTTAAGCAAAAAAAAATGTTTGACCAATTTTTTTGGAAAGGGGTACCTCTTTGCAAAAAATCAAGTTTTTGCTTGAAACCCAATTTTACAAAATTTTACCCAAAAGGCGTTTAATTCTAATAAATGGGTATTGAAAGGAGTTTCAAATGCGAAGAAGCTTCCGAAAAAGCATAAATCGCATGCATTTAAGCAAAAAAATTTTTGACCAATTCTTTTGGAAAGGGGTACCTCTTTGCAAAAAATCTAGTTTTTGCTTGAAACCCAATTTTACAAAATTTTACCCAAAAGGCGTTTATTTCTAATAAATGAGTATTGAAAGGAGTTTGAAATGCAAAGAAGCTTCCGAAAAAGCATAAATCGCATGCATTTAAGCAAAAAAATTTTTGACCAATTTTTTTGGAAAGGGGTACCTCTTTGCAAAAAATCAAGTTTTTGCTTGAAACCCAATTTTACAAAATTTTACCCAAAAGGCGTTTATTTCTAATAAATGAGTATTGAAAGGAGTTTCAAATGCGAAGAAGCTTCCGAAAAAGCATAAATCGCATGCATTTAAGCAAAAAAATTTTTGACCAATTTTTTCGGAAAGGGGTACCTCTTTGCAAAAAATCAAGTTTTTGCTTGAAACCCAATTTTACAAAATTTTACCCAAAAGGCGTTTATTTCTAATAAATGAGTATTGCAAAGAATTTCAAATGCGAAGAAGCTTCCGAAAAAGCATAAATCGCATGCATTTAAGCAAAAAAAAATTTTTGACCAATTTTTTTGGAAAGGGGTACCTCTTTGCAAAAAATCAAGTTTTTGCTTGAAACCCAATTTTACAAAATTTTACCCAAAAGGCGTTTTTTTCTAATAAATGAGTATTGAAAGGAGTTTGAAATGCGAAGAAGCTTCCGAAAAAGCATAAATCGCATGCATTTAAGCAAAAAAATTTTTGACCAATTTTTTCGGAAAGGGGTACCTCTTTGCAAAAAATCAAGTTTTTGCTTGAAACCCAATTTTACAAAATTTTACCCAAAAGGCGTTTATTTCTAATAAATGAGTATTGAAAGGAGTTTGAAATGCGAAGAAGCTTCCGAAAAAGCATAAATCGCATGCATTTAAGCAAAAAAAAATTTTGACCAATTTTTTTGGAAAGGGGTACCTCTTTGCAAAAAATCAAGTTTTTGCTTGAAACCCAATTTTACAAAATTTTACCCAAAAGGCGTTTATTTCTAATAAATGAGTATTGAAAGGAGTTTCAAATGCGAAGAAGCTTCCGAAAAAGCATAAATCGCATGCATTTAAGCAAAAAAATTTTTGACCAATTTTTTCGGAAAGGGGTACCTCTTTGCAAAAAATCTAGTTTTTGCTTGAAACCCAATTTTACAAAATTTTACCCAAAAGGCGGTTATTTCTAATAAATGAGTATTGAAAGGAGTTTGAAATGCGAAGAAGCTTCCGAAAAAGCATAAATCGCATGCATTTAAGCAAAAAAATTTTTGACCAATTTTTTCGGAAAGGGGTACCTCTTTGCAAAAAATCAAGTTTTTGCTTGAAACCCAATTTTACAAAATTTTACCCAAAAGGCGTTTATTTCTAATAAATGAGTATTGAAAGGAGTTTCAAATGCGAAGAAGCTTCCGAAAAAGCATAAATCGCATGCAGTTAAGCAAAAAAAATGTTTGACCAATTTTTTTGGAAAGGGGTACCTCTTTGCAAAAAATCAAATTTTTGCTTGAAACCCAATTTTACAAAATTTTACCCAAAAGGCGTTTATTTCTAATAAATGAGTATTGAAAGGAGTTTGAAATGCGAAGAAGCTTCCGAAAAAGCATAAATCGCATGCATTTAAGCAAAAAAAATTTTTGACCAATTTTTGTGGAAAGGGGTACCTCTTTGCAAAAAATCAAGTTTTTGCTTGAAACCCAATTTTACATAATTTTACCCAAAAGGCGTTTATTTCTAATAAATGAGTATTGAAAGGAGTTTCAAATGCGAAGAAGCTTCCGAAAAAACATAAATCGCATGCATTTAAGCAAAAAAAATGTTTGACCAATTTTTTTGGAAAGGGGTACCTCTTTGCAAGAAATCAAGTTTTTGCTTGAAACCCAATTTTACAAAATTTTACCCAAAAGGCGTTTATTTCTAATAAATGAGTATTGAAAGGAGTTTGAAATGCGAAGAAGCTTCCGAAAAAGCATAAATCGCATGCATTTAAGCAAAAAAAAATTTTTGACCAATTTTTTTGGAAAGGGGTACCTCTTTGCAAAAATGCAAGTTTTTGCTTGAAACCCCATTTTACAAAATTTTACCCAAAAGGCGTTTTTTTCTAATAAATGAGTATTGAAAAGAGTTTGAAATGCGAAGAAGCTTCCGAAAAAACATAAATCGCATGCATTTAAGCAAAAAAAATTTTTGACCAATTTTTTTGGAAAGGGGTACCTCTTTGCAAAAAATCAAGTTTTTGCTTGAAACCCAATTTTACAAAATTTTACCCAAAAGGCGGTTATTTCTAATAAATGAGTATTGAAAGGAGTTTGAAATGCGAAGAAGCTTCCGAAAAAGCATAAATCGCATGCATTTAAGCAAAAAAAAATTTTGACCAATTTTTTTGAAAGGGGTACCTCTTTGCAAAACATCAAGTTTTTGCTTGAAACCCAATTTTACAAAATTTTACCCAAAAGGCGTTTATTTCTAATAAATGAGTATTGAAAGGAGTTTCAAATGCGAAGAAGCTTCCGAAAAAGCATAAATCGCATGCATTTAAGCAAAAAAAAATTTTTACTAATTTTTTTTGGAAAGGGGTACCTCTTTGCAAAAAATCAAGTTTTTGCTTGAAACCCAATTTTACAAAATTTTACCCAAAAGGTGTTTATTTCTAATAAATGAGTATTGAAAGGAGTTTCATATGCGAAGAAGCTTCCGAAAAAGCATAAATCGCATGCATTTAAGCAAAAAAAATTTTTGACCAATTTTTTTGGAAAAAATCAAGTTTTTGCTTGAAACCCAATTTTACAAAATTTTACCCAAAAGGCGTTTTTTTCTAATAAATGAGTATTGAAAGGAGTTTCAAATGCGAAGAAGCTTCCGAAAAAGCATAAATCGCATGCATTTAAGCAAAAAAATTTTTGACCAATTTTTTTGGAAAGGGGTACCTCTTTGCAAAAAATCAAGTTTTTGCTTGAAACCCAATTTTACAAAATTTTACCCAAAAGCCGTTTATTTCTAATAAATGAGTATTGAAAGGAGTTTCAAATGCGAAGAAGCTTCCGAAAAAGCATAAATCGCATGCATTTAAGCAAAAAAATGTTTGACCAATTTTTTTGGAAAGGGGTACCTCTTTGCAAAAAACCAAGTTTTTGCTTGAAACCCAATTTTACAAAATTTTACCCAAAAGGCGTTTATTTCTAATAAATGAGTATTGAAAGGAGTTTCAAATACGAAAAAGCTTCCGAAAAAGCATAAATCGCATGCATTTAAGCAAACAAAATTTTTGACCAATTTTTTTGGAAAGGGGTACTTCTTTGCAAAAAATCAAGTTTTTGCTTGAAACCCAATTTTACAAAATTTTACCCAAAAGTCGTTTATTTCTAATAAATGAGTATTGAAAGGAGTTTGAAATGCGAAGAAGCTTCCGAAAAAGCATAAATCGCATGCATTTAAGCAAAAAAAAATTTTTACCAATTTTTTTGGAAAGGGGTACCTCTTTGCAAAAAATCAAGTTTTTGCTTGAAACTCAATTTTACAAAATTTTACCCAAAAGGCGTTTATTTCTAATAAATGAGTATTGAAAGGAGTTTCAAATGCGAAGAAGCTTCCGAAAAAGCATAAATCGCATGCATTTAAGCAAAAAACATTTTTGACCAATTTTTTTGGAAAGGGGTACCTCTTTGCAAAAAATCAAGTTTTTGCTTGAAACCCAATTTTACAAAATTTTACCCAAAAGGCGTTTATTTCTAATAAATGAGTATTGAAAGGAGTTTGAAATGCGAAGAAGCTTCCGAAAAGGCATAAATCGCATGCATTTAAGCAAAAAAATTTTTTGACCAATTTTTTTGGAAAGGGGTACCTCTTTGAAAAATATGAAGTTTTTGCTTGAAACCCAATTTTACAAAATTTTACCCAAAAGGCGTTTATTTCTAATAAATGAGTATTGAAAGGAGTTTCAAATGCGAAGAAGCTTCCGAAAAAGCATAAATCTCATGCATTTAAGCAAAAAAATTTTTGACCAATTTTTTTGGAAAGGGGTACCTCTTTGAAAAAATCAAGTTTTTGCTTGAAACCCAATTTTACAAAATTTTACCCAAAAGGCGTTTATTTCTAATAAATGAGTATTGAAAGGAGTTTCAAATGCGAAGAAGCTTCCGAAAAAGCATAAATCGCATGCATTTAAGCAAAAAAAATTTTTGACCAATTTTTTTGGAAAGGGGTACCTCTTTGCAAAAAATCAAGTTTTTGCTTGAAACCCAATTTTACAAAATTTTACCCAAAAGGCGTTTATTTCTAATAAATGGGTATTGAAAGGAGTTTCAAATGCGAAGAAGCTTCCGAAAAGGCATAAATCGCATGCATTTAAGCAAAAAAATTTTTGACCAATTTTTTTGGAAAGGGGTACCTCTTTGAAAAAAATCAAGTTTTTGCTTTTACAAAATTTTACCCAAAAGGCGTTTATTTCTAATAAATGAGTATTGAAAGGAGTTTCAAATGCGAAGAAGCTTCCGAAAAAGCATAAATCGCATGCATTTAAGCAAAAAAAATGTTTGACCAATTTTTTTGGAAAGGGGTACCTCTTTGCAAAAAATCAAGTTTTTGCTTGAAACCCAATTTTTCAAAATTTTACCCAAAAGGCGTTTATTTCTAATATATGAGTATTGAAAGGAGTTTCAAATGCGAAGAAGCTTCCGAAAAAGCATAAATCGCATGCATTTAAGCAAAAAAAATGTTTGACCAATTTTTTTGGAAAGGGGTACCTCTTTGCAAAAAATCAAGCTTTTGCTTGAAACCCAATTTTTCAAAATTTTACCCAAAAGGCGTTTATTTCTAATATATGAGTATTGAAAGGAGTTTCAAATGCGAAGAAGCTTCCGAAAAAGCATAAATCGCATGCATTTAAGCAAAAAAAATTTTTGACCAATTTTTTTGGAAAGGGGTACCTCTTTGCAAAAAAATCAAGTTTTTGCTTGAAACCCAAGTTTACAAAATTTTACCCAAAAGGCGTTTTTTTCTAATAAATGAGTATTGAAAGGAATTTCAAATGCGAAGAAGCTTCCGAAAAAGCATAAATCGCTTGCATTTAAGCAAAAAAATTTTTTACCAATTTTTTTGGAAAGGGGTACCTCTTTGCAAAAAATCAAGTTTTTGCTTGAAACCCAATTTTACAAAATTTTACCCAAAAGGCGTTTATTTCTAATAAATGAGTATTGAAAGGAATTTCAAATGCGAAGAAGCTTCCGAAAAAGCATAAATCGCATGCATTTAAGCAAAAAAAATGTTTGACCAATTTTTTTGGAAAGGGGTACCTCTTTGCAAAAAATCAAGTTTTTGCTTGAAACCCAATTTTACAAAATTTTACCCAAAAGGCGTTTATTTCTAATAAATGAGTATTGAAAGGAGTTTCAAATGCGTAGAAGCTTCCGAAAAAGCATAAATCGCATGCATTTAAGCAAAAAAAATTTTTGACCAATTTTTTTGGAAAGGGGTACCTCTTTGCAAAAAATCAAGTTCTTGCTTGAAACCCAATTTTACAAAATTTTACCCAAAAGGCGTTTATTTCTAATATTTGAGTATTGAAAGGAGTTTGAAATGCGAAGAAGCTTCCGAAAAAGCATAAATCGCATGCATTTAAGCAAAAAAAATTTTTGACAAATTTTTTTGGAAAGGGGTACCTCTTTGCAAAAAATCAAGTTTTTGCTTGAAACCCAATTTTACAAAATTTTACCCAAAAGGCGTTTATTTCTAATAAATGAGTATTGAAAGGAGTTTCAAATGCGAAGAAGCTTCCGAAAAAGCATAAATCGCATGCATTTAAGCAAAAAATTTTTGACAAATTTTTTTGGAAAGGGGTACCTCTTTGCAAAAAATCAAGTTTTTGCTTGAAACCCAATTTTACAAAATTTTACCCAAAAGGCGTTTATTTCTAATAAATGAGTATTGAAAGGAGTTTCAAATGCGAAGAACCGTCCGAAAAGGGATAAATCGCATGCATTTAAGCAAAAAAAATGTTTGACCAATTTTTTTGGAAAGGGGTACCTCTTTGCAAAAAATCAAGTTTTTGCTTGAACCCCAATTTTACAAAATTTTACCCAAAAGGCGTTTATTTCTAATAAACGAGTATTGAAAGGAGTTTGAAATGCGAAGAAGCTTCCGAAAAAGCATAAATCGCATGCGTTTAAGCAAAAAAAATTTTTGCCCAATTTTTTTGGAAAGGGTTACTTACCTCTTTGCAAAAAATCAAGTTAAAAAAAGTCAGTTATATTTAATTGGCGAAAATTACTCAAAATAAAATTCTATTTATCGAAGGAAATACCAAAACCATGCTTAGATACATATATGAAGAACAAACAAATACAAAAGAAATTAATTCCAACAGCTTTAACTACGTCAAAAACGAGAAAAGTTATCAAAGGTGACAAAAAAAATAGATCGGAAGTTATACAAGCGAGTGCTTAACAGTATATAAAACCGTCATAAGGTTTGAACGGACGGATTCAGTTGAAAAAATTGGCTACTACTATTTCCATGATTAAAGAGTTGCTTGTAGATCGCCACCTGAGTGGAGGCAGCAAGTGTTATTGCATATAGGGTAGCGTAATGTACTATCACACAAAATAACTAAAATTGCTTAGCAATAGAATAAGTTGGATTTTAGATTCCACGCATAGCGCAATAGTTGCAAGAGAAATTATTTTAGGTTGCCCGCTTTGTAAATAAATGTAATTAAAAATATCTGGCTTTTGTTGTTACATTCTTCTGTACATCTTCCAACGTAAGCTGTAAGTTATTGTTGTATACCTATGTATATGGACCTGTAATGTTTTTCCAAGTAATTTGTAATTTCATAACTTTAAAAGCAATGATGCCTTTTGTAGGATTTTTAATATGCATTGTCATTTTTTTTTACTATTCATTGATCCAAGGCACGTTATGAAAATTAATGTTTTGCATTTTTTTTTCGAGTACGTCGTTCGCTTCGGCAATAACATGTTGCTAAGTTTTGCAGCAAAGCAATGAATGTCCTTTTAGAATAGCAGACATTTATTACATATATAAACGTTTCTTTTCATGTTCTTAATATAACCGCCAAATGCACTTAAGATCCCAAAGAGAGCTTCTTTCCAATAAAACAATTGTGCTATTATTTAATTTATTTTTAAATCAAATATAATGAGTGTTGTATAATTTTTGTTCAGCATTTTTTAAACTTCTAGTTAACTCGTGAGGATCTTAATTATTGGCTTTCTTTTCTAAAAATCTTCGGAAAATTTTGCATGAAGAACGAATTTCAAACATTGGTTCTCGCTGCTTATACCAATTATCTAATATTGAAATTTGTTTTTCATATAGACACAGGTGTTACATATTATCAAATAAAGACAAATTTATATAAAGTGAAATTTTCAATAATGTAGTTTTCTAAGCTCTTATACATAAAATATGTATATCGATGGTCACATGTAGAAAGACCCTAAATCATATCCTTACAAAATTTACTTTTACCGCGATTCTGATAGATTACACACAAATACACCTCGTCAGAAAAATTTAGTGCAATAGTATAAAAAATAACTATTTTTCAAGCAAATTGTAGTTACAACTATTTGAGTTACTTTCTAATTGTGAGCAACGATATATAAATAGAAAAGAATTTAAATTGGTGCTAAATTTATTTCTTTTCAGTGTTGAACTAATCTATAAGGCTGATTTCGTTAATGCTAATGCAAACTATTAGTAGTCTCTCAAATCATTATAAGCAGGCATATCATAATAATTGAAGGACTAGGAATGAGTTCTCATTAGCACTAAGGAAATGCAATATAGACAAGCTTATAGTCATAATAAAATATAATTTTGAAATATAAATTTCTAAGAATATTTCCAATAAATTTAATAATCTTTTATAGGCGTTAAACTTAACTCTAAAACCAGCAGGTTAGTTACAATCAACGGCAGAAGTAGTGTTTTCTTTTTGTTTTGCTTATAACAATAATAAAATAAAAAAATACGGGAAGAATCATCTAACAGATAAATTTGAATTTAAATAGTATTTCTAAACATAAAATAAATATATTTTTTAACTTCTTCATTAAAACTGCAGTTTTGAAAGGAAGAAAGAAAACTCTAGATTTTTTTTAAATTGTAAAAAAACAATAAGAAATATAATACAATCGCTTAGAACTTGGTTTTCTTATAGTAGACAATAAATAGTTCATTCTTCTAAACTCATGTCACTAGGTTTAAAGGGTAAATTAAGTTCCTTGCACCACTTGATGACATGATTTTCTAACGCAGAGCCAGCTCTATGTACAAAAAATAGATAAATAAAATATTTAAATAACTAAAAATGTTTTATAACTTGCTAGATTTTATAAAACTTACAGATAAATTTCATTTCCCTTTACATTGTAGTCGTCACAATTACTAAAGACAAGTTCGATATCGCGCATTACTTCCTCATTGATTTGATAGGAACCCATATTGAGTTTAGATTTTACTTTTGCAAAATCCATGGGATTCTTAATGATATCGTAGTAGTCGGGCACTTCGGACTGCGAAACCGGCCTAAGAAACGGCCAAGCATGTTCGTTTTTCATTATTTTTTCCAACAGGTCATAAAGAGCTGGGCTGTTTAACGGCAAATTATCTCCCGTTCGTCTTATTGAACGTCGGCTGTTGCTTTTAACGGATTCTTGACAAGAGGAAACATTGCCATTAACCAAAGAATTTCGCTGTGATGAGTGACGTCCGGATCGTATTCTCTTGACAAGTGGTTCATCGTCTTCATTATTATCGTCCTCATCGTCAGATGAATCTATAATACATAATTTTATATACATACATATGCACGTCTAAGTAATTTAACAAAAGTAATAATTCATAACTTACCATTCGACCGACTTTTCTTTTTTCTGTTAGTTTCTTTAGATTTGCATTTACTACACACAAAGTTATAACGTGGCATACGCTTCAAGTTTATGCACTCTAAATGAAATGAATCCTTGCACCGTGTACAAGATAACTCGCTGCCATCATATGAGCAAACGTTGCATATACTTTCATCTCTGAAAAAGAAAAAAGAAAATTGTTTATAGTAACCAAACATATGTTTTCAATTTTAGTGGCAATTGGTTATACACATAAAATATTAATAGATTTAGGCCTATATATGTATATAAAAATAAGTTGTCCTATGTTCGTAATTTTATAACTCGAGAACCACTCAACCGATTTTCAAACAAGTACATGCGTTGGAAAGGTCTACTTTCACTGATAGTTTATAAAAAAAACATCGACAAATTTCTACGAATACGCGTTACACGCGCACATTTATGATGGTGTGCTTTCTCTATATAAAATGTAATATATTTTTTCTTATGAGGATTACATTTTGTCGGTATAAGGCTCTGCACAATCAAGATCAAATCAGGAACAAAGAGCAGAACGTATTGGAAGTGTGAGAGTTAGAAACAGAAGAGATCGTGAACGTAACATTGAACGCGACAATCAAAACAGGCAACAACGGAGTCAGGAAAATTTTTATTCCTTCCAGAAAATTTAATTTTTAATAAAAGACGTCCAGCAATGCGGGCAGGGTTACTCTACTATGGTATAAGTATGTTTAACGTGTAGCTCATAAAAAATATTTAATGCTTAGAACGTTATTTAACATATGTCGAAAATTATTAACTAAGAGTATTACAAGCATGAAAGATTTTTATAAATTACACTTTCAATCTTCAAACTTACTCATCAACATCGGATTGATTATTTGATTCTGTTGCTAGCTCTTTTTCATTGTCATCATCATCATTGTAATCGTGGTTGGATTGTAAATATACTTCTTCTACATCTCCGATAACGTGTTCTACTGTAACTTCGTCATCATAT
This sequence comes from Linnaemya tessellans, assembly GCA_951800035.1. Lineage (NCBI taxonomy): Eukaryota > Metazoa > Arthropoda > Insecta > Diptera > Tachinidae > Linnaemya > Linnaemya tessellans. Next base: position 169,481,857 of record OX637532.1, on the reverse strand, counting down.
TCTAGCTCGTCGTCATGGTCACTGTCATCGTCTTGCAAAACCTCTTCAATTTCATGTGATTCTAACTGTTTCTTGGTATTTCCTCTACTTCCACCAGCAATAGATAACTTTGTTTCGGACGTTACAGATGATGCATCACTGTTTTCTTCATCGACAATAAACTTGCGTTTACGTTTTTGCGTCTTTTTATTTTTAGAATCATTCTCATTTTGGAGGCCCAAGCTAGTCACACAACGCTTACAGTACCAATTGCCTTCGGGAACAGTCTTCATTTTTGGTTTCATACAGAACATATGAGTGCCACCATTACATTCGTCGCAAAGTAGCATCTTATCTGGATCACTCCCCCGGCGACAAACCATACAATTTGATTTGTTTGTTGAACGGGCCCATATAATACAATCATGCAATACGTTTAAATGCAAGAACACCTACAAATTAAATTTTCTTTTGGATTATATAAACTTATGAATCACACTTCTTGGCATACCTGAGAATAACTAGTACTTTCCATTAGTGAAATTTCCCATTGGCGCAGCCTGTTGATGGCATCTTGCTGTTTACGCTCCATCAACTCTTTGTCCTTCATAACAGGTACTCCAAATGGATGTTTTAGGAAGCGCTTCTCTACAGCTTGTTCAACTTGAAGGAGGGCTGAAGCTAATTGTCTCACATATGATCGCAAGGTGTCGGAATCCTGCAGCGAAATCCCCTCGTCGGAACTGTCCTCAGTATCTATTTCAATTGTATCGTCCAAAAACGCACCAGGGTCTCTATAAGGCGATCCAGGATAAGTACGTTCTTCGCGGTCATTATTTTCATCATCATCTGATCCATCATTTTTATTGTCTACTCTATTGCTTTCTTCTGCCGCTTGCTTAGGTGGGCCCCAGTGCAACTTAGCTTGTGGATCATAGGCGCTATTGTACACATCTCTTCTCCATTTTTCCATATCCTTCACTTTAAGGCGTCCCAGATCTCCGGTATAAATTTCACTCTCAAATTGCAAAATACGTTTAACTAACGATCCATACATAACTTCATTAAGATCGGCGCCGTCCATTGGAAACCCGAAATTTGAATTGTTATATTTGCGAGAAGTCTCATTCATCATTTGGGTTCTATATTTTTGTATTTGCTTAGAATCTACGTTCAACATATCAACAGGACAATCTTTAATGTGTTGTTGTATTAAGTCTTTCAAAGTCGTCAGTTGTTCACGTAAGTCTGACTCGCGGTGACCTAGAGGATTAAGAGATTCTATTAAGGCCTCTAAATCTTCCTTTGTATAAAAATATGCCCACTCATGTCGATCAGCGTTTTCTTTGTCATGAACAATGCAATTACGTGAATCGCCAGTGCACATAAAGAGTTCGTACTGTGGCGGTTCTTCATTGTCATTAGTTTCAGTTTTTTCGCTATTTAAATGGCCGTTTGTCAGGACATTAACGGCACTGTTTTCTTCATTTTTATTTTCCTTATCTTCTTGAGCTGTTTCAGTTTCCTTCACTTTTTTATGTGTAACTGTGCTCACGTTGGACTTCTTTTCCTCTTCAACGTACATTTTTAGCAAATATGAGCGCAGCTCTTTACGCGTTTTAGGCAGATTTGCAATATTTGCAGTAATACCACTTTTTAATTTATTTTTAGGTGGATTTTCTAGACAAACATCCATACAATCGGCACTATGTTCAACAAAAATGCCTGGCATGGATTCCAATACGTAATATTTCCGATAGGCCCGATCCATTCCCAAATAAACCAGAAAATTGAATAGGTCTCCATTAAGCTTGCAAACCTGTTGCTGAAATTTTTTATTCTCACGGTCTGATTGCGCAATAAGCTCTGCAATTTTTTTGTTAAGCTTTTCTTCCAAATTTTTACGTTTCTCTAAATCTTTTTTTACATCGTCCTCCATACACTGTTGATTGAATTCGTTATTCAAAGCACGCTTTTGTGATTGCATTCTAGATAATCTTTGATTTTCCATCGCAACAAGTATTTTCAATTCCTGCCTGGCATTACAGCTTTGTTCCATTCTCTCTTCAATCAGATTTATTGTTGCAGAATACGTCATCACCTGAGCCATGAGACATTTCATGATACGCATTATATCCACAAACGGCAGCTGATAGACGGTATATAATTTGAGAGCTCTAACAATATGAGGGTATCGTTTTCGCAATGCTAACCCAGGATCCTCGGAAGAAGTATAACCGTTTCTATACATAATACGCCATTTTTCGGCAGACTTGCTTTTCACAAGAGCCCCAGAAGAGAGAAAGTGTAAACGTAAAACTTCGCTTACTGTTAGCGCATCTAATGGTAGTTCATTGATCTTAAACGAAAAATGACGCTTTGCGTACTTGTGGGACCAGAATGGAATGGCTTCATCTCCTCTTATGTATTCAACAGCACATTCATCCTCCTCCTCACGTTGGAGATCCATAATAGTCCCTAACAAAACCAGAATGATATCGGAAAGTGGCCCCGCAACTTCTCTCATTGTAAATGATCGAGTCATTTCGTGGAAACTCAAATTTCCACGAAATACTTCAACTCCTGACAACAGCCCAACGAATGTATGCATGAACTCTCGTAACATAAATGCATCTCCAACCAATTTCATAGGTAAACATGTACGAACTGGACTATACGTTGGCATTGGCCGTTGGTCTGTTCTCTCTAAATCATCAGTTTTCGTGAGCAGCTCTCTACATTCTTCTTCAATTCTTTCTAAAAGTTTCGCGCGTTTTTCTGCTTTTTGCCGCATTTGTTCTAATAGTTGTTCTTCCTTCTCTCGCCTAACACGTTCCATTTCTTCTTTTAATGATTTAGCCTTTGCTTCAGCCATTTCTGTCTTTGCTTTTTCTTTGGATTTGTCTTGGGAACTGGTCCCCTTACCAGAAACTTTGCCGTTTTCAGACTTCTTACCGAAATAATTGTTAAGTGTTGATTGCTTTTTGGACTCATCTAGCTTCTTTATTTTCGCAGGTGTAAAATGTGGCATTTTGCCTATAAATATTTTACTGAACGTAAGCTTTTGATCTGTTATATACTTTTTATATGATTCTGGATTTGGTCTCAAAATACCATCAACGCGTACAACATTATTTTTAATGAACATTTGCAAATTCTCTGATGTAAATTCAGACCTTTGTCGCCTCACTTTGTCAAATGAAACAGCAGTTTCAGTTTGTGGCTGACCACGTAATCTCTTTAATTTATATATCAATTTCTCTGTTTCTTCATATACACCATTTTCCGGCACTTTCTTATTTGGCGATTCTATATCGCTAACAATATACGGCACATATTTATTTTTTTCAAGTATCTGCACCTCTTCATTAAGAAAAAATCGTTTGCGCAAAAACCGAAATGTTACAGCGTTCAGAACATTTAAGGAACTTTGTTTAGCATGTTCTATAACCAGCATTACGGGTGGGCGCAGGCTATTCTTGAACGTTTCCATTTTTTTACGGGCACGTTTTTCGCTTTTTAAAGCCTCAGCATAAGTAAGATTATCCTTACCGGTTGATTCACATTGCCACACAGTGGAGTTAATAGCAATCACATGCCGAAAGTAATCCCTTCATTTGGAATATTCAATTTTGTTAAACATTTTATATCAATTACAAATGGTAGACTTACTCATACTGTTTAAACATCTCTTTGGTCACCTCACAGTAGAAAACTTCTTCATTATCTTGAAACGTTTCATCTTTGTTTTTAGAGGGAGCGTTATCGAAGCCATCACGTTTACAAATAGGCATTTTCTAAGTGGAATAGTATAAATTATTTTTATATTTGTTGGTGTTGCTTAAAATTTTCTTTCAGAACTTCTTGTTTATACAAGAGCGTGTGTGTGTGTGTGTGAATAAAAATATTGTGACACAAAAAAAATTTCATGCCACAAGAAACAACGACCAAAGTTATTACTATATATGTATATTTCTTGTAACCGTTCACACTTAAACTCAATATTTAATAACAAATAATGTTTTTCACAAATTTTGAACGTAATTTTTTTCTTATTTTATACAAAGTAAGATATTTTAAGTAAAATTGAAGCGCGAAATGTTTGATGTGTGTTTGGCGTGCTTTTTTTCCTTTTTTTAAAGTTACCAAACTACAAATGCGCAAATGCTAAGAAGTGATCCCAGACGTTGTCAAATGATTCCATTATGCATAACCATTTTCCAATAAGCGTGGCCATTTGGCTTTTCGAAGTCCAAATCCCTCTTTTACACGAGCAAACTGAGTTTATACCATGACCTGTAAAACTCAACATTTATAATATGAGAGAAAGCCAATTATAAATTAAAAAATTCTACGAAGTGAATACAAAGAATTGTCAAAAACTGTTTCAAATTTCCCGCAAGGGATAATTATAGTCCTTCTGAAGTTTCTATAGTAATCGAAAACGGTTAAGACATTATAGAAACGTTTCGGACTAATATCACATATCGACTTGCAATATTTATTTCCAAACATAGGTAACAACATCAGCAGCAGGACGTCACATATATGTTCATGTACAAGTTCTGAGATGGAACATAATACCATGATACCATTATCAGGTATATGCAAAGCGAATTCATTACAACAAAACAACTTTTTTGTGAAACACATGGTACCATGCAAGGCAGATTAAACAGGTACTCTTACTAGCGCAGTTGTCCACTATTTATTCTCCAGACAACTGACAAATGCAAGGGAAATTAATTTTCAGGTGCAAGTACAGGGTAATATACGTTAATGTAGAACGATTATTTAATTAAATAAGCATAACCACTACGTTTGCGATATATAAATTTAATTCACATGCAAATTGTAAAAAATTAAGAACTGCTTAGCACGTGCTGATGTGATAAAATATAAGCAGCTCTATGTATATCAATTCATCCACAAATGTCAAAATACTCGTTTGACATACAAAGCTGTTTGACAATAAAAGAAGAACATTTTAATTCGCCTTCGCCGCGGGTCTACCTTATATTGATATACCTTGGCATAATACCATAAAATTTTCTTTCACAGCAAAAACGTTTTTTGTCAGTTTATGTTATTAGTGGAAAAAAATCTAAGAAGAGATCAAGAAATTTGACAACTAGTTTCCAATTACTTGAAAAATAAGTTTAAACAACTTTCTTGCAATACACATGCAAATATATATCTCCTGTGATTATGACAATTGATTCCAAGCTATTTACTCCATGGTGTGGGTGCTGTTGGCTGAAGTAGTAGAACACAAGACTATGAAGCGGAGGGTCCTGAGTTCAACCCCGCGCTGAGTCATGAAATATTCTGTTGAATTCTTCTGATCAGCATTAGTGCACGGTTGTGTTAGTTGTTGCCAGCCTATTTCAATGATGAAGGCATAGCCCTGGTCACTGAACATAATTGGCAGCGACTGACACGATCATGTACTAAAAAAGCACAGTAACAGCACCCTCTTCGTCGGTCCTGTAGGAAAAATTGGCCGGCGAAGTAAAAAGGTTGAAATATCTACAAGAAACTCTCTATCTTCTCATCTTTCTTAATCTGTCCCTTCAATACTATCCTGTTGTTGAGATGACTTTTATTGAAAGAATAAAATACAAAATTCAGTATACATAAAAAAGATAAATGCATTGTTGCAATATTTCATTTAATGGCATAAAGATCAGTGTTGAAAAAACAAATTAATGGTTTCCAGTACTGAAAAGGAGTTATTTCATTTTATAAATACATATATTACTAACACCCCTTCTCAATATTACAAATATTGTTCAAAAAATATATTTATATAAATTTACAAAAATATTTTGTATTTAAAAAAAATAATTTAAATCAAATTAATTACATAAGCCAATTTGATTAATAAACTTTGAAATTTTTAACTTTTGTAAAGGCTTAGTTAAAATATCGGCTAACATTGAGTCAGTAGGACAATAAGAATAAATAACTTTCATTGACCTATACAAGTCTCGAACAAAATAATATTTTACATCTATGTGCTTACTTCTAGGCGAAATCTTCTCATCTTGAAGCATTTTAAGACAACTTTGATTATCTTCATAAATGATAGGATTTTGCACATCGATTCCAAATTCATTCATTAACTGGATAATCCACAAAAGTTCTTGAGTCGCCTCTGCAAGTGCCACGAATTCAGCTTCAGTAGATGAAAGTGTAACGTTTGCCTGTTTTCTACTAGCATAGCTTATAACAGCATCACCAAGCTTAAAAATGTATCCACTTGTAGATTTGCGTTCGTTTGTATCACCTGCCCAATCGGCATCAGCGAATCCGCACACCTTTAGTTTCGATTTCGATCCCACACACAATTTCAAACTCTTAGTGCCTTTTAGATATTTGAAAATTCTTTTAACCTCTGTCCAATCGCTTTCATTTGGGCTGTTTATTTTACGAGACAAAATTGATACCGCTACTGCGATGTCAGGACGAGTATTGTTTGAGACGTAAAGCAATGAACCTATTGCTTTTCGGTACATATTATTGTCCTCTAACATTTTGGTACAACTCGTTTTCAAATACCCGGGATCCATGGGAACAAAAGAAATCTTTGCATCTTGAAAATTAAATTCATTTAGTAATTTATTTATGTACTGCTCTTGGGATAAATAAAATATTCCATCATTGAGTTGAACTTCAATTCCCAAGTAAAGTTGTAAATTACCCAATTCAGTTATTTCAAAATGTGATTTTAAAATTCTTACAACATCTGCTATTTCTTGATCTGTTTTTGAGGCCACCAGAATATCGTCAACGTAAATTAATATGTACGTTATAAATTCGCCCTCGCCCTTTACATATAAACAAGGTTCGGCCCTTCCCCTTCTGAATCCCGAATCTATCAAGATTTGATTGATTCGAAGATTCCAACACCGGGCTGACTGCTTTAGCCCATACAAACTGTGTTTTAGCTTACAGACAAGACTTTCTTTTCGAGGTATAGCAAAACCTTCAGGTTGTTTAATATAAATATCAGTATCCAACTCACCGTATAAAAATGCAGTCTTTATGTCGATGTGGCACACCCTCAGTTTTCGGTTGCTTGAAATGGCTAACAAACTTCTAAACGTCGTCTGCTTTACAACTGGTGCGAAAATTTCATCGTAGCTTTCGCCATACTTCTGCGAGAAACCCCTTGCAACCAATCTTGCCCTATACTTTTTCGCGCCATCTGCATTTTGCTTCAGTTTGAAGACCCATTTGCAGCCAGTCAATTTACCATTAGACGGTAATTCCACCAGATCCCATGTTCTATTATCGTGCAGTGCTTTAATTTCTTCTTTCATAGCACCTAGCCACATATCGCAATCGGGTCTAGATATAGCTTCATCATAGCTAACAGGTTCAGTGGTTGTGTAAACTTTATATCCGTACTTCTTCGGGGGCACACCTTTGTTTAATCTTGATGAAATTCTATGACTTGAACTTGGTTCACCCTTTACTTCAGAATCAGACGATGACGACAACTCCTCTGCGGACACAAAACCATGAAAATCTTCAGTACTTATTGATTCAACTTCTTCTTCCGGTTCTTCATTTGTTGGCGATTGAGTAATTTCAGTACTTGGATTTGAAAAAGACGCAACTCCTGTTTCTATATTTGAACTACCTCCCACTTCCACAGCTTGAGACGAACTACCACCTGACTCCAAAAATCGCACATCACGACTAATAATGACTTTCTCAGAACTGCAATCCAACAAACGGAAACCTTTCGATTCATCAGCATAACCCAGCAAACGACACTTCACAGCAACACTATCTAATTTTCTGCGCTTTTGTTTGTTGATGTGTGCATATGCAATAGCACCAAAAATACGAACATGGTTTAAATTGGGAGTCTTGCCAAACCACAACTCATAAGGTGTGAAATTTACCACAGACGATATTAAACGATTTTGTATGTAATTTGCATTATTGACAGCCTCAGCCCAAAACTTGATGTTTACATCTGCATCAAATAACATACACCTAGCCATCTCCATTAAACTACGGTTCTTCCTTTCCGCAACACCATTTTGCTCCGGCGAATACGGGCACGTTAATTGATGAATAATGCCTTTATTTTTTAAATAATTATTCATCTTCTGGTTCACGAATTCACCGCCACGATCAGTTCTAAGAATTTTTAGACGCTTACCAAACTGGTTTTCTGTTTGCTCAACAAACTCCTTTATTTTATCAAATGCCAAGTCTCCAGGAGTTTGATTTTGCATGGGGCCGCACAAATCTGCATGTACTAGTTCCAAGATCCCATTGGTTTTAGATTCTGACGCCTTGGGAAATGGGTTTCTTGTCAGCTTAGCCTTTAAACACACTTCGCAGCTATTTTCACAATTACATTTACTTGTGCTAACACCTTCTACCAGCCCCTTTGCTATTGTTGACTTTATTGCATTAATATTTTTGTGACCAAAACGACGATGCCAAACATGGATGCAATCACTTTTGCAATTTGATAATTTATTTGCCCTGTTGCTGTGATTTAATACAAATAAATTATTAATTAACGTTGCCTTAGCATAAATATGGCCGTTCTTAGAAATTGAACAACCATCCGGCTTAAAATTCACATTATAACCACCAAGTGTCAGTTTATGCACTGAAAGCAAACTGCCGTCTATTTCTGGCACAAAAAGAACATTCTTCACAAGAATTTCGTTACCTTCACAAAATAACTTGCAGTCACCAACACCACCAGCTTTTATTTCTGTGCCATCAGCTAAATATACGGCATCCACTTGTTTCTTGTTTATATTTACAAAGTATTTTTCTTCACAGCACATATGACATGTCGCAGCTGAATCGACAAACCACTCACCATTGATTTTACCTTTTAACACACCAAAGCAAACGTTCGCGCCGTCATCCTTCACTATATTCGCGCGGTTTTCGTTGACATTTTGTTGCTTAAATTTCTTTTTGTTCGGACAATTTCTTTTAAAGTGACCGGGTTTATTGCAATTAAAGCACTTTGGTACAAACTTCTTTTTCTGTACCTTAAATGCTGATTCTGTTTCTGGTTCGCCAGTTGAAATTCTTTTAAATTCTTGAAGTAACTTCTCTGTTACAAAATCAAGCGTAAGATCAGCTTCAGGTCGCATCTCCAACGACGAAATTATAGGGTTGTAATTTTCAGGCAATGTACCCAGCAAAAACGCCACTGCCTTGTGCTCCTCAATCACCTCCCCCAAATCTCTCAAACGATCATAAATTGTAAGAAAATCATGTATGTGATCTTCCATGGTTTTGCCACTAATCAAGCGCATAGAAGACATTTGCCGTAATAGACTTACTTTATTACTTATATTGATTTTTCATGATTCTTCTTTAACGTGTCCCAAAATTGCTTCGCTGTCTTTAGCTGTTTAATTAATACCTTCTGCGACTCCTCCACTGCTAAACCAATAACCGCTCTTGCTTTACCATCACGCACTAACCATTTACCATCAGGCACCTGCGGAGCATCACCGACAACGACATCCCACAATTCCCTCTCCAGCAACAGTAACTCCATGTTGAATTTCCAAACATGGTAATTGCTGTTTGTCAATTTTGGAAATTGTGCACAAACCGTGTTCATGTTGTTCATTTTAATTATTTAACAGCAATTTCAATTATTTAACAATTTAATGACTATAAAACGAATTTAAAAACGCGAGACTGGGCCCATAACCTGTTGTTGAGATGACTTTTATTGAAAGAATAAAATACAAAATTCAGTATACATAAAAAAGATAAATGCATTGTTGCAATATTTCATTTAATGGCATAAAGATCAGTGTTGAAAAAACAAATTAATGGTTTCCAGTACTGAAAAGGAGTTATTTCATTTTATAAATACATATATTACTAACATATCCCCTCCTTTCTAGTTCCGCGCAATGCACTGCATAAGTAGGGGTCATCCCCTGGGTGCTGGTTTAAGATAAAAAATAATATACATATATAAGGCGGCGGTATCACGGCAACATATGTAACATTGGACCTTTATCTTTGCTACTGTACCTCACATAGGGTCTACGTAACATAATATGCAAGATGACAGCGTCAAATTCAATCGCGAGAGCGAATTATGTTACGTGTAGACTTCAAATCAGTGTTATCTCGATCTTATAAGATTTTCTATGAGACCGTTGTTATAAGAAATCCTATAACAACATCTTACACAAGGCGAATTCATACCAGGTGGCCTTAGTTCAGAAATTGGTGCTTACCATGGCGAATTAATTATTAGCCTACGTAATCGTCAGCTGTACGATATTCAAACACGGCAGTAAATCGCATCTACATATGTATGTACACATCAAGTGGTCGAATTTTTCCAGGTGGTACGATCACCAGTGACAACATATACTATGTATCCTTCCAAAACATGATTTAAAAAAACCTATTTTTTATTCATATATTAAGTACTTTACTAACAAAATACGTGGTACATACAATATACCTATAAATTTAAATAGTTCTTTGGATGCATTTAAACTTAAAAATACACAAATTTACGTATATATACATACATACAACTATGTATTTGTGATTACATTAACATAATTTATATCTTTAATTAAACATATTAAAAAATTTATTCCATTACTTAAAAGTTGTTAAGAGTTTGAAGAACTGTTGAAAGAAACTATACATTTCTCAAGGACAGATCGTCAACAACAGCATTCTATTAGGACAAGTTATTCTTGCAAATTGTTAATACCTAGGGAAATTTGCTCTATAGAGTTTTTGGGACAGCTGTTGTGTTTGTACATACATACATATGTATCTAGATATTTAATGCAGAGTATAGACAGTATTTAATTCCGTACTTATCGAAGTTTTTGACATACACGATACTACAAATCGCGCTAATTCATTCCAATGCATAAAGCTAATTTTAAAATATATAGCAAAATAACTGCACTTTGTTTTCTCAAAAAGAAAGATATGAGGACTCATTTGCATATTCCGCTATATTAACCGAAATCTTTTAGTTGTGAGGTTTACTTATGAAAATATATAGAACGATCGCGTAACTTGTCGAGTTTTTAATGATATGATGAGAGATCTGTATGAAAGAACTCTATCACTACTCAACTCTGCTTATGTACTTTCGAAAACATGTTCTTTAAAATCAAAATATTTAAATGTTAATACTTAAAATTATTTGTATAAAAAATAACTTAAGAACTTAATTAAATGTCTTCCGAATAACTTTTAGATTCTTTTCGTAACCACTCCAATATTTTCTGATAATTTTTATTCATCCAATTGACATTGACTTGTACATGCTCTACAATTTGCTGAGATAAACGACTATTATCCTTTAACTCTTCCGTTACGAATTCTTCTAATTCCTTTAAATGATATTTCGAATTAATACGTTTTGTAGCGAATTTTAATATTGTATTAAAATTTGACATCGAAGAACCCAAACTGAAAATTAAATTTATAAATCAAATTATTTAGTCCTTTTAATATTGTATAACTAACTTACTATACTTTTATGTCCTCCCAATTGTTGCGTATAAAATCGAAAGCCATTTTTTGTCCCACTACGTTCGATGATACTGCTGCAAACACTCGATAAACATCTTGTTTTCGTATGCCCATATTTCCACTTATCGAATAACGTAAGTATCTTGATAATATCCAGGGTTCCTTGGAACATCCTAGGGCGGTTAAAATAATTTCTTTTTCAGTTGAAACACTTGATTTTAAATATCTTTCAAACGCAAATTCCCACTCGGCTTCAGTGCCATATTGCACAGCTGTACAGTAGACAATACCGCGCAGATTTGGTGAAATTCTAGCAAAATATAAAAAGTAATTAAATCCTATTTCACAGCATTCAAATACGGATTTTAAAATGTTACGGATTATTTGCGTCTGGATTAGGAACTTGTACCCAATTCTGAAAATGTCTAACGCTTTCGGATATACAATCCTGATGACCCAAATGACAAGCCATGTTTAAAATTTCAACACGCTTAAAATGCTCCAACATATCATTTTCATCTATGGAATCTTTGAAGCCCAATTCATTGAAAACTTTATTTACTAATTTTAAAAGGTAATTCTACAAAATATCAAGTGAAATTTTAAATTAAGATGAAATTCGATAAAAAGAATTACGTATCTCACCTTAAACAAATCATAGTCGCCCTGACTAACAAACATCGAGTCAATAAATTGAAAGGCATTCACAGCAGATTTCCAGGGAGCATGGTCGTTTTCATTTGTTAAGTAACGTGTTAAGTTTAAAGCTACATCATAATCTAAGTAACCTCCTCTGGCCAAATTCATAGCATCGTCTATCAACTGTGCCCTATTCGATGGAGCAATTTGTTTGAATTTCTGGACATCCATCAAATGTCTAGTAATTGTTTGCCAATTAGCCAATTCATAATTTATTCGATAGTAACCACTTTGCTGAATATTAAATATAATCCAGTCGGCTGCTGTTAAGTTGCTGCTTTCAATTTCGTAAATTTTCGCTCTAGGTATCCAAGTCAAGGGCCGCGTATTTTCAAAATTCAACTCATCCGAGGTGGTGAAAGTAATTGGTATCCACCAGAGAGCATCTTCTTCTTCAGTTTTATTGCTTTGATTTTTCGTATTTTCATAAACGAAACGTTGCTGCTCCAAACGTATTACATTGGTATTAGGATGCTTGGAAACATGTACTACTGGAAAGCCAACTTGTAAAGTCCAGGTATCCATGATATCCTTGACTGTTGTGTCACGATCTAACAGACCTTCAAGCTTTGCTTCCAAAGTCAAAGCATGCCACAAATCATCTTGTTCGGCAGAGCTGTAGGCCCTATAATATAATAACTTTTAGAAATGTTTGAATCTTTTGTATATTGTCACCTAAAAGCCATAAGACCGTAACTAAAAAAAGTCAAAATATTTGTCTCTTAATTACCAATCAAAAAGTACATATAAAATTTATTTATTCATTACGTTCTTCAGGATTTTAGGTGACGATATACATACATATATGTATATGTATACACTCGTATGTACATACATACATACTTGTGTATGTAAATAATTATAATTATTTACGGGTATTTACATTTCCTTCAAATAACGGTGTAAACCGCGCCGGAATATAGTTGAGGTTAAGAAGTGGCTCATCATTCTAATGATCGTTGATCCCTTGCCATACGAAATACGATCAAATATCTCCGTGATCTCTTCGGGATTGTCAACTTCTACTGATATTTTATGTGATGTTGATAAAGCATCTAATTGAAAAACATTTTGTAATTCGTTGACCACAAATTGATCCATTGTCTTCCATTCGGGATGTATGGCATCTACAGTTAAATATTCCATATAACTAGCAAAACCTTCATTCAACCAAATGTCTGACCACCAACTTGGTGTCACCAAATTTCCAAACCATTGATGGGCCAATTCATGACCCACCACTGACGCAACGCGCTGCTTATACGTCGAAGCTGAGACACCTTCCTCAAACAGCATGGTGGTTTCCCTAAACAAAGTTTTATTTATTCACATATATATATATATATATATATATATATATATATATATATATATATATATATATACTTATGTATATGTAGATAAAATATGGCTGATTAATTTTGAATGAACATAACATACCTGTAGGTTATAAGACCCCAATTTTCCATGGCTCCAGCTTGAAAATCCGGCAATGCAATCATGTCGATTTTGGGCAGCGGAAACTTCAAATCGAAAAATTCTTCTAAAAATTTTAATATCTTTGGACCAACGCTTAAGGCATAGGAGGCGGATTGTATGGCATCATGTCTAGCCCACACAGAGAAGTTACCATCCGACAGTTTGCTAAAATCAGATATACTAAACGCAACCAAGTATGTTGACATTGGCAGAGACTCATAAAAATAATCCCATTCATAGTCTGTTAAAGTTTCACTGTTGAAAATGTGACATTTTTAATAATTTCTTCATTTTAATAAGTTTATATTTATTTATTAGATATCCTGCAATAGATATGTAGTTATCTTGTGAACAAGGTACAATTGCTTGTTAAAAACTATTTGTTTTAAAGTGATCAACTTTGATTACAAAATTTATCAGCAGCTTTCGATAGAGAACTAAAATGTTGGGTTGGGTAGAAATACCAGAAAATTATCCTGGACTGTGGGAAATTGTGAGAAAGCTTTTGGTAGCGTTCCTCTTCTCTTATCTTGTAAAAAAAATTTAGTGTCGTTGCAAACCTTTTAGCAAAAAACAAGCAAACTGAATATCACGGAACGGGAAGATTTGCGGTTATTTCTAACAAAACTGAAACTAAATATTGATATGTGGTCAAGCCATCAAGGACATTCCTCCCATTACAATTATGACCAGTTTGTGATTGTAATTGTAGAAGCTAGTTTACGTTATTAATATTTAAAATTAATTATAATTATTAGGACTGTTACGAGTTCTCTTAATGAAATAGATGATTATTCTTTGCGTCGCGAGTACATATCAAAAAATTCAAGTAGGATGGAGTCACTTTTTTTATTTGCCAACTTTACTTTTTTGACATCCACTCACAGTACAGTAAATTCATTACGCACATCTTACTTTTTTCGAAAACTATTGATTCGTGGTTGAAGCTCATCTCCCACATTTTTGCTTGAGAATATGGTAGAAATGTAGAAGAGGAGTAAACTTAACCCTCAATGACAACTTGTTTTAAAGGGTATCCGTATTTCTTCTTCCTTCCGTTCAATGTGTGTACTGATACATATGTATATATGCACGTATGTATGTATGTATTACGTACAGAAAGATTCCAAAGTTCACTATATCTATCATCTACCACTATGGTACACTTGATGTTAAAATTCTTTCAAGAAAACCAACCCAGTACAAAAAATATTTTACTTACTGTTTTTTAGTTTCTATTATTGGCATATTTGAAACAGTTGACATATTCTTGGGTCTCGCTATATTCAATGTGAAGTTGGCCTTTAATGCTGGTTCATCAAAACAGGGAAACGCCCTGCGAGCGTCAGTAGCTTGAAATTGTGTAGATGCCAGCCACCTGTAATTGTTGGAAAATTATTGTATAAAAAAAATATACAATATTGTATGTAGGCTTACATTAGGGTCGCCCTCTTCTGTATGAAGAAAACAGTATTAAAATGTGTACAACAAGTGATCATATCGATTTAAATATTTTAGAGGTGACACAAAATTATTTAAAATTAAATTTATATGAGGCGAAACTATTTTGACGTTTTTTTGGGGATAAAGCAAATAGCTACAAAAGTGCCGAAAATGTAATTGTTCAGAATGTATTACTAGTTTTAAAGAAAATGTTTTCCATTTGATTGGTAACACAACACATAGTTGCAGATACTCCCATGCTTAAAATTTTATACATTATGAATTAATTTTAAAACTATTTCCAAACTTCGGTTTTAATGAAAAACAGATAATCTTTGAAGCACCAAGTCGCCCATCAGCTACTGTTGATCCATTTCTTTTCTTATGGATACAGCAGCAAATAAAAACATAAATTTTCGAATAAAAGTACTGGAATACAAATATCCAAACTTTAGCCCGTTTTATTTATGTCACTGCAAACACTTCAGGAATCCCTTTAAACTTTTTAGTTTCATAAGCAACGTTACGATGCTTACTCAACTCAACTATGAATTAAATTCATTTTCTGTTAATTCTTATAATACACATTTAGACACTGATGATATGTCTAGTTTAGATTCTTGATAAATGAATCGAAAATCATTCGATTTAATCTCTTTACGACGAGTTTGGAAGACACTAATTTTACTTTGTAATTGTATTGCTTCCTGCTTGACTTTTCCGTTTTTTTGGCCGATATTTGGAAATGTTAATGACATAAAGTACACTAATTTAGGTATATTATTATCTTCAGGACTTTGAGCAACCTCCAAATATTTTTCAAACGATTTCAGAACAAAATTGGTATGTGAATACACATATTAAACTTTTTGGATTATTTACACATTTCAATAGGGTGAAATGGAAAAAATGAAATATTTATTTATTTGCGGACCACCCACCCTAATGTACATTTATGCATAGGAAAGGAGAAATATGTTTAATTGGTATTTAAGTTAGACATTCCTGTATGAACGTCTTTCTTACCCGCTACCTACCTCGTTTCATTTCGCACCTTGTAAGAACTACGATAGAATCCTTGCAAATAGTCTTGTATTAAGCCACTAAATTTGATTTTAATTACGTATTCGGTATTTCTTAAAAGTTTGTCATACAATTCAACAATGAAAAATTGCTTGGCCTCCAGTAGATATTGTTTACGTATACGTAATTCAGCATTCCCCACATCGAATCCACTGCTTTTCTTTGTACTATTGAAACGTCGCTTATCGGATGCATTTTCAAGTGGCAGAATGACAACATTATTTTTTGAAATATCTAAATCTATGGCATGCATTGTTACGTTGTAACAATCCTCCAGGACCAAAATACGAATATGAACTTCACCACTAAATGTGAAGTTACCTTCGTACAAGTAGGGCTCCAAAGAAATATTGTACTTTAAGGGTTTTATTGAAGTTGGCAAACGTACATCCTGCTCGTATGTACGCTGTGTAGATTCAGTGGCATTTTGTTCGTTTAATTTGTGTCTCATGGGTATTGCAGTACATACAATATCTTCATCTTCATTTGGTATTAAGTCATCACAGGTTGCAAAATTGTATACTATGAAGGAGACGGTAAGTAAAGTGCAGATAAAAAATGCTCCCAGTAGCAATAAAGTGCTACATGATAGTGTGTATCCCCTTCTATGAGTGATGAAATGTGTAGTTGTGGTATTGTTCCCACCCGATCGTTGGGAATCCATATTTAAATTTTCATGCGGATGGGTAACCATACCAGCCAACCTATCAACCGAATTGCTTGCCAGGCCAGTTCTCTTTGTATTATTCAATTTTAGTTATTATTAACTTTTGTTGAATACAATCTATATCACTCTTTTAGTTCACATTAAATTCAATAAAACTGAAAATAAAATTTTAAATTTTAAAATAAATAAGTATGAATAATAAATATTTGTATCTCACAAATTGAATAATAAATATTTGTTTTAATAATAAAATTTTTTTTTATTTTTAAAAGGTTATCTCTTGTTATTTTAGCAAACAATATAATTAATTATCTCTGCTTAAAAAGAAATCAAACTGTGCGAATCCCTTAAAAGAATTATTGATTATTTATTGTATTATTGTTTGCTTAAGCCAAATGGCAAATTTTCAGGAATCTTGTTCCACTTATACAAAACCTATTCCACAACCTCATGGCCTGAAATTCTTCTTAATAATTCCTATATATTATCAGATTGTAAATATGCCCCCTGAAGCCTCGCTTAACTTCAATATGTTGCAGTTTTCATTAAAGTATTCTACATTACGAAGAATAATGGTTGCTTTCCAAACTCAATCTCTAATTGAGGGTACTGGTGGTTGGCGTAGTTAACACGAGGCTATAAAACCGATTTCGACTACGCGTTCAGTCATGAATATGGTGCCGAATTCTTCTAATCAGTATTAGTTTTGGTCAGC
Source organism: Linnaemya tessellans (assembly GCA_951800035.1). NCBI lineage: Eukaryota > Metazoa > Arthropoda > Insecta > Diptera > Tachinidae > Linnaemya > Linnaemya tessellans. The sequence continues at coordinate 169,464,263 of OX637532.1, read as the reverse complement.
CTGAAGATTAGTGTTAGCGATAGATAACATCATGTACTAAAGGTAAGAGTAACAGCACACTCCTTCATCGGACCTTTAGCAAGATTAACATACCTACAAAAAAGTTCCCTAGCTTCTCGTCTTTCTTCATCTGTCCTCTCAATACTATCCCCTCCTTTCTAGTTCCCTGACTGCTGGCTAATAAAATAATTCGAATTGTTTTCCGGGTTCCATTCGACCACGTTATGTTGGCCATGCTTTGAAATCTGTTTAGGGAGAAGGTTACGTTCTATTTAAAAGAAAAATGTTTTGGTATGATGGCGACGAGATTTCTACTTTATCAATGGCTTTACGGATGAAGTCACATTGCCGGGCAAATGAAATGTTTTTCTATTTTCTAATAATAAACCATCACATATTTTTATTGTGATGAAAATCATTTGTGATTACAGGGTACACATTTTTTCGCCGGTAGATAAATAATTTGTTTCTGTTGTGGAGTTTGTTTCATATAAATAGTGACATTTCTATGTAATATATGTTTTAAATTAAAAATATTTCATAATTTTTGCATACTAGCAAGAATCCAAGGACATATAAGACGCCAGTATATGTAAGTTTAAAGTGTTTTATTTTCATAACAGTTTGTGTTAACTATTGAGTTTAAGACATCAAGGAAAATGCTTAAAATAAAATAAAAATATAAAATGGTAGCGGAAAGTTAAAAGTAACCTCTTTGATAATAGATAGGAGTAACATATAAAAAAAAATTATCTACTGCTGCGATCATCCCATTCTTTTGACTTATTAATGAAACAATTGGCTAAAAATTAAGTTAACTACAGAAGATAAACAATTTGTTGCAATGTGTTACTACCGCGTGTGCAAATAAGAGTATACGATAATATGTATATATTCTTAATTACTACAAAGTAAATAAAATTAAGCTGATGTAGTATTATAAATACATGTACCCATATAAATAGTAATTGGGGCTAGCTACATGTACATGTATGTACATACATCCATATCTACTGCAAACATATTTTTACATGTGGTCCCAACCAACCCTCTTAATGAGTCAGAATTTCAAATAATTTTTTCTCTAAATTGAGTAGTAAATGTGTATATGCTTGCACATACATATACATATAAATGTATATAGACAGTAGTGGTCATAACCGTGTCGAATTTTTATTGGCTGGCTCAATATACATACATACAGCTGACATTTTGCTAAAGAGCCATATATTGAAACTCCACAAGCGGTATGACAATCAAGCGAAAATTTAGCGTTTGCACAAACCGTGTGCGCTGTTTATTAAGGTATTTGTTTGTTCCCAGCACTCAGGGAATGATGCCTACATATGCAGTGCATTTCGCCGGAACTAAAGAGGAGGAAATAAGTGTTGCGAAGACTGATGAAGAAACATGGGAAGATTGATAATTTTTCCATCTATTTTAATCTTTACTTTGGCGGCGAATTTTGCTACAGTGCCAATGAAGGAGAATACGACACGTTGAATATTTTTCAAACTGTTTGTCCTATCTAAGGTGAAAATTTATTATTTTAGTGAAACTTATCCATAACAACTATGTTATGTTAATTAACTGCTCATTTCAAAAATTTTGCATACAAAATTTGTCACATAATTCTTTAATAAACATAAAATATTTTTGAAACTATTACCGAAAGTATTATTGCTATATTAAATTCAATGAAGACTGATAGACTATTGTTCGTAATGTGTTTAATTCAGAAAGTCAATATCAACTTAAGAGCCCCACAGACATCGTTCATTTTGCTCAGTTTTAACCGTACAGTTCAAACTGTACGGTTAAAACTGCTAGTATGTGGGCAAAAACGGACGTTCTTTTGGAACGTGCCAAAAATCTGTTGCGTCTTGATTTTAACCGTCGGGTTTCACACGTGTTCGTTCAAAACAGCTTGTGTGTGGGCCAAACACTAAAAAAGGACAACTTTTGCCAATGTAAAATACTGAAAATGTAAAAATTGCTGATTCGCGTGTTTATATACATTTGCATATATATTTTTGTTTTGTTTTGTTTTGGTTATTGCGAAGAAGAAAAGAACGTATAGTGTATGTGCATGGTCGTTGTACGTGTTAAACCGTACAGTTTTACCCATTCCGTTTAAACTGTTAACAAGAACGAAGTGTGTGACCACCATTAGTACTCATGTGTAATTTTGCTTAACAGCATATACACGTGTGCTCATATTTTGACCACCACTGCATGTATGTGTGAGACATGTACATACAATGTAAACACGAATGTTAAACACTAAATGAAATCTGTTTACAAATCATTTGCGAATTTGTATGGAAATATATTTGTTTGCTTAAATAAATTATTTTTCTTCAAATATATAATTAAATTTTAATCTTTCCTATCCATTTCTATGGAAAATTAAAATATTTATTTTAGCTTACAGATTAGCACCACTCGCGTATTGAAGTGATTACCACGCATTTTTTTCCTTCGATTTTAGGAAGGTTTTCCATTGTTGGCATGACCGACGTAATATGTTCCGATCAAGCATCGTTCATTCAGCAATTACCACAAGATGTGCATGTAAGTAGTATTAAACAAACTAAACAAAATTTTTTTAAATTTAACTGAGCACTACCAAAACGTTTTTGTAAACGAAATGCTTCGAAAATGTCATCAAATGAGATGAAAAGTAGAAAATTTTTATATACATACATATGTATGCTTTTACTGCTGGAAAAATAATTCGACAAAATTCTATTTTCAATATTATTTTGGAAATGTCTCTAAATATTTTCTACAACTCTTGTAAAATTTTCCAATTTTACACATTTTTTTAAGATTTTTATATTGCCGAAATTTTTTCAATTTCTGCTGGTTGACATTTCGAATTGTTGATCTTTTCTTAGTGTACAATTTAACCACTTGACTATTAATAAATATTTTATATTTTGAAATTTAATTAAGCGAATTTTCAGGTTATTTATTTCTAATTTCTGGAAGTTTTAGAAATTAGACATAAACTATTTTCACTTATGTCAGATTACAAAAAATTAAGCAAACTAAATTAAAAGTACACATCTGCAAAACATTGAATGAAAACAATAACTAATTTTGGTTAAAAATAACCAAAACCGCAAGGCTATTTATAAAGAATTAAATGCAATACTAAATTTGCCTCAGCATAACAACAAATACATATGTGATCACGTCGGCAATTAAGAAATTTAAAATTTATTGAAATATATGTCAAAGTTACGTTCAAGGGTCAAGTGTGCCAAAAGTGACATTCTATCCACTCATTCACTCGAGCGCTCAATTATTTTAATATATAAATTTTTTGAGTTGTTACCCATAAGCTTGCAGCGACAAGTTCCAACAGACAGTGGGCTGATTTACCATGTTGATCACAGCGATAAATCAGCTTTCTTATTAGCACAACATTTTTTTAATTTGTTCTAAAATTTCAGCAGTATTTGTTCTATGTTTTCTAATGCAGTGATTACGATTTTGATATCTCCGTTCGCATCGTAAATTAAATAACAGTGGGGCGCCCTTTGATTATTTTCATCATGTCCCATTTTTGCTGAAGTGCATCTTTTTTTATTTTATTATACTACATCATTTAAGGTAATTTATTTGAGATATTATCCCCCGGTAATTTATTAAACATATCCTTAAAGGACAGAAATACTGCGACTATTTTGGTTTTCGCGCAGAAAACGGCAGTTTGCTTCCTGTTTACAGCTTTAAGTTTTAAGGCAATGTGGGCTATAGTTTTGTTAATGGAGCTGAGCGAAGTTATACCCCACCAATTGCACTATGCGTTGGTCCATATTGCCATGATAGTTATAGCACTCAACAGTAGGACGATATTTACCACAACTAGTTGACATTATATTTTAGGGTTTTGATACATATCAGAATTTATTCTTCGTTGAAATGTCTGTTTGATATGTGTGTGACACATTTTTAAAAAGCATGGGAATAGAATAGTCAGCCACTAGTTATGCTTCCCTAGAATTAACCATTTTACGCCCATCTTTCATTGTTGGCTTTCTAGGTGCCGTCAACCATATGACCACAGTTTGACATCCTCCGCTGTTAACCACTATTATTGATATCCAATATTAACATGTAGGTATTAAATATATGTAAACAATTTATTACAAATATTGCATATATAACAAACATATGCAACAAATAAAAAGGACTTATTACTAATTTCTTACTTTCCTTTGCTCTGAAAACTTAACAAGAGAAAAGCAGATGTTAAATCACAATATCTTCGAAATATCTCTCCAAAGTTTTGTAGCCAAACTTGACACTGCACTTTGACATGGAGTTGCAAACACTCGAACATTAATATATATATATATATATATATATATATATATATATATATATATGACCATCATGATGTGTATACTATTTTTATATAAATCTTCCCACTGTGCTCTATATCTACTCGTATGGACGTTGCGTAGTCATTCATGTTTAAAGAAACAATTGTATGTATGTACGTAATTCTGTCGACGTTAATGTTATATGTACATATAAATAGAATTTATAAATTAACACATTTCTTTATTAATTTAATGACAAAAAAAAATTAGCAACATTTCATTTTAATGGAACTCATACATCAGCATGATGATCTTCATTACCAGCATCGATGGGTACTATTGAATTAACCAATAACAAATAAAAGACGAACAATATTGATGTGTGCATACACAATTAATGAAACAAGAACGAAATATAAAGTAAACATGCTGCAGTATTTCAAATTAAGATAATTTACATAAATATCGGACAAATACCCGTACAATGCAACGTTCAGGTAAAATGAGTTAAACAAACAGTCGTCTTATCTCTCGGTATGGTTTGTTTTATCTCCGGAAATGTTAAGATTGGCGTTTTGTGTATTATATGTAAATGGCTTTACAGATTTTAAATTTCTTTACCGATTTTATTTAAATATTTTTCTTTGAGATTTCATGTTTTTTTTCTGTTTGAATTTTTGGTAACATGTTTAACACATGTGTACTAATTGAATTGAGTTTAACATGGCTTTAGCTAAAAACCTGCATTGTACTACATACGTGTATTAGACTGGTACAAAATTTAAAAAACACACAATCATAGGTTTCACAAAGATATCCCTTGTTTCAATACAAGTATCTTTTTAAAAGTGCGCAAAAAATTGTTTACTGAAACCAAAGATCTTTTCAAGTTTTTAACTTCCTTTATGGGCCATAAGAAGTGCGTAATTATCATGGCTGCTTGAAATGGTGTTACCGGCAGCTCTTGGTATTTGGGGTTTCCCGTCGCCACATGCGGAAATTTTGTTTGTTGAGGGTGCTGCTTACTGAAGTAAAGAAAGTTAGTGGTTTAAAATGTTCCAAAAACGTTTCCCCATAGTGTTTTACGTAAAATAGCTGAATTCATTTCATATCTAGAGGTTAGAAGATTTCCCATGCCGATTCACATTAACAATTTAAAACTCACAAAATTTTTGATTAACTAAGTAATCGTACGTCCTTAATTTATAGATTGCTTATAAAGAATTAACTATAATTGAAAATTTTTTCTAGAAAATAATAATTAATCTTGAATAATTAATCTTATTTTAGAGTTTAAAGGTAATTTAAAATTTAATTATTTTCATTCGAATTTTATCAAGCCACTATGAAAGTTTCTTGGGTCAATTGTTATTTCTTACTATAAAGTTGCAAATTAATAAAAATTGAGATGTTAATGATCATATGGACACAATTTATAGCATTTTGTACCAGCGGTGCCATTGCTTCCACCGATAGGTTCCCGTATTTCTGTCAAATACTCAATTTGAGGACATCAAGAGTCAGAGGTTTGTTGGCTTTTCATGTGTTATACGTGAATGATTCAACATCGAAATTGACATCTAGTTTGAGCGTAGGGTACTCGCTTTGGCGATCGTTGGCTATTAGCTGATGCACTACGTCATGTTAGCATTTAAATATATATACGGTGCACCACCGACGAATTATTACACAAAAAGATCGAAGAAATTATTCCGCGTCTTGACGACCACTATGATCTATGTCTTATTGACATGTATTTTGTATGTGTTTACTTCAAAAATGTCATAGTAGAAGTGACATTTACATCCGATTTGCAAATACTGTAGCATTTTTCGAAAGGGTGATGACAACGGCACCGACGAAAGAGAGTGCTGTAATGGCCCCTGTAGTACATGATAGTGTCAATTGCTGTTGGCAATGTTCAGTGGCCTTCTTCATTGAAACAGGCCGACAACAATTAACACACCAATGGGCTAATGCAGATCACAAAAAGCCAATCCCATATTAATGAAAATAATAGTGCAAAATGTATAGTTGGCAGCACAGATAAATATTATGGCACTTTGAGCCATTTAAATAATTTCTCTCCGTTCATTCTTTGCAGGTGTCTTACACAGGCATCCCATCCCTTAAGGGGAACAAAGGTCATAATGAATTGTTGTACTTTTAATTTAGCAATAGTTTTTGTTAATTAAATTCTTAGGAAATGTTTGTATTAACTTGTGTCCTTTATTATATATTAAAAAATTAAACACTAACTGTGCTTGCACATCCTGTAATTCCCCCATTTTTATTTCAATTTTCTCATTAAGATTAAATGCATTAAATCCTCAAATAGTTTACCCTCAAAAAGAGAAATCAAATTTAATTGCAACAGGAAATTAAACTATAATATTACATTATCGTTAGCAAAGAATACTTATTTTATATTTTTCATTTATTCTCTTTTTTGAGAAACTCAAGTGTGGAATATTTTATGCGGTCGTGGTGGGTTATGTAATTTAGTATGGAATTTCCCTGAGGTACTCGTAATTGAAACTTACTTAGCCCCCACTAACTAATTAAGAAACATAGAGGACATTTCTTGAAGGAATTGTACGAGTACATGTTCATATTGTGTACACATTTGCAAGCAAATAATTATCCCACTAGAATATATTTTAAGGAACATACACAGAGCTTCTTTTTACCCGCAGCTTGAAAGTATAAAATTTCAATTTCACAAACAGAAGCAGTTTGCAAGAGGAAAAGGTTTTTTTGTGTTTCATGTTCGTAGTAGTTGTTTATTATTTTAATAATGAAAACGTGGTTAATATTAATTGTTAAATAAATTTAAATTGCAAGTACAGGCATGAAACTTTAACTGAGTTTTAATTTTTTAATTTTATTTATTGTTTATCAACAACAACAAAATTATAAGTAAAAGTGATATCATATAATGCAGTGTTTTCTAAAAATCATCAGCTATTTTCGAAATTTCAATTTAAAAATTCTTTGCTTTTTAGTATAATTTATTACTATTTTTTTAATACAATATATGGTTATATGATAAACAATAATAATAATAACAGAAATAATAATGATAACATTAATTTGTTCAGTACAAATCCTTAAAAATCCTGCATTAGGAGAAAGTGAATGATATTACGTATAATGATGTTATGAGAAAATTTAAAATGGTCTCAAATATGTATTTTGAAAAATACAAAATATAATCTGAATTTTGAAAACGTCATGTGACGTCTGCTGGTGGACTACAAGATTCCACAAAATTTGTATTTCCGATTTATAAACAAAAGCGAGGAAATCGGAAACTTCCCTTCTCCTATACAGTCAAATTAAATAAAATACATTGAATTAAACATTTGATATTTAATTTGTTTTAATTTACAGTTAGTAAATTTTACTAAATACATATATTTCTTAATTATATACCTTACATGTGTATAAATTGCTGATTTTATCTTATTTCTATTATTATTTCAACAGTCACAGATCAGAAGGAATAATAGTTTAGTTTGAATACATCGTAATATTTACAATTATAATAGCAACGTGTTTTCAATATTGACAAAAATGGGAAGTTATATCTATTTCTTTTCACTAATTTATGACACTGAGTATGCTGGAGTTTTTTTTATATTCATTGAAATACGCGTGTATGCACATAAAAGCATATGCAAAATTTAAAGTTTCATTGTCTTTTGCTTTCGAAAAATCTACACGTAAGTCTCTTTAAGATAATAAGGTTTTTAATTCCACTGCTTTTTTAACCGACTACGTCTAATTATCTAAAAGTTTTTAAAAGCCCAAGTCACAATTTATGTTCTTTAATTCCGTTTTAAAATATCTCATATGGGAACACTGAAATTGTTGCAAAAATATCAGTATTGTGATTTTTGTTATTTGAAAATATAAAAAATTTACGTTTTTCACAACGATTATAGCGCGAAAAAAATTTAAATCCTTTGATGACCATCTTAACTACAAATTAAAAGAAAAACTACACAATATTGTAAAACCAATGGGACATTTTTAGTGCCTACAAAAATCAAAATGTAAAATGAAGGGCACAAATCAAAAGTAAAATAAATATAGTCAGCCACAGGATCTGTTGTATTCATCAGAGTTTTTACCTGTTTTTGGTTCATTAGACTGTATGGTCGATTATTGGAAACAGCTGTGGATGCTCTTTATGATTGGAAACTTAAATTATCAAACATAAAGTACGAAAACATCTAATATAAAAAAAAAACTCATATTGTACGTTTGAATGCCGTACTTTCTTACTTTAAATTCTAAACTTTTTAATTCAATTGTGATCATGGCTCAATGATCTTAACCTATTTTCAGGCAAACTTGAAAATGTTTTTCGGTATATTTATTATTCATTAGTTATACATATGTATATACTTTAACAATTTTATTTGTTATCAATGAATACATGACCTACTGGCAAGAATAATCATTTTCTTTTCCGAAAACATAATAATTCAATTTTAAAGGTTAAAGAAATCATTTTGACAGTTGTGGTCAATTACTACACAATTCATACCAGTGTTGCCGATATCGATTTTGAAAAATTTCCCAATTAGGGAACATCAGTTATATGTATATGTACACACATAAAAGGTTCACGATTTGGGGAATTTAATCCACTGCGTTGGCCCGATTAAACTACATTATTACTTCCATTTAGGTACTAAACTAAAACACATTTCCAACGCAACTTTCCTGTTTAGAGAAAACAAAAATATTGCTTTTTCTGAATGATAGGCGATAAGTATGCAACCGCTTTAATTCTCAATGATTTCGAAGTAAAGTTTTAGAAAAAATAGAAAGGCATAATTATAATTAAGTACTCAAGATCACAACAACTTTTAAAAAATATGAGTAATTAAAATTGTGAAATATATGTATATGTGAATAAGTGTATCACACTTGTACCGATATATGTTTATACATATGTATGTACATATGTATATATGCATATACATACATATGTACATATACATACATATGAAGCACTTTTACTTTCCACAATGTTAAAAATTAGATTAATGAATCAATAAAAGAAAATACAATTTATCAGTTGTATAATTAAATAATACAAGACATTAAATGTTGTTTTACAACGTCTGCTTGCACACAAAATCTACTTACTCGTGAACATTCTTCCGCCTGTGTTGACGAAAAATTATAAGTTTATTTAAATACATGTGTGTATAAACAGATATACAGTTGTGTTAATCTAACTAGCCCAGGAATGAAAAAAAATATCAAATCATGTTGAATGAATATTTAAACATTTGTTCATATTCATAGGAATACTAGAAGAAGGGAACAATCACTGAAATTAGAGACCAAATGTTAGAAAATACAATCTATAACTGCCTGTTCGCCAATGTCGAAAGCTATCGTTCGACCGAACAAATAACATTTAAAACAAAAACAAATTAAAAACAGTGAGCAGGCAGTAAGTCTTTAAGTAATATCTTTTTAATAGAACTTGAAATTTACAATAATAATATAAAAAAGCAAGTATTTAATAGCTTTCTTGTAAAGATGTAAAGATACACCTATTAATTTTTTAATTGAATATTTAGAAATACATATTTCCATTTCAACATATAAACCTACTCCATCTTGTGTATAATCTACTGAGTTTTTATAGGTACCATTTGTAAAAAATGGCTTTTACCGGTAACCTTAAAAAAATCCCTGCCTCATTATGTAACACATCACTCCATATCTCCGAATATGAAAACCATTTATTTTTATTTAAAACATTTTGTAATTATTTGGCAAAATATGTACACATGTAGATACCCTATGTACCCAACTGTAAGAAAACATGGTACCTACGTAGGCATACCAAATAGTAGTGGTTATATTCTCAACATGTATGTAGGTACTTACTAGAGATGTGATTAAACTCACGATCACGAAACTCAAATTTATTTCACGCACGGTAAGATTTAAGGCGCTCACGGTCACGCACGCATTATTTTTAATCACCTACTTTCACGCAGGATGGTAATAATTTTGCAAAATCGCGCAAGCTCACAGTAAAATTGTTATTATGTGAGAGAGGATGTATCTCTATGCCACATAGACATGTACGTATGTACGTACATATATATTTTCCTTGGTATTAAAGATTCAAACGAAGTAAAATTTTATCTTCTGTTTTGAGTATGTGAATATTATACGAATAAATTTTTGAATCACGCTCACGCATGCACGCGTGATTTTAATAATTTGTAATCACGATTCACGCGTGAATAATGCGTGACACGAAATCACGACATTTGCACATATCTAGTACTTACAAACTTAATTGCATACATACTTAGTAAGAGTTTATATGAATATCTGACACATCGGAAGTTGTATAATAAAATTGCTATTCATTATATCACTCAAAGAAAATACGTAAACTTTAATTGAAATGCAGTTTATAGGTACGTAATATGATTTCCTAATATCCCAGTTACTAGAATTAGAATGAATTTCTATGAAGGAGAACTTTACTGGAATTAAAACAAAGCTTAATGAATGAATCTACATCATGTGCGCATCTATCTGGATAACTGTCTGCAAATAAATATCAAATAATGTTCAAAAAAAGTTAAAAAAAAAAGATCTAATTCATAAAAGAACATTTTCGTTGTTGATGATTTGGTGTAGGAACGAATGAAATATAGACATACTTGACCACACAACAAGCAAAGCATTATGTTTGAATTTTATGTTGCTTATTTGACAAATTTTGTATGGAAATTTGTCGAATAAGAAGGTTTTAAGCACAAACATTTTTTTTAAGAATTGGACAGTAAGTACATAATACATACATATCTACATACATGAATCCATATGTAGGTAAGTACCAAAATACGATTTAAAATTAATCATTTCCATACCTACGCCTTTAGAAATTATTGTTACGTACATACACACGTTTTTCCATTTCCTTTCCTGTTGCTTAACACTTCAAGTTATTTATCTTTTTACGGTATATAAATATTTGACGTTTTAGCAAATGATGCTAAAAACAACAAAAACAAGACTCACATAAAATCTCTTAAATCAAAAGTCATCAACACTTCACAAATCTTATTACGCGTATGATGTGATTACCGCGTTGGGCTGACCGACAAATTGATAGACCGGCTATACAAACGGCTTCTTACACATGTACAAACGCATTACTCGACCGGGGGAAGCAATCAAAATTACCAACCGTTGCGTTTGCACAGCAAGTAGGTAGTAGAAGGTAATTGAATAATAAATAAAAAAAATCAAACAACAACAACGACAAAAATGTAAACAAATAATTAACAGCTTCAACCGCAGCAGTAGCACATATTATTCTCAACTATTCGTAAGATAAATTCTTGCAAAATTCACAGAAATATTTAAAATTGTTTTCTCAACTCACTATTCTATTAGATGGAGTTAGAATTTTACTCGCGTGCGAAAACGTTTCGTTACTCAATTCAATTTGTATTTTACTACACACACACCAACAAATAGAGTATGCAAAATCTATATTAAAATAAATAAAAAGCGCCAGCAAAATTTAATTTTCAATCATGCGAAGATGATGATGTTAATATTCCCACTTTTAAAAACACTCACAGATCAGAAACGAACCGTTTAACACAAAGACCGGCAAGCAACTGAAAGTTTTGTGTTGTGTAAATTGTTTATGCTTTTTCCTGTAATTTGTTGGTGTTCAAGTTCCAGACGTTTTCTGTGTGTCTGGTTGGACAGCCAAAACACATTTTTATTTTCAGGCACAATCAGTGTGCCCAGTCAGCACTTCTAAATCGCTTTCATAAAGAACAAAAAATACTATTGATCATTGGAATATTTCGATAATTTGAATTGTTTTCCTACTCCATCGAAAAATATTCAATAAATGAAAACAACCCATTTGAATTCTTTCTTGTTTGACGCTCGATAATTTAACTTATGTTATCATCCTACATATGTTTTAAAGCATTTAATGTGACATGTTGTGCGATATTGTCTTCGTTAATTTACTAAACGTTGCGGGTTAAGTATGCCTATGTAGACTTCAACCTTATCTCAAATATAAGAAACCTCTTACGTTATATACTAATTTTCAAAAACTAAGTGGCAATTATATAAGTATGACGGATATGCCAAACCTCCAAAAAATAGCCTTAAATACCTTCGAAATTTAAGTTAAAAAAATAGCAAGTATTATAATACAGAACATTATAAAAAAATCATGTATGTTTCAAAATTAGTTCCAACAAGTGATTCCGATTTATGTACATCTATCCTATATCTTAAGGACTGTTAGATAATATTTTTTTTCAGTCTTGCTGTGATGAATTGATTCGTAAAATCCTGAAAGCTTTGCATGTGGTTATCTACAGTTTTATTTTTTGACACCTACGTATTTCAATTATTTACGCTGATTCTTTAAAAATATGTATGCAATATATAATTATATGGAACTATTATAACCGAAAATATTTCAATTTTTTTAATAGCACACTTTCCACAATAACGGTGTTCCACTACAAATTTGAACTATTTAATAATATTTTTCTATTTAGGAATTTAATATTCCGTTTTAGGTGACAAATATTTTAATATTTTTCTATTTAGGAATTTAATATTCCGTATTAGGTGACAAATATTTTTATCTGCAACTCGCTTAAATAACATACTTTGCAACCTCTTATATGTATCTTTTCAATGAAATCAAACATAACACAACATGCATGTAGGATACATTTTATATAAGTTCGTAGTTGAAACTGAGGTTCTTAAACATGTTAGCCTTATAATACTTGAGGCCGAGATACATAGAATCCGTCATATCTACGTTATACGTCGCCTGACAACTGAGTTGAAATACACGCTTTCTTATGTGAGTTGTCACATCCAGTATTTCTGAGTCAACGCAAAGTACGAAAGTTGGCTAACTTTAAAACTTTTGACGAACGTTGAATACTTTGACAGAAATCGATGAGTTTTTCAAATTGTTTTGATTAATATTTTGTATTGTGTGTTCAATAATATACAAAAAAAGTTTTTTAAAATACATAAAGCTAACATAAATAAATAAAATGGGAAACATGCAATTGATTTAATATCCGTCAACAAAGTACTCATTGTGCTAGCATTTTCCGTCAGTACGTTCATTTCAGTTCAAAAATGCCACGCATAACGTATGACGGATTCTATGTGCCCCGGCCTTTGCAATTATATTTTAAGAAATAATCTATGTAACAATAAGATATATTAAGACTATGTCTTGGTTTTAGTTTAACTTGCTAAAACGCATTTTTTATTTAATTGCACAAAATAATAACTTTCCTCCAATTAAATTGCAGTTTAAAAATCTAATTTGCTAAAATTTCCGTTATATATTCCAAAAAAATTAAATGTATATGAATGAATTTCATATATTTCCGTGATATACTGATTTGAATTGAAACGAAAACAGCGAACGAATGATGAGCAGAATATATTCTGCATATTTGTATTCATTTTGAATCATTTTATTGATTTTGTTCAATATATATTGTGTATCCCACAGCACTTTAATAAATAGTTTTAACGATTTTTTAACAGTGAAATTTTTCAAAGAGAAAGTAATTCAAATTCTACTATTTCTATTAATTTAACAGAGTGGCAACTACAATCTGACATTTACAGGCAGCTTCATATAAATAAATGTTGTTCTTATCAATATTATCAAAAAATCGCAATTCTTTTCCATTTGTTACACATAAACAATTTTTGTCAATAAAGCAAATACTTCGAACGATGGTGCAGATACGAACAATATATGTTACGGTTGGGAGCACAAAATTTGATGACCTCATTCTAAATATAACTTCCGATGAAATCCTTAAAATACTTCAGTCCAAAGGGTGTAAAAATCTTATACTGCAAATCGGAAAAGGCCTTAAAGTTAACGAGCAGAATATCTCAATTAAATATGATATGCATGTGGAACAATATGATTTCAAACTGGAACCCAAACGCACGGATATTATAAACGCTGACCTGGTTATCGGCCATGCTGGAGCTGGTACCTGTTTAGATATATTGACTAATCGTAAGCCAGGAATATTAGTTATCAACGAAAAATTAATGAATAATCATCAGCAAGAGCTAGCGTTGCATATGAAAAAGGAAGGCTATTTGGAATGCTGCACTGTGGAAGAACTAAAAAATTGCTTAGAACGCTTAAATTTGGATGAACGAAAATTATATGAACCGGGCCAAAACATTAGTTCTTTTGTTGAATTCATGGATGATTTAATGATAAATTGAATAATATAATTCTCGTTAAATAGTGAAATAAATTTAACTTTTTTAATAATAAAAAGTATTCCATACTATTAGTGTTCCAAATAAATTTGGAAGGTATATTTTAACATATTTGCACCCTTATCAGCAAGACCATTACATGCGAAAGAGATTGAACTTTGTTACAGAATTTATAATAAAATTGCAAAAGGAATTTCAGTATTATATTTTAAAGATTTATAAAAAGGAATGGAAAGTATTTTGTATATGGAAATTGAGAACAATTTGCGAAATAAAAATTATTTACATATGAAATTATGTAATTCAATTATTTTTACTTACAAAGTTAGCCATCGCAATTATTATTAATTTCTTCCTGAACCAAAGAAAATGAATTCGAAATATCATTAAACAATTCGATTAAGTTTACGGTATTACCAAATTGTGAAATAGCCAGAGCTACATACATGCATACATAATTATGCAGATTGATCGAAATGTAGGAATGTTCTCTTTTTACCAATAACGCTCAATAGGACGCAATTTTCATTCACCATGCTGAAATTTAATAATAATAACAAATGTATTCTTTCATTCGTTATATGATACATTCTCCAGCCAATAAATATTATACATTTGAAAGTTTATAATTTTTGTGTCTGTACCCGTATGTTTGGAAGTACAAAAGAAAAATAGAAAGACTGCAAAAATATTTATTAAGCCTTACATTTTCCATTAATATTAGGTGGACGATAAGCTATTTACAACAGCATCACAAGAAAATGTGTGGCGTTAACATCTTTATGATAGCAAAGAGAGAAGAGATAAACTTTTGTTAGCGATGTGATTTACAAAATTTTTTATAATGAAAATTACAACATATCTAGTCAAGAAGTCTAACTTTACTTAAATAAGTTATTTCTGAATAATAACACATTTTAATATACATTTAGCAAGAATTTAATTTAGGATATTTTAGGTTTATTTCAATCTCTTTATGTATATAAGTAAATGTATAAACATCGAACTTTTTGTCAACTTTGGTTACGATTTTTTTAATATCTAAATAAATACAATATTGAATGATAATCTTTAATAAATGTGTAATTATTAAACATTTAATTATATAAATTCAAAAGCACATTCAAGTCTAAATACCATTAAATGTTGGATTTCTATTCAATAAATTCATTAATTAATCTTTATATGAGACTCAATTTATGTTAAACATTTTATATGTATTCAACTATTACGTGAGAATTTACTCATTTTCACTTGATCCAGTAGCAGCTCCATTTTCGATAATTGCATCAAAGGAAAATGGCTGGAATGCATATCCTTGGCCCTGGTAAAACTTGCTTTGGAATTCAACCCTATCATTAAAAATTATTTAAAAAATAGAAAATTCAACAATAGTGTTTCACAAAATTGAACACAAGAGAGTTCTTACCAATGCAAACGCAATGTATGCAAGAAAGCTGAAAGACCTTCCATTAATACCAAAATACCAACGGTCAATATAGACCAGAAAGCAAAAACTATGGTTAACATTATGCCACCAAGCCAGCCTTGTTGTTTCAAACCAATTGACAGAACCATATTCCACAAGACCTCAGCGAGCTCTATATAAAGACAAAATTAAAATAAGTTATTTTTATCGTAACTAGAACATTTTCCTAATATTTTTAGGAAACTTACAAATTTGTAAGTTTATAAATTTTTGGAAGAATATGATAAAATTAGTCGAGAGATATTATCGGCGATTTCGTTCGGAAACAGAATTGATTCTGTATTTTGATTCCTTCCGTTCATACTATTAAAAACGAGTTCATTCTGAAAAATTGTTTCATTCGCCGTTTTCTGAGGAACCAAAATATTTAATCAATTATGTTTTCGAATGAAATTAACTTTGCGACGTGGCTGCATATTTAGAACGCATGTACATTCACATATTGCAATTAAGATTAAAAAAACTTACGAGCATGAGCCAAAGACAAAGCCCAGAGACGCAAATATGATGCTGTATGAGAGACTGATCCCAAGACATATTCAATAGTGTGAATACCTTGATGAATAAATATTTCTGACATTTCCTCTTCATCATGATGAGATCCGCCACCATGACCGCCTGCCTGCCCATTTGAAATACCAACTTCAGCATCAGAGGACCCAGTAATAGGTTGAACCTTTTATATAATGAAAATAATTTTTGAGGTTAAAGTAAATTCTAGAACCTGGAAAAACCGAATAATTTTCTGTTTCTAACTAACCTCCTCCTGTTACGTTTTAATTTTATTTTAAGGAAAAACAAATGTTTTATGAAAGGGAAAATAGTGTTATTTGTATAAGAATTCAATGGATTAGAAAATAATAATAATAATGAATGTGTACGTAGAGACTGATATTGATGATGTTAATGAGGTATTATTGAAATTTTTTCAAGTATTGTGATTTCTATGAATTTGAATATGTAGTAGGTGAAAAACAAAATTATTTTATTTAAAGGTAAGGATAAGGCAATACTTACATTAGCCAATCTACGTTGCTTCATTATTTGAAGTGGTTTACCCAAAAGCATAACAGGTATACAAGCCAAAGCTACCAAAACGAATACGGTTTGGAAGAAACCCTGCCCAGCAAACATATAAGTTTCACATTTCTCTGGAGGTGGCTTTGGTGTATTGAATAAAACCATATCAATAAAAGTAATCAAAATTGAAGGAGCACAAGATGCGGAATAAGGTGCTTGAAAATAAAATGAAACGTTAGGAGATATATTTTGTAAACAAATTGTTATAAAATAAAATCTTACGTTCATTTGTAGCAGCATAACGATTCCATTTGATAAACATCAATAAAACCATATAGAAAAATAAGAAAATCAAAAAAATCATTTGAGGGAAAAATTCGTACACCAAAGATAAGCGATTCTTAAAGTATGTATGATTTTGATAAGACATCAACACTCCAAAAATCATGTGTATTACACCAAATATAATTGAAATTTTCATTTTATAGGCGTTCTGGAATATAATTTTATTGGCGCCGGCCACTTGCCATATTGGATCCATGCCAAAAGGGTAGGGTGTACCAGTATAATCACTTACTTCGGGATTCAGTTGTAAATACTTATTAGACAAAACGGTTGAGGCATTGTAATTAACCTGCCAATGTGAACCAAATATGTTGAGAGATTTGGAAAAGATGTCATTGTATATTAAGCCCGTGTACATTGAAAAGACACCCATCAGAAAAATAATGTAACGACCACCAAAGAAAATATTCCATATTTCATTGTCAGTCTTCTGAGCGGCCAAACCTTTTTCCTTACGTATCATCCAAAGGCCAAACAATGCCATTATAGCACCATGGCCCAGGTCACCAAACATTACAGCAAATAAAAACGGAAATGTAATAATGGTGTAAGGTGCTGGATTCATTTCCCTATACGTCGCTACGCCATATGCATCAATTAATGCTTGAAAGGCTTTAGTAAACTTGTTTGTACGATTGTACGTAGGGGGGTTCTCAAAGGTTTGCATCCGATTTAAAATTGGTGGCACCGATGAACCTGAACGTTCAGTACCTCGACGTAAAGCCAACTGTATAGTTTCAATGTCCAATACGGGTACCCAACACTCAGCAATCAAACATTTTTGTGTTACATCCAAGTTGAATAGATTCAACGTGTGATAGATGGCTTTAATTTTGCGAACTTTAACAAACCAATTTTTAAGATTTTTAGCTGCTGCTACCAAAACCCGATGACGATGATCTTGTGTTTGCCCCAAAACTGTGTTCAGGTCTTCAATGCGTGTCATAACTCCCATGGCCATTTCACGGCGATCAGCTGGTGCCTCCGGACAAGGATACAGTGTAGCTCTAAAGCCTTCACATATTTTCTTGACACGTGTTTTTAGCTGGTCACCTTGGAAGAAGATAATGAATACCGATTTGTAAACTTGATCACCCTGAAAATGTTAAAAGAGTACATTGGTATTGATTAAGACTACTATCAAAAATAAATATAACAATGATGCTTTTTTTCAATAAAAAGTTGTTAAATTTAATTTCTCCTAAAGTCTAAGTTGACCTTGTTATTACAGGCATATCTCTATTTGTGGCTACATTGGTAAGCACATCAAAAACAACGCTGCGGTGCTGAATAAAACATACTGCATATCCGCTTAGAGATACATATATGGAAATTAAATCTTAAATATTTAGATTGCTTAAAAACGCGGTATGGCATTTCTCTATAATTATGTTCACGATATACAACATACATATGAATATGTACACAAATGATAAGGCGACCGAAATACTTACAAAATCTTAACCTGTTCAAAGTCAGAACTTTTATATGCGAAAATAATTTTACGATTTGTGAAACGTAGAATGCAAAGAAACTCGAAATTATCCGTGTTTATTTTAACACTCTGAGTTCATGCAATTATTTTAAAGCTCTCTCGGTAAGAAATCTTTACGCAATTTACAGACCATAATAACGGATTGAAGTTGTTTATAATTTAAATGAAATTGATTAGTTGATGGTTAAGCAAAGTTTTTATGCATTTCATTGCTGCTTTACCAAATCATCCGAGTAGAGTTTAACCATAGTTTTGAAAAGTTAAAAACCTCTTATCTTATGCACATGCTTTCAAAAACAATCTGAGAATTCACAATTTGTAAATTACAAAATATTTAAAAAAATCACCGAAAGTAGCTTTCATTTAAAATATAATTATGACAATATGGCAAATGCAAAATTTCATAACTGTTTATAGTTTATTTAAAAAGATTAGAAAAATTTCGTTTTAAATTTTTTTTTCAACTTCATCATCTCAAGAGTGGTAAGTGAATTGGACACCAGCCCGCTCTAAGGCTTTGATTAAAATATGTATGAAAATGTCAGTCTTGCAAAATTTTGTTTTTCGAAAATAGAAGTTAAAAAGAAAAACTAAAGCAATCTTATACTAAAATACAAATATACTTACATTAGCAGGATCCTCCAAAGGCGACTCAATCATAGCTTGGCGCAAAAAGACATTACCGCGGCATGCACGCCAAAGCATGCGCTCAAATGCTGGCAATTTCTCACGCAATATTACACCAGCCACAAAGCTATTGTTCATATGAAAAATTTTATATTAATTATCAAAGATAAAATAAATACTTTAATTTATTTGCGAATTAGTTATATGAAAACATCACTTGATAGCTGTTTAAAATGTCCAATGACAAAACAAAAATAAATGCTTAACAATAAAACGTAGCGCAAACACATTTGTTAACAGTTTTATTAAACAAATACAATCAGTACACAATTATTGCAATTAATGTTTGTCGTTTTTTATGAAAATGAACTATGATCTATTTACTGAAGTTCTGAAAGTTATGTTTTACGTAGTGAAATCAATATTAAAAATATGGTTTATTAAAATTTTGCATTTAAAATTAAAATGCCTATGCGTTTAAACATTAAAAACTAAAAACGATATACGCAGTATGATTTAGGTATGTTTATGATGGATTTGAAATTTATTTTGCGAAAAATCTAATTTAATATGTATGGTACCAACCATGGATAATATTCTTCACGCTCGTTTGATTTTTCCATAAAGCTAAACAAAGCAGTTGAAAAAAAAATAATATTAAATAAATTTTTATTAATAAAGCCCATTGCAATAATAATACAATTAATTATATCTTTCGTCTTTTATTTGTTTAAACAAAAACCTAAAACAATTTTGCTTTTTGTTAGTGTGTACAATCTTAAGCTTGACATTTTAAAATACATACCCTAATTGTACAGGACCCATAGAATGGCCCGTACGTACTTCATCGGTAATTAAGGCACGTGTCATCGATTCGGTAGTATTATTCAAACCACCTTCTTGCTATAAAGGTTTTATATTTTGTTAATTAATGTGTTTATGTATAATAATATTTTCTTCAAAATTTTTATTTTGATTCATGTTGTTAATGACAAGTAAGTAAAAAACTATTTTTATTTTATTTTTGTTATAGAACACAAATATTTAAAGGCAAGGCCCATAAACCATAACCAAAAATATTTAAATAAGGACATAAAAAATGTGTACCAAGTACAATGAGCTTAAAAATGAAAAGCAACCCACCACCGGATGTTCTCTTTTATTTAAATCGTTAAATATAATTTCTATTATACAAAGTTATAGTTTAACATTTATTTCTATTAGCAAAAAAAAAAATCCTCGGTACTAGACGTAAAAAACTTTTTTTGATACGTTTAAAATTTTTATGGGTAACAAAACAGTCATAGATTTGAAAAAATTGGCCTTTAATTGATAAATGCGTAAAGTACAGTTACAGTGTACTTTTATTGTACATAAACAAAGATGTTATTGTACACAAACAAAAACTACTTTCATTAATAGCTTTTTATATATATTTCGATTTAATATTTTTTTATTTTTATGACCCATTTAACATAATTGTTGGTTGGAAATATGTGCATTTTTTGTTAAGGACAATCAAACTGGGCGTTAAGAATAATTCATGATTTTTTATGGTAATGATAATGAATAAATGATAATTTCCGTTTTTTGTTTGCGTTTCACTTTTTCATTGGTTCGCATAAGTCAAGTTTTCATATATCGGCGCTTCAATATGTATGTATAGACAACAATTAATTTTTGCTTTGTTACATATTTACCCCAATTTTAAATTTTGTCCTGGCTGATTAGCACGCACACCTTCTTCACCCAAAAGTTGGGCTTGTTCATCTTCATTTTGATTATCGGCCATCTGTCGATAACGCCGGGATTTAAAGGATGTTGTATTATAAGTTATGGAGGGAACCGCCTGGCAACACAACCATTTTTCGTGTAAGGAGGGGTAAGCAAAACAACATTCATTGTTTTGCAGGGAAACGGGATTAGTTTGCGGTTATAAGAAGTGTTAGGTACGCAGGATTGTTGGATTGGATTAAAGGGATTTCAATTTGGCAACGTGTATTGTATGTAATTTTTTCAAACGTAAACAATTAACGAAAATTTTTGTTTGATAAAAACCGAAAATGATAAGAAAACAATAAAAAATAACTAAAAGAAATCAAAAATAAGAAAATATTCAAAATAGTAGAGAATGGATTTCTGACTTAAGTATGTATAGATTATTATAGTTTACATAAAAATACAACTGTATATATGTTATGATTCTGTTAAAGATAAAGATTTCTTTTTAGAATAGAAAATGATATTGTATAATGTTTAAACAGCACGAGTACACGTAAACAATTTTTTATTCAAAACTTAAAAAATATATAGCAAAACTACTGTGTTTACCATAATCTCGCTATTGACTAAATTTTATTAAAATTGAATATTTTTAAACCAACATTAACAACGAATCCGATGGTTTTGATTCTGTGAAAAACTCCTGTAATTATTACACTAAACCAAATTAAGTCTTAATAGACTATTTTAATTAACATTATTTTACACACTCGAAATTTTTAATAACTGACACCTTTTTTAGTTGTGTTTGAAAACCATCCCCAATTACAAAGTTTGAGATATCCTAATCAGGCATTGAATTTTCCATAAGTACGGTAATTTCGTATGCTATTGGGAATTTAAAATGGTTTTTAATTAATTTTTGTTGTTCAGGTTCAGACCAAGAGGCTGGACAACAGAAAATAAGAATATTAATTAGAAAATTAGATCGAATAAAATACGTCAAACTAATCAGTTTGATTTTATATATAAACATAAAAACACTTCAAAGAAAATTCAGGTAATAATGCATTGGAAGTTTTATAAAAATATTCAATTACAATAAGATTAGTATTTTTTTTTATTAATTTATTTTTATTTTTTTTTTTGTGCTTACTTTTTCTAATATATTAACCCTATTAAATATAAAAACAAAAATATATAAAAGAAGATAGACAGTGAATATGATTATGTGGTGAGTGGCAGATTAAATTTTGTTACACATTTTCTTAGAAAAAAATGCACATATTAATTGTAGGTGGTAAGGTTTTGTATATCAAATTTCAATTTTACGTTTTCTATAAATTTCTTTGGTAGGTGGGTAAAAACAAAACATTTGTTCACTTTAAATTTCTATTAAGAACCTGGGGCCAACTTACCGCATTCGATATCGAGCGAAATTTCCATACGAAGTGCCGTAATTTGCCCCCAGATTAATATAAATTAAGCATAAATTTAAAAATTATTTATGTTAAAAGGATATATTAGTTTTAATACATGCTGTATATATTATGTATGTAAATTAAAAATAAGCAGCAATTTAAAGAAAAACGTTACATATTTACACATAATAATAAAAATTAATAAAAAAAAAACTAGAACTAAAAGAAAAAAACAAGATATGTAGTAACTAAATTCATAAAAATTACAATGTGCACCTCTCAGTTGTGTTGTCAAAAGGTTAGATTTAAAAAATATATATTAAGACTTGTTAATATACATATGTTGATATTTTATTATGTATATACAAAAGCAATTTAAGAAATGATTAGTTTTCCATAAATTTTTTTATAAAGGATTTCAAGCAAATATTGAGCAACACTTACCTCATCGAAAAAAACTTGAGTTTTACGCAAAATATGTTTCAACTCGGTCAACTCTAAAAAGTTCCGCTTTAACGCTTCAGCATTCTGATTAACTTCCCGTAATTCATTTTCCAGTTTTTCAAAAGTTGCCTTAAATTATAAATATACCATTGTTGTGACAAATATTACATGTTAAGATATTTAAAGGTACATACCTCCAAATCAATCATTTCCCTCGGTTGCGGGGCTTCAGGGCTTTCTCCAGTATCTAACATGGGAATGCCATCTTTCTTAATCTCCATTTCCAAATAGCGCAACTTTCGTTCCATTTCATCACAACGCCTTACTTCGTTAACGAATTTTCGTTGAAATGCATTAACGTCGGGATTTAACTGAAAATGAATGCATTGTGAGTTAATTCTTCAAAAATGTTGGAACAGTGCTAAAGTTTGTTACAATTATCGAATTCGATACTATTTACTTCTTTCACATTGTAAAGTATTTTTTGTTTCAATGAAATAAAATTAAATTGTTCTAATTTTGGTTTTTACTTACATCTCTGAATTGCACCAATCCCAATTCTCCTAGTTCTGATACACAAGCATATGCCGCCTCACTTTGCAAAAACAACTGACATAAAGTCATTTCCTCACTACGAAATAGTGAACCCATTTTGATTGGTGTAAAAACTTTCCAATTATGATCTGAAATTATAAAGAAATACATAACATAACTGTTACCCATATGTACGTGCATGTGTATGCTCCTATTAAAAGTTAATTTTTTCTGCCATAGTTATATATTATCAAATTATTACTTGATTTACTTGCGAATTGAAAGACAATTAATAAAATCAAAATTATTTATCAAAAATCGAAGCCTTCATGAGCAATATAAAACATGTTTAGTATAGAAAAAACATGTAACTATCTCCATATGTATGCATTACGAGGATGAATTTATAGAAAGAATTAAAATGTGAAAATTATTACCTTTCGAATTGAAAGCTATTTCGATCACGACTGCGAGAATTAGACTCCAGATATACTAATCTATGTATAAGCACATCGCACCTTAAATACAAAAGGGTCACAACTCAAAATACTAAAATTTTCAGGAGCAGAAGCAACACACTTAACATAAAAATAGGCATAGCTGTATTTTTCCAGTTAAAGAAGATACTGATGTGAAAGAAATTTTTGCAGTAGCTAGAGATGTGTGCTCTGAATTAATTTATGGAAAAGTCAGTTTTGGAAAATTTTGAGTTGTGACCCTTTTGCATTTAGAGTGCGATATGAACACATATAGATGAATTTATTATTTGTTTGGTTCAGCATATATGTATTTCTAGGAATCAAATAATAGTAAGAGAGATACTGCTAACGATTTAAATAGGATACAAACGCACAAATCGCGGTAAATTCAAACCTTCTACTTTGGATTTGTAGGTATGTTTAAACAAAATTTAAATAGGTACCACTTGTGTAGGTATAATGATTATCAAGAACTTTTTATACCTATTAGGAATGTTTTGTTAACTTTTTACAATTACCTGCATAAATATGGACATACATACATATGTACATATGTAAATAAATTAATTTTTTTTTAATTTTGCGCTTAGGTGGTACCTATCATCGGGTATTATTTTTACATAAGACAGAGGATCGCATCATAATTTTTTTATGTGACTAAAAGAATATGTGCTATGATATTGAACTGTAATAATAGAAAATATGCCAACCAAATTGCCTGAAAAAATCGATGGCCCCTATTATGTGTATTCACACATATATACATATGTACATACGTACAAACCAACAGAAATAGAATGTAGTAATTATTCTCCTGTGTATCTGCAGAATAACTGACTACGAAAACAGATCCATACATATGAATGTGCGTATAAAATAGGAAAGCACATACATACATATCTGTATTATTACATTAAAATCACAATCATTATTTATCTATAACTTTATATACATATGTAAGTACACACTTCTATAAATGTATGTATAATTTATGGATATAAGTTGTGTTTATTGATATATCGATTTAATACAATGGTACTAAGATGTCCGCAAAAAATAAACAAAGAGAAGGGAGTGTATGCACTACCCTTAATGAATTCATTACAACCATATACAGTACATGTGTTTATATACATACTTATCTAATGTGTAGATAGGTACATAATATATACATATGTATTAGGTGCACATCTATTTACACATATTGTGCTCTGCAAATTTATGGATTTATGTTTCTTTACACTTGTGAAATTATGCTTTCATACTTCGTATCCAATGGATTTTTAAATTTGATTGTAGACCAAATTGCAAATATTGCATTTCAGATAAATTTATGGATATGAAAATGTGCATGTTAGAGCACACATATATATGCAGATATGGATATCCATATAATTATAGGTACATACCTAGCTATGCATAAACAAGTGTCCACATGTATGTGCATATATTTTTGCTATGTATACCCATATGTACATGAATGTGTGATTCATTCCAAACTTATTGCAAAATTTATTTATATGCACTTTCTTACACACTTATGAATCTGTGTACATCCATATGTATATACATATGTTGTGTGCGATGCTATAGGCAGATAAGAAACAAAAACTTACAACGTATACAAAAAAATCAATAATTTTGTGCAAATATAATTATGTTGTTCTCCAAATCACTTTTATTGCACACAATTTTATAGTATTCACAAACATATAACAAAGCTTTTAACTTTTTTATACTTCTTTTTATTTGAGAAAAATAACAATGACTTACCACTCTTCGAATGGAAAAAATTTACGGAATGAAGTGTAATTGATTGTGTACTTGCCAGATAACAAAAACTGAAAATCGTTTAAACCATTCCTATCGTATCGTTCGCAACGAGCGTTTATTTTTTTATTTCGTTATACATTTATTACAGTACGAACCACCCAACTACAATATCATTGGCAGTTAATATGTTCTTATATATTGAAGTGCAGAGTTTTTATAATTATATTATTATTTAAACACGTTTAGTATTGTTGTACCACTTTTTATACCCTGAAAAATGTATACCATGTGTATGCATTTCATATAAAATGGTATCAAGCAAGGAAAATCTTCGTACATATCGCATTTGTTTCAATAATAACTCTGGCAGCCGCATTTCATAGTCGGATAGATGATGCCCAAAAATTATGTTGAAGTACTGCATACGGTTTTTTACAGTCATCGGTTTTTAATTTCAAGTGTAAAGACAAGAACTTTGTTAAACTATTTAACGGAAACTAATTACAAAAATGTACATATATATATATATATATATATATATATATATATATATATATATATATATACATAAATATATATATATATATATATATATATATATATATGCATCATACATATGTATATACATAATATATAATAGTAATTAGATTTGTTTAAGCTCTTAGGTTATTTTATATTAATAATTATTGTTTGATATTTTGCTAACCATTGGTTAGCTTCTTCAGGAAATTATTTAGTTTTGTCAAAAATTTTTATTTTTTTGTATGTAAACATATATGGGCATTTCCATTTTGGCGTTACGTTACTTTTGTACGACGATATGTTGAAAAAAAAACGTTAAAAACCAGAATTTAAAAAAGTTTTTTTCTCACATTAGAGAAGTGATTGGATAGCTCTATATTCAGCCAAAAAATGGAAATAGTTGAGCCTAAGAATTTCAAGATATACTCCAAAAAGTGACCTGGCGTTACGTTACAAAAAACGGAAGTGCGATTTGACTTTGATAACAAAATTGTTGAACTCTGCGAATTGGGCAAGTATTTTTAATCAAATTTTTTTTGATAGGTTTTGGACCAATATACATTTATTTTCCAAGTTATAAATTGAACATATCTTTTTTCCTTTTTTTTCTTTTATGAAAATTGGTCTGGCGTTACGTTACTGGCGTTACATTACTAAAATTTCCACTTTATTTTATTATGTTAAAAAAATGCGAAAAAGACATAAATATTAGAAAATTATATAAAAACTACAAAATACTAAATTTATTTTTTGCATTTGTTTTATGATTAAATATGTTTGTAGCAACAGTTTTGCATTAAGAGTATTATTATGAAATTGCTTTTAGGAATGTTAATTATAAAGAGAAAATGCCCTTGAAGTTAAGAAACACTTACAAAAACGGGAACTTCAAACTTGTAGCTCAGTATTTCACCACCCCAACAAAAGAAAGCTTTGAGCTCCTAAATTTAATTTATTTTAGAAGTTTCTCTTTTATAATACATTAGGAAAAAATCTGTTTGTTAACTTTTAATTTTTCGATCAAGGTGGACTTTTTTATGGAAATGCCCATATACATGTTAACTATATGATGTTTTTGATTTACTTATCAAATAAATTAACTTTTTTATACATATGTTCGTACATATGTACCTATAAATAGAAAACTTAAAAAATTTCAAGTGAAAACTGTTAAAAAAAACGAAGACACAAATTTTTCAGTTTATGGAAAGCAGCTTCCCACAACTATATTATAATAAATTGCAACGTTTCAGATATTTTAATAGTCGGAACAAGAAAAAAACGGTTCCCCAAAGATCTCCCAGAAACAACCAACGTTTAATACCACTAACTAGAGATATACTAAAGGCTATGATGGATTTTAATGGTTCGGAATCTAGCACTAGTGATCTAGACCACGAGAAATCGTTAACCACAGTTGAGAGAGAAGTTTACGATATGCCGCGAGGCAAGTTTGTAGATATCGATACAATAGTTGAAAGATGGTTTACAGAAAAAACAGATATAAAAAAAGATACAACTGATATATTCGAAAAAACCATAGAGAAAACTGTGGAACATACAGATTTAAGCGAACTTATTATAAAAAGAATAAATACATTGGAATGTCGTGTAAATTTATTAGAAACACATATATGCTCTATGCTAAAGAATATTCCAAGATTGAAACATATTCAAGCTATCCGATCAATCAACTTGAATTCTGCTAAAGAAAAGCTTGATGTATTACACAGATTGGATAAACCCATTGAAGAGAAGAAACAGTACAACAAAGGGAATTTTTCCATAGATACAAGCTCCACAAAAGAAGTAGCTCATAACATGTATGATGAAGTATTTTATTCTACGCGAGAATATACCATGAACTTGTTAAAATACAAAAAATCTTTGGTATCTTTAGGATTAAATCAAAAACCTCAATGGAATACACATGTTAGACCTGTTACAGTTGGACTACCACTACACGAAAATTTCAGAATATGTTCCATGTTTTTAACGACATAGGACAAAAACGGTTGATAAGCAGTTTACATTTTATTATTATACGCAGAATAAAAAAATTACAAGATTACATCTTTTAAAATGCTATCACTGATGTTAAACAGAGCATCCTCATCTTGATAATAAATATTAGCTGCAATGTTTTCAGTTTGCTTCCTTAGGTTGTCGGAATTAACCCCATTTTCATCATTTACATTGGCGACCGGAAAGTTAATTGATAGTTTAGGAATTTCACGAACCATAGAATCCTGCAAAAATACAAAATGTTATTCGAACAAAATTTTATAGGATTAATCACCTTGAAGATTTTTCAACTAGTAAACTACCTGAATTATATTAACTATTTAGTCCATTTCGGAAACATACTTACATTGTAGCCCCGATTGTGGTCAATCAACGATAAATCATTCAGTTTCAGCTTGGGTATATTTAAATCTTCAGCGGTGACTAACGGTTCTAAACGACCAGAGGGACTAGTACTAATATTAGCAAAGTTTAAAGTGGCATCCTGCAATTTCTTTACCGCTGCTAGTTTTTTAGCATAATTTGAAGAACATGAGACAGGACTATTTCCACTACTAATTAAACTAGAATCTAATTGATATTGCGATCTAGCAATGCGAGTTCGATCGCTTGTACTAAAGGGGGTAAATGGTGACTGATGTACGACAGTAGCAGAAGCTGTTTTATTTAAAGATTGAGGTGATGTGTCATTAACCCCTAATGGTTCTAAATGTGTTTTTAATATATCCTTGATGTCTGCAGATTCTTCCTCATCTTTATCATTTAACAGTGCCTGGTGATTCTTCCATTTGGTGGCTAAGCTAGAAATTTTTTGATGTGGCGTAGTTGTCTTATATTTTAAAGAATCCTTCTTATTTGCTGAACGTAGCAATTGCATAGGATCAATTATTTTCGACCTATTCATAGTATTGTTCAAATCAGTAATTGTTTGATCCAACAAACTATGATTACGATTCGGTTGGCGTATCGTCATTGCACGCGGTGGAGCTAAAATATCGAATGCCATTACATGGAATCAATTATTTAATAAGTAGCACTCGCATTTGTTGTACTTCAACATTTCAAATACTTTCTAAATGATTTTAAGGAAAAACAATGGAAGAACTTACCCAAGAAGTTATTAAAAGCAGTTTCATCTGTATTAACGGGTTTTGAATCTACTAATGCTAGTCTCGATTTACCAACACCTTCGGGAACCTCATGTTTAATGGGTGGTGTAGAAATTATTTTCATAAGTAAAGTGTTTTCTACATGTTTTATATTTTGGGTACTATTATTAGCATTTACAGGCGTCTGAGAGAGCTCTATTTTAGATTTTTTCATATTTTCATGTAAGGTTTTTTGAAAATTCGTAATTTGGGTTTCCATTTCTTGTAGTTCTTTCTTCAAACTTAGCAGTCGAGAATACACAAATTCTCCAACACAAGGCTTTTTGTTGCAAATCCTTAATTCATTCTGAATAGTATCATTAATAACATTGAATATGGATATAAGAGTATTGATATTAACACCGTCATCTTTAATGATGGGCTTGAACGATTCTAAAAAGAGCTGCCATAAGTACAGCAACATTTTGATAGTATCAGTTTCAACACTTACCTTCCACCATAGCATCAATATAAAAATGTTCACGAATGCGTTTTAACTGTTGAGATACACGTAGCTTATCATATTTAAAGCCAGATTCTTTGCTATAAAAATTATCCATTGCTTCTTTTAGCTCAGAAATTGTATTATCCATTTCTAGTACCTTTCTCGAACGATCACTTAATATTTGATCGAATAACTGGTAGTTATGATCCTCGAAACTTTTAAGAAATTTTACGCTTGTAAATAAATCTCGGCTTAAACCAGATTCCTGTGTAAGTGTGTCCAGATGTTGCATTAACTTTTGAGTCTTGACATCATACTTGGTACTAACATTTTCAATAGCATCGATAAACTCGGACGCCATACTTTTAAAGAACTCATTTTTTGCACACAGTTTGTGCAAATTTGCTTCACAAACTTGAAACCGGTAGTTTTTGTTATCCAAATTCAATTGCTTTTCCTTTTGTTTTACCAACTCTTGCACAATAAGCTTTACAAAATCTAGCAAAAAACTGATAAACTTCATCCCCCCTGGCATTACCACTAAGTAAGATTTTATGTTGGACCAGTTTAACTGATATTTTTCATTAATGTGTTTCAGATACTCTACCGTACTGGTGCGAAAATTTGACTCGGATCGTTTATCTGTAATAGGCCAGAAAAAACGTCTCTTAAATTCTTGCGCATCAAATATACGGAATAGGTAATGCATAACGTGAAAGAATGCATGTTGATTTGGTTTAATAAACATTTCATCTGACAAGCATCGTCGTAAATCTTCTGTAGGCGGAAAGATCAAAGTCAAACCCTGGATTGTATCATGCAATATATGAGAAAGCTCTTTTTCCTCAGCGCGGTATGGTACAATTATTGTACGATCCATAATAAAGACAAAGTAAACACAAAATTAAATAGATTTTTGCCCGTCCAAGATTGGCGCCCGTCCAAGTCCCATGTAAATACAAATATGGTTGGCGTCGCCGTAAATGCAAGGTCTCTGTTAATTTGTGGAACTTTAAACAGCGTTGCTTATTAATCGACGTAAATGTAAAATATACAGGGCGATTCCAACCGAAACGTATTTAATTTACACGCTGGCACCACTGGAGCAATAAATGCTCTTCATAATAGTCGCCATGCATAATAGGGGCTAATTATAGTCCCACACTAAGTCCATATTATCTTGTATCGCGGTTTTGTTTTCAAATTCGGCAATTTAATAATAATATGTATATTCCCTCTATCATTTAATAACTGAATTAATGAATCTCTCACTCCCCCTGATTGTGTAAAACGTTGGCGTTTACGCTTCTGTCGTATTTCGTAGTAGATTAAAGAAAACTGCGTGTTTCTTTAATCTTGTACAAAAAACGACTTCGGCGTAAACGCCTTACACAATCAGGCTGATTAAAATGTATGCACATCCATACATATTTGTCCTCCAAAGCAAACAAAACGTAACGGGAATCGAAATTAGTGTAAAGGAAAATGTCAAATTTTAAATCTGGAGGGTCACGCTGTAACGCGATGCGAAAGGAATTGCCGTCGCATTTCAATATAAGTAGCATTACAGAGTAACCTCCTGGAGTCAATTTGCTAATACTCTATCCTCTCTTATATTACTCAATGAACAAGAAACATTTATGTCAAAGTTATGGTAGGTGGTCCCAAATGTTAATTCTGCGAGTTTGTTTCAATCGTATTTTAAGTTTTTTTTTATTTTAAGTAACACTTTTTATTTAAAGGATAAATCGTATCTATCAATTACACTTTAATTTGGGGTTTTTTTGGAATATTTTGTTGACATCGTCTAGCTTTGATCGAAACTGTCTTCGTTTCCAGGTTTTCATTCCCTCCTTTCTAAAGCTACATTGGCAGCTTTAAAGACTATACCTGTTTTCTCGATCTATTGGCCAATCATTTCTTCAACGTTTAACCAGAAACACAATTCCTTTCGGCAAGCTAAAAACCAAAATATTACAAAATTAATACAACATATTTTCAATTTCTTAACATTTTTTCGCTTTAAAACAATCAGTTCACTGTATATTTCTAAAACATCTATAACCAAAAAGTAATAAAATGACCTCAAGCCGTTTTACTTTTTATTGTTACTATGTTTCATGGCCACATTTCACCATGTTCTGTACCCCTGCACAGAATAATCATTTTTTTTTTTTGTTGCAACCAACGATTCAAGTTTTGATTACAATTACCTTTTAAGCACAGTAAATATATGTATATTTAGGCATGCCATAATTGATGGGCTAAAGTGGTTAGGTAGAACTTTCATAAAAAAGTTCTCATCTTGAATTTTTTTGATTTTTGTCAGATTGCCTTCTTTTCGGTGATATCGTGTCCTTTGTTATAAAGTTTACAGCTTTAAAAGTTTCATCTTCTTCCGATATAACATATGACTGCCACATCATCCCTTAATATCACGTTAAATTGATTTTCGAAACTGAAAAACAAGTGGTACAACATCAATGCAAAGTTTTAAGTTTCCTAACAATATTTTTCTTCACTGCAATCAGAAGAGCTATTTCTAAAACGTCGTAACCAAAAAGTAATGATGCGACCTCAAGTCTGTTTACATTTTATTGTTACAACGTTTCATGGCCACATTTTACCATGTTCTGTACCCCTGCACAGAATCATCATATATTTTCCGTACCAACGTTTAAGTTTTCTTTACTCTTACCATTTGAACTCTTCTGCTTCATCCTATAACCATACATATTTAAGTATAAATACATATATTTCCACGGCATAGCCGTAATTTTGAAATGAACTCTAAACTATTTCACTCATTTTGGCAAATTGAAAGAGGGAACACACGAAGCATTTACGACTATTATTTGCAATTCAGAAGCCGAAGTAATTTTCTACGCCGTCAAATGTCTGGTCAAGGCAGATTTACCTGCCTTGTGTCTGGTATTACTTTATTACAGACTTGTATTTCAAAGTACTAAAGTCCTAGTTATGTATATCACTTCGCGTTGATGAATTTATATGGAAATGAAAAAACAACTTGTAGGGATACACATTTGATTATAACTAATTTGCATAAAAACGCACATGACGAATTTTATTTATTCGTCTTTGAACTCTGTTCTATGTTTACATAAAATAAGTTTTATTGTTGTCATTTTTATGTACAGTTGCATATATGAATATGTGTGTTACAAATGAGAAAGCCAAACACATAGGAACGGAACATCAAGGAGTGTACACGTTTCTTTTCTCCTCGTCCCTCTAGCGAATAAAATAGCAATCTTATCAATATACACTTATATGAACCGAGCCACAATTACTTCAAGATGTGCAATTATTGTTTTCTGATTTTATGAATTTTGGATAACGTTGCGCATTCAGAAAATAAATTTCGTTTTACTCTCGTTAGTGAGAAATTACACTAAATCTAGCTGGCACAAACCTAATATATATTAAAAAAATATTATTACTCTCTTTTTTTTCTCTTAATGCTAATAGTCGTCCCAAATCAAGAGTTATTACCTACAATTATGTGCAGTGAGCAACATTTTTTTTTAAATTTAATTACATAAATGAAAAATTTTATTCTTGAGCATTATTATTTAACAATATATAATTTTAATTTTTTTTTAATTTACTTTTATTAAAAGTATGTAATATATGTAATTTTCAGCGATAACAAAACGTTGTACATAATTAGTTTTTTCTTATAAATTGATTTGAAAAAAGTAGCATCTATATGTTGAATAGCTCAAGTAAATTCAAATGTTAGTTTGGCATACTTAAAATAAGTCGTAAAACAATCAGAATACATCTTTTGACCACATTATATTGTTTACAAATCTTTTCTAAATAAGTCTATTCATATTTATAAGTATGTGGTTATATATACATACATATTTTTTGGGGCTTTTTAATAAAACTTAAATCTAAAATTTCAAATTGTATATACATGTACATATATAAATTGGTATATACATACATTTGTATACATATATGTATGTTTCAGTGTATATACTGTTAATAAAGCCTTTCATTTTTTATTGCTTTTAATACAACCCTTTAACAAATCTTAAAAGAATATTGTATTGTATAACGAAAAACTTTGTACTAACTAACTACCTGCTATCTTTCCCTTGTGCGAACACACGAAAAAGATAGCAATTGGATGGTTGGTTGGCACAAGAATTTTTATTATGCATATGTCCGTAGATATTTGTTTTTATTTTATTTTAAAAATTAATTTTAAACAGACAATGCTATGATTTACATTACAGTCCGTTTTAACGTAATAATAAATATTTTTGGGATTTTGTATTTAACATGCATTTATGCACGTACGTACATACATTTGTATGTATGTATCTCTTAGGTACATGTCTTTATCGAATCACCTCTTATTCGCTTAACTTTTTTTTTAAATTATTTTTATACTTATTTAGTTTTTAATTTATGTTGGCCTTTTGGGCATTTTGTTACGTTTGCCTAATATTTTCATAAGTTGCTTCGACATGTAGAATGGTTTTTCTGGAGAGCCATCGTTTCTTTCGATATCTTCAAGGAAGCACAGGAATAAAGTGTCCACCGCCATAGAGTAAACACTAAAGAAAACACTTGTTACGAGAAAAGCACATATTGCTACAATGGCTGTAGGTACGGCTAAGTAATGTAATTGTATAATGGACGGGTTATTTAATAAAAAGAAGTAAGTAGATACGCCAGCGCCTCCTGTTATTAAAAGTTTGGACATAAAAAATAGAAAATCTGTTACCTTATCCAAGGTGACTACACGCAAAAAGTTACGCATGGTTAAATTGAATGCATCTTTGGCGCTGGAGCAGAAATTTTTACCATGTATAGCGCACATTATGTAAGCATTTTGGCTAAGGAAACGTAAGAATGTTTCCAAAAGCCAAAAGAAACATCGCATGCAACAGAGAATGGCCTTTGTGACGGCATTGTCGTATTTCTTTATCTTACGATCGATGTACTCCAAGATGAGGCGTATTAACCGACAAATCGCTAAAATCAATGAACCAAACGCCAACGTACCCAAATGAAAGAAACAAGTTTGAACTATAGCTTTGGAAAGAGTAAAGAAAGGCACGTCTTTTTTCTTAAAAGTCCAATACCAGGTGGCAAATGTGCAAGCTAAAACCATATCATTAAAAGCACTTATGAAGAAAGTTAGCCAAAGATAGCCGAAAATATTGTAAGCAATAAACCAATTAATAAGTGGTGTATGTTTGACTTCAACAAAACTGCACATTGTCTTCGTACAGGGAGACCTTTGAGACTGTTGAAAAAATCCCACTAAAGAAATATCTCCATTGTAACAGTGATCTTGAAACGTTTGTGGATCGCAATTAGCACCAAGTGTGTAGTTTATAGCTGGACCATCGCATTTACAGTTTTCTTGGGTAACTCCAGTAACACTATTTGGATCTAGTTGCCTTATCATTCTAAAAGAGTTTGTGCCAATAGATCCTAAATATAGGCCGACTCCAACAGCATATATAATTGCCATAATGAAGAGAATCCACGATATAATTGGAAAGAATACAGTCGATTTTACACTTGAAACAGCCTTGCTTCCTTCTTTGATGAGTGCAACTGCAATGCTTATTCGTTTGCGCAAAACAATTAGGAGTAGCAGCAGGATTATGAAGAATACACATAAAAATATGCTCAAGTAAAGCCATAGTCGTTCGTCCTGTAAATTTGAAATTAAATTTAAAATTTAAGTGTACAAATCAGTATCAATACACAAGTAACTGTAAAATTTTTAACTTTTACAATTAAAATCTTTTCACAAATTTTACATATTAAAGAGAATTTTGCATTTCGTTACGATTTTTTTCCATACAAAATAAAATATGTATTTCCCAACATTTTCAATAAAATTGCACAATTCCCCAGCCTGGTTGTATCCTTTAAAGTTGCATTTGGAAAGACAATTTTAAACAAAACTTCTCAAAACAAAGACGAATTATTCGTAAAATATATTTGATTTGAGATACAACTTTAAATTATACAACAAAATTAATTTCTTGCATTTTTATTACTTCTTAAAATAGATTGCAAATATATTTTAGTTGATAATTAAAATATATGTATTTTTATAGAACTTTTTATCATTTTGTTTTGATGACGAATCAAATTCAGAATATCTCATTTATCGGAAAACATGTTTTAATTATTAAATTTGTAATTCTCATAAGAAAAAAAATACATTTTATATAGGGAAAACACACCATCATAAAAGTCCGCGTATAACGCATATTCGTAGAAATTTGTCGATGTTCTTTTTTTATATATCATCAGTGAAAGTAGACCTTTCCAACGCATGTACTCGTTTGAAAATCGGTTGAGTGGTTCTCGAGTTATAAAATCACGAACATAGGACAACTTATTTTTATATACATAATAAGAAGATTATTTTTATTAGGTGTTAACCAATTCCGAAATTTTAAAATCAGTTACAGTTTATTTTTATTTATTATTTGTTTTTGCATTTCTACAAAAAGAAAATAAGACAACTACTTGTGCGTTGCGGATAAAAATTAAGAGCTGACGACAGTCTCTGATATTTCAGAAATTAATTTTGCCAAAAACATAAGTTTTAATAGTATCACGGGTGATAGAAAATATTCTCTTTGCTGCGAAATTGCACGCTTGCAGCTTCTATTTCAGATAACAAAATAGTTTGAGTATTAATAAGTATATAATTAATTCACCTGTAAAACGTTTTTCACGACGGCATTCAAATTAAGTGCATGTTGTGGCACTGTAGCCTCGCGATGGTAAAACATATATTTATTAATGCTGTAATAAATGCCAACGACAAGTCCAATAAGTACACCAAATATAGAGGTCCACAGGAAAGGGCAAGCCAGCCAACGCATCAGTGCAATAAATATCAAAGAGGCAATCAAAGTACACAACATTGCCGTTAATATAACAACATATGAATTTAATATATCTTCTACAACGTTTTCCCCTACTCGTTGAGCTTCGTGAGTTCCGTTAGTGAAATGAGCCACAACATTGCCAATAAATTTTGCCAATTTGGTATCGGTTTGTAACATTTTCTCCCTTATCACCGCTTCACCCAATTCTTGGCGCCTACGGCATTGAACAATTGGCTCCTCCATACGTTCAACTTTTGAATCAATTGCTACGGCTGATTTGGACATAAGCGCTTGGGCTTCAGGAAACATTGTTAGTGCTAATGCTTGCAATTGCTCTTCACTTTGTTCAACAGTTATGTTTGTTTCCAAGCCAAAGAGATCTCTTTGATTACGTTTCAATAGAAAAGCAGGTATATATTCACAAACTTGTGGTGAAAATTCCCACATACAACGATTTAAGAAGGGAGCGCTTTTAATATACCATCTAGCACAACGTTCATCGTCAATCGCCTTTTGAGCGTCTTCCTTGTTTATTATATTCAATTTATCGGCTTGAGATAGACAAATAAGTTTAGATTTCAATTCATCTAATGACAGTTGATTTTTCATGGTATCCCAAATGAAAGTTTGTTGTGGGCATTTGTCGACGCATATCTGTGGTGTAGGACAGCCCGTTATAGGCACTAGAGGATCTATGCATTTATCCAGATTAAAGAAAAATAAATATTCATTATTTAAAACTCCGGAATCGATGCCACATTTCCTATTAAACGAATCGGTGGGAACTACAAGCTTATTTAAATCGCCATTGCGCCAGGCATAGGTGGCAATAAAGGCCCATGCAGCTAGGAAGACTAAAAACAACAGTAAACAGGGGACATCTGTGCAAGATCGCTTACGCCATAAAGGAGCTTTGAAATCACGTTCAAACACTAATTTTTTACCATATTTAGAATCTACTTCATTTCTTTCATTTGGTAATCGTGGTCCTCCTTCTCTAGTCATATTGTCATTATCTTTTAAACATAAATATGAATATGCATATGTATGTATGTATGCAAATTTCCAATTAATGAAACAAAAGTTTCCTAAAATAACAATGTGGTTGCTGCGTTTCTAAAACTCCTTCTACCTGAAAATAAAAATTAAATGAGCAATCATAATTTTTTTTAATTATTTATTTTTATGTTTTTGGATATCTATACATATGTATATACGTAAATACGTCTGGCGAATATTTGCAGACCAAGTAAACCAATGTCGTACATTGAGCAGAATCATAGGAATTTGTTTGCACAATACTTCTACATTCGCACTTAGAATCAACTCTCTGATTCTATGTGCGCTTTTTATATCACATTTCTGATCAATTTCTAATTTTATGTTAAGCGGTTATCCGATATTAATAGGGCAAATTTCAACTATTAATATAAATATTCGAAGGTTTTTTGATTATTTGTCTGGCATGTTAGAAAAACTGAAGCAAACTTTATGTCCATAGGAATAAAAGCTAAAAATATTCCACATCAAATCTAGATTTTCGATAATAGCCAAAATTTGAGGGTGCTGAAGTAGTTAACACGAGACAATGAAGAGTAGGGTCCTGGGTTCGACCCCGCGCTCGGTCGTGAATATTGTGTCGAATTCTTCTGATCATCATTAGTGCACTGTTGTGTTAGCTGTTGTCAGCCTGTTTCAGTGATGAAGACATAGCACTGGTCACTGAAAATAATTGGCAGCGACTAACACAATAATGTACTAAAGAGCAGAGGAACAGCAGGCTCCTTCCTCAGCCCTAGCAAAAAATTAGTCGGCACACTAAAGGGTTCAAAATAGCTACAAAAAAAAATCTCTCTTCTCATTTTTATTCATTTGCCCCCAGGTACATCCCCTGAGCGCTGGTCCGAGTTAAAATATATATATATATATATATATATATATATATATATATACATATATATATATATATATATATATATATATATATACATATATATATATATATATATATATATATATATATATATATATATATATATATATATATGCATATATATATATACATATATATATATATATATATATATATATATATACACACACATATATATATATATATATATACACACACATATATATATATATATATATATATATATATATATATATATATATATATATATATCACACATCAATTTATCTGATCTCTCACAAAAAAAAGATAAAATATTATGTTATTTGCCTTTAATAGACAAGAGCGATATACATATAGGTACATTTTTAGTAAAATGTACATAGATCGTTATCATTTCTTTAGCATTTAAGTATTACTTTTCATTTCGTTTATTATTTATTACTTTTGTAATCATTTATAAAATTGTAATAAGCTAATAATAAAAAATTAATTTCTTAAATGGGTTTATAATTTATGCTGCAGTTTCGATATCTAAAAACATACAAAATACTTTACACCAATCTTTAAAGTCACTTAATGAATCACAGATAATATCAGTTAAAAATCGTTTTTAAAAACAGTACACATACTTATTTTTTTTAGAAATGTTTGCGCAATGAGTTTCAGATAACATCATTGGAAATTTTTTAACGTATTTTATAAAAAAACAACATATAAATATTTGCATGTACATACATATGTATGTAATACATACAAATATAGATAGACAATTTGAAAAGCGACACATGACATATCGAATTATACGTGAAAAAAATTAAATCAGAAAAAATCTAATTTAATTTGTGTACAGTTGGTGCTATTATTTGTTTCATTACCTTTTCATTAATAAATATCTACTATATATATTTGTATTATACATATTATATAATATATGGATACAAAGTGAAATTCTTTGACAATACGAACTGAAATTCTTTGACAATTGCACTTGATGGTTAATACAGATTACTGTCACGCCCACAAATCTATTCTGTTCAACTACATGTGAATAAACAAAGATCATTCTTCGAATATTACTATACAATCTTCTGAATATCTTAAAGCGTATTTATGGCCAACGATTTTACAACATTATTAATAGGAAAGTGAATACCTATTCTTTGTAATTTAATTCTACACATGGACACACACTGACTACTGGTAATAGCGTAGAGTAATTTCCGTTATTGCATCATTGCTTTTATAAGTATAACAACTTTTCATAACTTTCGAACTACGGAAGAGTACAATTTTTCATTTGAGCATACTTATAAGAATGTAAAACAACTGTAATGCTATTCCATATAAAAAAGATTTAATTGATGATCCCCTCTAATACATATTACCTCTGCATATACGTATGTACATTATATTCATACATACATATGTACAAATACATGTACGTTAAGTTTTCTTACTAGGCATTCCTTTAAAACGCTTCTTTGTTGTCTCAATAAGTCTATTATATGTACATATGTATATAAAAAACTGAATTACATGTCGCCAAATTTCAACTTGAATTTTATATAAGTATTTAATGTCATAACAAGTTCATTTGTTATATTCAGCTCAAGATAAACAAAATATACTAAAAAGGCATTATTGTTTATAGTAAAAAGTTTTTTGTCGAAATGAAGTTTGAAATGAAACACATAACAAAGTTTTTTTTGTGTAGCTTACAGAAAATGAAAAATCAGTGATTAAAAACAATTAACAAAAATGTAAGTATGCTTATTAAAATAAACTTATAATATACTACATAGGTAGTACGATTTTTTTAAATGGAGGAATGTCGGTAAAGTAAATGTATGCCCAAATATATTGTATTCTCAGCTCGTAGAGGTAAACTAAGTTTCAAATTTGAATTTGCTAGTATATTTAAATTTTGTGCCAGTATTTTTAATGCATATACCTACCTGCCAACAATATCACTTCTTAACACTAATTGTCTATAATAAGCACAATTTACCCGTAAACTTCAGGAATGCTTAAAACTGTATGTATGTAAATATAAGTACATAAATACATATGTGTGACCGTATAAATTTGTGTATGTACATATGTATATGGATCCTCCTTTGTATATAATAAGTTTACTTCGATTAAAACAGTCTCATGTATTTCTTATAAGTATATAAAAAAATGAATTTGCATAAATAAATATCTATGAAATGTATGAACGTCCATAGAATAACCGTTTTCGAAATTAGAGGCACAGATCACACTTAAATTATACTTAAAATGTAGTGTTGTTATTTTATATTGATACACTTTTTTGTGATCTATTGACGGTGTTTTAATTAGTTCGTTTTTAAATATTTTGATCGTTTTTTATATACATATACATATATGAGCATACATATGTATATGAACATGTACAGATGTATGCGTATGCACATGTACATACTTATTTACACATTCAATGATCTAATTTACTTGATTTTTACGATGAATACGCTGAAGTTCCAGTTCCAAACACTTGCACTTAATGACTGAGAAAATTTTGCCGACATAACTTTCTGGCTGTTGTCGTTGCCTTTGTCTGAGTTACAAAAAAAAGTACAAATATGTATACAGTGAACTTTTTTTCAACTTAATTGAATGAAAATTAATAATATTAAAAAGAAAATATTTATGTATGTACACATACATACATAAGTCTGTGTATGAGTTGTAAAATAAAAAACTGTTAAAAATAAATAATAGATAAAATGCAATATCTATATGACTTCTCGTATGTTTTGGTCCTTATCAATAACAACTTTTTAAAACATACCTACACGCATACGTATGCTTTCCAAGAAGATACTTGATAACAAGAGTCAACGTTTATTTAGAACAACAAAAGAAACACACACTGTACGATCACAAAAGATAAGATTTTTTAATTAAGAGTATTACTCACTCTTCAATGTCTTTAAATTGAATTGAACTTTTATTTACTTCATATGGTCATAATTACATGAATATGTATCTAAGTTACAACAGACACCAAATTCAGAAAATTGCTGTTTACAATTAAAAAAATTATAAGAGAAAGTTCAATATTTTTATTATATATAGGTATTTTAGTTGCAAATATTTCGTAACACGAACGTACAAATTACATATTTTGATATAATAGGTATGTAGATTTTTTTGTTTTGTTCTTTTTTATTAAAAAAATAAAAGTGCTAACAAAATCAAGTAAATGTTTCAAATATTTTCCAGTGGGCAAACTCTAGTAAGTGTCCATACATTATTATTGTTTCTTTTTTGTTATATGACTGATTTTGTTGCTTGTCCGTGAGTGTATAAATTGAGACTGATTTCTTTTCATTTCTTGTTATCGTATTTTATAATTTGTTTGATTTTATTAAACAAAATAGGCACAAACGTTTGCGAGTAGATTTGTTCTCATATTGTTTTTCCCCTATAGCTCCACGCTTCACTTAATGAAAGAGAGTTGTCAAGGTGGGTTCTCCACTAGGCAAGTGGATTTGGGGTATTATACAAAAATTCACAACAAAAATGTATAAAACAATAATAGAAAACGAAGCTTATTTTGCTAAAACAAAAGCAAGAATAAACAACGACTTTAAAGAACAGTACAACAAGTACGAAAAAGCAGAGTTTTACGTTTTATACGTAATTTAAATCTATTGCTAGGCCCATGATGACCATCGATATCGTTCTGGTGTACCATTACTTTTGAAACAATGACACATTTTAAAATTTTGTTTTGGTCGACAGAACAATATCGAGTGACATCGTGAGCAGATAGTTATTTCATTTAAATTTCGATGTACATGTATACACATACGTTGAATAATTATGTTCGTTAAATGTTTCTTAAAATCATGAGATATTTCATTCATTCATGATACCTAATCAGAGTTTCTACAATATGCTTTAAAAATATGTTAAATAAGCATACAAATATGACAAATATTAATAAATAGACATACCGTTGCTTTTGTAATGTATGTACCTTATGTTCATTATTATTATTTAAAAAAAAATTTACTCGTATATTATATGTGTATAGTTATTTTGCTTTAGGAGGGAGCTACTTTCCGAATTTGTTGGAAACATTGTATGTGTCAAGTTTGAACAATCTATGAGGCTACGTTTATTGATATAACCCACGGGAATTCAAACTGGAATCGCAATTTTCACAAATATCTGTGATATACTTATGAAAGTATAATATTAAAGATTTAATAAAGTTTTTACTGTTAAATATGCAGTTAATATTACACAGAATGCGTACATATTGCTGTCATATGCATATAATTTACAGTACCTCCATCCAAAAGTCGAATAGACCGAAGTGCTATGATTACTAATAGTCGTTTTTACAACTATTATACGATAAACAGTATTTATTACACTACTTTACTATAACCTAAGTTAAAATCAAGTTAATTCTTCCTGGTAGATTAAAGCAAACCTGTGATTATAATAAACTGTTTATCCGTCTGTCAAAATCATAATTTGAAAATGTGGAAGAACTACATATTTTTTCCTTCTATTTTGTTACTTCAATCATCGATTGAAGAATTATTTGGCCAGTCCTAAAACTATTCCGCCACCACCAAAAATACATAGTTTATGTTTCATAATTAATTTGAATCGATATTGCAAGTACATATGTAGGTTCAACTAGATGTAGGGTGTAATCATTTACAAAACAAATTTGTTGTACCACAGTAAAAGCATTTACAACTACCTGAATCATAACAAAGGACGAGTGCATTGCCCAGTAATTTCTTTTTTTTTATTTTGTTATACAGCAGGAATCACAAACAAAACAAAGCCTTTTTTGTTCCAGTTTTATTGAAAGAAATATGTTATGTGCGTACTTAAAAATTTTTCCACTAATAGGATATGGTAAGAAACAAGAAATGAAAACAAACATAAAAAGCATAGTTATGTTACCAAAATTAAATAGTTGGATTGTTGCGTACTAAATTATTCTGTACTAACTAGATTAGTAGTAAAGTGAAAAATTGTGTTATATTGAA
The DNA here is from genome assembly GCA_951800035.1 of Linnaemya tessellans. Taxonomy (NCBI): domain Eukaryota; kingdom Metazoa; phylum Arthropoda; class Insecta; order Diptera; family Tachinidae; genus Linnaemya; species Linnaemya tessellans. The sequence continues at coordinate 169,420,252 of OX637532.1, read as the reverse complement.
AACCAATATACGTCTATAATCAATATGTTTTGATATTGACAATTTGAAAACAATTTATATTCGAATCGTGTATGGAATTTATGCTCATTCTTTGAAATGCACACATTTAAATTGATTTTTAAAACATAAATTGGAATATAAGAGAGCAAAGTAAATAATTCTGAGCATATCAACAGCTCAGAATTGTTATTGAAATTATTGCCAACTTCAATACCGAAACCACCTGGCATTAATTCGCATGAGAGATAAAACGTGGAAAACAGTAACTGAACATACGTCTGCAAATTGGATTATTTTTCCATTTTTGCAACCATTTTCTTTTTCGCAGCTCAACTTTATTAAATTAGAAAATCAACTTCTACTGAATTAAGATCAAGTGACTTATTTAAAACTTTATATCGCATATACGTTATGGAAGATACTCAAACCGATACTAATTTACAATTAGAAATAATGCATGAAACACAAAGTGAAAAGCAACGTCAGGCATCTGAAGAAAAAGCCGGCTTTTGTTATTGGTAAACAAAAATAAATGCAAAACGGAACTAGAAAAATAAATATATAGATAACATAATTATTTTAATAAATTTTATGTCAGCAAATAATTATTTTAATAAATTTTATTACGTTTCAGTGGTAAGGATCGTAATTTAAACATTGTGGAGTTATTGTGTGCTAATTGCAATAGATGGTTTCATGAGTCCTGCATTGGTTATCAACTGGGAAAACTAGTGCCATTCATAACAAATTATGTTTTTGTCTGTAAAAATTGTTCGCCAAGTGGTTTAGAGAGTTTTCGTCGTTCACAAGCCAGTAAGTTAAGTCATTTTTCATATATGTATGTAAGCAAAGGTTTATGCATATGAACATTGAAACTAATTTTATTATTGTTTACAGCCATACCGCAAATGTGTATCACTGCCATTGCAAATATGAAACAAAATTCTTTCAAAGAAGGTAAAACTAAGAGTATTTTTAGTAAAGATAAAGAGATTATACCATTTATTGAACTTTATTGGGAATCTATGACGACAATGCCGCGTAGAGTTACTCAATCGTGGTATTCAACGGTGCAACGTTCCTTATTAAAAGATGTTCAAACGACATTTTCTTATGAAGAGCATCCCGAAAATGGTGCCATGTTTGGGCTGGTTACTTCCGATTTATGCCAAATTAAACCGAGTTATGAAGCTATGGGAAAATTGGGGGCGTTGCGACTATCCGAAGATGGTTATGCTCAAGGTAAGTAATTTCCATTTAAAACGGTAGTTTTCGTTTATAAAAAAATCTAAGAGTTTTGTTATAAAACATATATGTATGTAGAAGTTATTGAAAATGTAAGTACATAATAGCTGTGTTCGACAAATTTTCCAGTAACTGAGTAAATATTGAGTAATTTTATAAAATTACTCTCAATTGTGAAAAAATTGTAAAATCCACTAAAATGTATGTAATAGCTGATTACAAATAATTGTAGAACAAAATGATATATCATTACAAGAAATGTAACAAGCCTTACCTAACATTTAAAAAATTTGACAGGGGATGCATAACATTTAAAAAAAATGTATTGAAAATGGTACAAAATCTTAGAATACAAGTAAACAAGGGCTCACAAATTTATATATTTGAGTAATTTACCACTAATTGTCAATGTATTTCATACAAACAGGTTTTACGCTTACCAATTTAAACTTTTGTTAGATAAGGCTTTTTGCATTTTCTGAGACGATATACAACTCTTGAAAATTGTCAATGGTAACGCTGTCCGTTTGCTTTTGTTTTTGTTCTCATTATTATGTTCTGTATTGTTTTGGTTTTTGTTGGGCAGTTCCTCTATAATAACTAAATTATATTCTTTTTTGTGTTGTTGTTGCTGATGGCGTAGTGTTTAAATATCGTTATTTGATAGTGTGTAATTTATTTCTCCTATAAAATTTTTTAATTCGGATTGGTAACAAGTGGATGAATTAATTTTATGCTTTTTAATAAAAGGCTGTGAAGAAGTGGTTGAAGAACAAGGTGTAATAAAAGTTGTTATGATGAAATGATGTGAGGTTTTTAGGAATTTATCTTGAAAATATTACACATTCCATGGAATTTATTTACGTACATGCATGCTTGCATACATTCATACCTATATAAGCATGTGTGCATAAGTATGCCATATGTATGTATGCATGCATGTGTAAAGTATGTGACTTTGAAATCTGTTGAAGTTTAGATCATATTCTATTTAATTTTTGTTATCAAATTGTACCTGTTTAATAAGTAAATATACTAAAATAAAAGTATATAACTAAAATCATGGAGAATGTGGTTACGCGTGATGAAGAACAACGTATGTAATAAATGAGAAAGTTTATTAACAATAATTATTTACTTATAAATATTTCTAAAATTTATCTATGTAAGGTCATGCATACATACTTATGTATGTGTGTATATATTTATGTATGAAACTATAAAAATGGAGAATGCGTTTCTAATGGTGCAATGCATTTACGACACGTACTCAACATATATGTACATACCTATGAATATATTTATATACATACATACAAACAAGCATAAGTTGTTCAATGTATCTTTAACAACTGAACATTAACAGAAATCTTAATACCGACTTTACACTTTTTGATTTCAGCGTCATTATCAAAAAATAATAGACAAAATAAAAGAAAATTTCCGGGTACAGATTCAGGTCCTACGGGCAAAAAAGGTAGACCAAGTTCTGATATAACCGGTAATGTAAAGCTCCCGGCCCATGGCTATCCTTTGGAACATCCTTTCAATAAAGATGGCTACCGATATATATTGGCTGAACCCGATCCTCATGCTCCTTTTAGGCAAGAATTTGATGAATCCTCGGATTGGGCTGGAAAACCAATACCAGGATGGTTATATCGTACACTAGTCCCGAACAGTGTTCTTTTAGCACTCCACGATCGAGCACCCCAATTAAAAATATCCGAAGATCGTTTGGCCGTCACAGGAGAAAAAGGTTACTGCATGGTTCGAGCCACACACTGTAAGTTTGAAGACACTGTTCGAAGAGCTATATTTACTAAATTATTTGTTTTTAGCTGTCAATCGTGGTCGATGGTATTTTGAGGTAACTATAGAGGAAATGCCTGAAGGTTCTGCCACACGTTTGGGATGGGGGCAGGAGTATGGAAATCTACAAGCTCCTCTAGGTTACGATAAATTTGGTTATTCTTGGCGTTCACGCAAAGGTACAAGGTTTAGTGAAAGCCATGGCAAACATTATAGCGATGCTTATGTAGAGGGTGACACATTGGGTTTCTTGATTGACCTACCTGAAGAAAACGAAATTGACTATCTTCCTTACACATTCAAAGATAGAGTAAGTAATACTTTTAACCGTAAAATAATTTTTTGTGTTACGTGAAGTAATAATATTTGTTTTGTAACTCATATTTTAATACTTATGAGCTTAAAATAATAGAAATTTAAAATCTCAAATTCTTCTGGTTTCTTGACCTCTTTTTAATTATTATTGTATTCTGATATTTTTAAGCTTAAGGTCTCTTTATTTTATTTTAATTTTCAATATTTCGTCACTCCTTTGTGTGACTTCTTCAGGAAATTAATTATTTCCTGAAGAAGTCACACAAAGGAGTGATGAAATATTGAAATTAAAAATTAAATTAAAATAAAGAGACCTTAAGCTTAAATATATCAGAATACAATAATGAAATTTAAAATCATTTCTGTAATATAAATACCTAAATATTTTTACAGCCGCTAGTTAAATTCAAATCGCATTTATACTACGAGGACAAGGATAAAATACAAGAAACATTAAAAAATTTGCGCGTAGCACCGGACAGTAAAATAGAGTTTTTTAAAAATGGACAATCTCAGGGTGTAGCATTTAGAGATATATATGCGGGCTCATATTATCCAACTATGTCAATACATAAAAGTGCTACAGTAAGCGTTAATTTTGGCCCAACATTTAAATATCCAGAAATCACAAACGGCTATAAAGCAAAAGGAGTAAGTTATTTGTTTTTGTTAACATTATCTATTCTTTTTCCTTCAAATTGATTTCTTAACGCGCATCTTTTCATTAACAGATGTATGACAGAGTTGAAGAGTTGATATGTGAACAATCTCTATCGGATTTGTTGTACTTGACGGAAAATGAAGGACGATTACGTTTGGATAATCTGAACATATAAGAAACATGTTTAAGATATTGGGTGATTGTCGGTATAAAATAAATAATTGAATACTAATAAATTATGTTTTAAATTTTCTAATATATAAAAATAATTTTATTATTTGTGCTAAAGGATATGGTGTAAACCTATTCTTAATTAAAATGGTGAAATTTCGAGGCACTATATGGTAAATATAAAGCATTAAAGGTAGTAAATCTGGGATATTGCACAGCTGCAGATATTGATCTTCCTGATGTTGTGGCATTGGATGTATTTGTTTGTGTCGAGACATTTGTACTAAAACCTAGCAAGTTTGCCCTCCTCCTACTGGAAGACGCAATCGTTGCAATCCCGCTGTTGGACGATGTAGTCATTGGTTGTGTGGTGTACTTTTCTGTAACTTGGTGTGTACTTGATATGGATGGTAAAATGATTGAATTCCTATTATGAGAGAAGCGATTAGCAGCAAAGGGCACATGCCAGGCTGACCTGTGACCTGTTTGAAAACGGGAGCGAGATTTTTGTTCCTGAGCTACAGCCGCAGATTTTGCTTGCTGTATTTGTGTTAACTGCACAAAGCTTTGATTTTTATTATGCACCAAATTTCGAAATTTCTTCGTAGAATCCAATACATTAAAAATGGGGGGCATTCGAAAACGATTACTTGAGGTAGTTGCTAAAGGAACTTGATGCGCAGGCGTGGATGGAGGTCGTAAAGAGTAAGATGTAGATGAACTGGAGCACTTTCTTCTATTCATTTGTGTCCCACCTGTTTCACGTTGACTTAGTTTGAAAGGCACAGATTTTAAAGTGAAATTATCCATTAATTGACAAAGATTGTTGTCATCTTCAGACGATTTGCTTGTGGAATGTTCCACGTGATTTCTTGCAAGTGTTGTTTTACCTTCTGTTTCGACCTCATCATCAGATGTTAAACCAAGACTTGGCAATGACTCCACATCTAATGATTCTGATGTTAAATTTTTCAAATCATGCTTGCCTTTCTTTAGTAATCGTGGGAACTTCCTTTGCCAATCCGAAACTTCCTTTCTCAAGTCCTCTTCGGCACAAGATAATGGCTCCAAACCACTTAACATTCTTTCGACCTTTTCCCACTCCATTTTGTTAATTTTTATCGCATCATCTGCCCATGGAATAGAACCAATTGAACTTCTATCAACACTGCTAGAGGTGTAAGGCACTTCATACAAATATCCTTGATCATCAAATTCTTCATCCTCACCAAATATATCATCATCTTCAAAAGAGTCGTAAAATTTTTGCTTAATGTGAAGTCCAGTACCAGACGACATTTTGTTAATTAAGTTTAACTTTATAAATCAATTCTATTTTATTTGAAAGGAAAATACCTATATTAATTTAGGATGTTGTTTTTGGAGAGAATAACCAAAACTCTCTCCGTAACATCCTTACAAAGCTGTCGTAAAACGTACTGTAAAACTGTACTTAAATGTACCAATATATGCAATTGTGTAAATTCTGGCGCAAAGTTGACAGCTGTCTCCACCAAACAACATTGGATTTGTAGATAGAGGCGTTTAGTTTTTTTTTGTCTCACGCGGACAAGTTTTCTAGAAATAAGTGAATTTATGAAAATAAAAAAATGAGTTTTTAAAAATAGTAATTCTTTATGAAAATTCTATAAAAAGTTTGTAACATGTGGCATGAAGCTCGTAAGCAGGAACGTCGTATACGCGGTCTAATTGTTGACTATAGACGCCGGGCAGAACGCAGACAAGATTTTTATGAAAAGATTGTAATAATTATTATTTCGTATACATATGTACGTATGTACATTTATAAAATTGTTCATATTTTCCCCTTTTTCAGCAAGCCGATCCCACACAATTTATACAAATTCATGGAAGGCGATGTAAAATACATTTGGATCCAGCCGTGTCTGCTGCCGGCGATGGTGCTGCAATCATGCAAGTGATATTGAATTTTTTTATCTTATACATACATATAATTAGTGGAAGAAATTATTATTTTAAACGTCACGGTTTATTGGAATCTTTCTTGAATTAAAAACTTAAAGTGTAGTCATTAAGTTTCTACTTTTTTTAAATTGTTCGCACGTTTGGATATGTATCCATGTAGGAACATACAATACATCTTTATTTTAATATCAAATACATATGTATTTATCAACGCCAAAATCGCGGAAACGCTGATTAATGTGTTATGGCGGCAACTTATATTTCTATTGTTTTGAAAGAACGCGTGTATGAACTTTAAAAACTAGTTCTAAAACGTGTTTATCTGCAAACATAAATATGAATGCAATGCATACGCGACATATACTTGATACATAATCATTTTCTTCATATTTAGTGTACCTTGGCAGGGCCAACACGACAACCTTATTGATCGATTTGATGTTCGTGCTCATTTAGATTATATACCGGCTGTACCAAAAAGTGTAGACAGTGTCATAGACATATCGCAGGATGAACGACAATGTAATTACGAGCGCTATAGAATATTGGCACAAAATGATTTTCTGAATGTGCCTGAAGAAAAGTTCTTACACCAATTGTATTTGGAAGAACAATTTGGTGCCAATGCTCCACTCGAGGGTCAAAGCAATCAGAGTAAAAAGAAATCCCAGAAATCGGGCGCAGCCATAGGCTACTCTTATGACGATTCAACCGAAAATATGCAAGATGCTCAACCATTTGCACATCTCAAGCATACATCATCGGCTGGTGCATCAGGAAGTTCCTTACCAAGTGCTATGGCTACTGCAGGTATGAAGCCAGAAAATGAGTCGGAATCAGATTCCGACTCTGATATGGATGTGGATGTTTCTATAGAAGTATCGAAATTGGATACAAATCAGGCACATGAACTAAATGCGTGTGGGCGCAACTACGGTATGTTGAGTAATGATTTCTACTCCTATTTGACAAAAGATGCAGATGAGGCAGATGCATTACGTTTGGCTAGAGAAGAAGAGAGAGAAAAAATATTATTAGGGGGACGTAAATCAAGAAGAGAAAGACGAGCCCAAAAGGAAAGACGTATTGCAAGAAGACCATTTAGTCCCCCAAGTTATGCGGCTAAAGAAGATAACATTGGAAAAGATTTAGAGAGTGATTCTAGATCTCCATCCCCATCTGAGACTACGGAAAAAATTACTTATATAACATCATTCGGTGGGGAAGATGAGTTGCAACCCCATTCGAAAATAACTATAACATTGGGTAAAGGTTCATCCACGTTGGGTGCAGCCTGCGTAGGTGCAAGTACTTCAGCAGCGTCGGGACAAACGACATATGCTCAGAAAGTGAAGGAAAACTTGGACAAGCTAAAAAAAATAAGTGCAACCTCAAAGAGGAGAGACAGCCGAAGCAGCAGCTATTCACGCAGTAGATCACATAGTCGCACTCTTAGACGTTCGAGGAGATCAGATCGAAAATTTAGATCAAGAAGTTCATCATATAAAAGACATCGTAGAATTGATAAGAAAAATTCCGTCTCCCGCTCGCGATCTACATCTCGTTCTGTAAGTAAATTACGTAGTTCCTACTCTAGAAGACACAGAGAAGGTTATAAGCGATCAAGAACCAGATCACATTCAAGGTCTCATTCTAAGTCAAGGTCGAGACGAAGACGCTATAGTTCTTCATCAACAGCCAGAAGTTCCTTTTCGCCAGCGCGCACAACTTATAAGTCGACACGAATATCTAAAAACAGTCCCAAAAACGCTTCGCATTCAAGCCATAAATCCCGTAGTTCCTCACATTCTAATACAAGGCAAAGCAGAACCACTCTTCTCAAAGAGGAATCACCTCATAAATCAACTGAAACATCATTTTTTAAACAAACTGAAACAATCATGTCCACAATTTCTTCAAAATCACTTTTAAAGTCTGTTTCAACTAACCTCTCTCAATGTGTACCTACTCCAACTGAATTAGCTTCAAACAAACCGTCTATATCTATCGTAAATGTAATTGAACCACCTCCTCCGCCATTAAAACGTTATTATGGTCGAAAAAAGGACGAATATTCCTCTTCGGAAGATAATTCAGAATCTGATAACGTTGATGAGGACATTTCAGCGCAAATTTTAAAATCGAAAGAATCAACAGATATTCAAGACACAATGGAAGTGGATACTACGTAAGTGTAAAGTTGACCCCCTCTTCGTGTTTAATTTTCATTATAATGAAAACATAAGAAATATTTTTAAAATATTTATTTACTTTTAGTTCCGAAAAATCAAATCCCTTGCCATCAACTTCTATTTTGGCATATAGAGGAAAGACGCATCTACAACAAACAGGCAAATATGGCTCGAACACTTCAAATAGTAATGCTCCCGAAACCAAAGTCAGTAAGAACCAACAAATAAATATAAAGCCTCACACACCAATATATGTATATGGGGACTACTACAACCTGTCTTCCGAAATTAACGAATCAAAATCCACAAAAATTGCCTTATTCTTTTACTCTGACATTATATAACTTACGAGACTTATGTATTAGGGACACATTTTCTTATTTCACACGTTTTTTCATAGACTTTTGAAATCGGACTAAAGGCAGTCTATCACAGATTACATAGTTTGTTAATTATTTAAAGTACTTCTTACAGGCGTCTACAGGCAGTGGAACTGGAGGTGGTGGCAGCAGCAGTGGCCGCTTGAACTTACGCGAACGTCTTAAAAGAAAAATGCAGAACTTGCTTAATAAGCAATGTAAGCGAGTGTAGTGTGACACCAATTAATTTACATGTTCTATAAAATCAAAAGTATTCTATATAAGTATTTCTTGTTTATCTTAAACTTTGCAGATAGAGCTGATAAAAAGGCCGAAATTGAGAAGACCGAAAGAGAAAGACAATTACAGCAGGAGCGTGAGGAGGAAATGCGTGAATTATCCATAAAATTGCGAAGAAGGTAATAAATACCTCTATATTTTTGCAAGGAAAACAATGTTAGTGTTTACTATAAATTACAGACAAAGAGAGTTGAGACATAGATATGGATCGCAAAACAGCAAAGAGTCTGAGAGTGACCCTTCAGACACAGTCGCACCTATCAAATCAAAAAGAAGTAAATCTCGCAGTAGCGAACGCTCAAATGTTAAAGTGTCTCGACGCCGTAGCCGTGAAACTAAACGTCAATCGCCAATAATAGTAAAACGTTCGTCTAGTCGAGAACGTAAACGTTCACCAAGCCGACACGGTAGACATCAACGGTCAAGGTCTCAATCTCGTAGCAGACGAAGTAATTCTAAGCGACGAAGACGTAGTGCTTCACGTTCCAAGCGATACCGAGAATCAAGCTATGACCGGTCTGCACGTTATAATACTGAACGCTCGCGATATGAAGATCGTCTTCGACGATCAGTGTCCAGAAACGAGCGGGATCGGGACCGAGATAGTGTTCGCCACAGAGATAGGGATCGTGATATTGATAGACAAAAGTATTGGGGTAGTAGCAGCACCTCCGATCGTCACCGCTACGAGAGAGGCGGTGATGGTCGTGAACGTTCTGACAGAGATAGACATCATCGCGATCGCCAACCTGTTTCAAGTTCTACTACCTCTTCAGCATCTGCTGGTACAACCAGTCGGAGTCGCGTTGTTATTTCAGCTCCACCAAAATTGAAAAAATTGGTGGATTATTAGTTTTTTAATTAAAGATTTTTGAACTACAATTTATATTTTTCCTTTACATTTTAAGTTGAAAAGGTCTTTTTTTAGTATTTGTTGAATTTTTAAAACCAGTGTTGGAAATAAACTGAAAGTAAATATTCATAATCCTTATCGAAGCTTGAGAATTTTATAAGGAAATTTATCTTATCAGCTTTTGATAAATTATTATGAATAAGTACTCCATTTTTTTTATTAAGTCATAGTTGTTTCTAATTTTTTTAGATATTGCACAGTTTTGTGTTAAATTCAGCAGGGGTGCATGCAATTTTTTAGAGCACAAACATTTCAATTTCTGGAATTTTTTTTATGACGTCATAAATAATTTTTGTTATTTAAATGTGTTAAAAGTATGGCAGCACTTTTAAAAAACTATCGATAATTTTCTTCAGTGAACAGCTGGTTTGCAAGTTTCCCATTATGAAATAACGGGTGTTCGGTGGTTTTTCATGACAGAACTTGTGTTTATCGAATATTTTAAATCTGTAGTTATGTAAATACCAAAGCCGCTGTCAGAAACACCAACCACTAATAAACACAAAATGATAAATATTAGTAGATATTTGGTGACGAGACGTAAGTGCAACAATTAACAATAAATAGACTCGTTTTAATTACATACACTTATTTGTAGCAATAGTGCAGCTGCAATATAGAATGAACTCGACGACTGAAAGTAAAGGACCTGTGGCAGAAGCCATTTCTTTAGCTATAATAGAAAACTTGAATCCGGTACACTTGGAAGTAAAAAATGAATCTTATATGCACAATGTTCCGAAAGGATCTGAGACACATTTTAAAGTTTTAGTTGTTTCTGAAAAGTTTGAAGACTTGCCCTCAATAAAGGTACTCAAATAAAAATTATATTTTCAAAATAATGAACTGTGTCAATTTAAATTTATTTTCAGAGGCATCGTTTGATATATCAGGTTGTCAAGGAGAAATTAGGAGATCTTTTTCCGCACGCGTTATCGGTAGAAACAAAATCACCAAAACAATGGGATCCCTCATATGCTATAGAACCAAGCCCCAATTGTAGAGGTGGATTTGGTAAATAAAGTTTGGAACTTTATAACCTATTTATTTAATTTATTCGTTGAAAAAAGGCGACGTTATATTTCTCTTTTATTGTCTTTAAAATATAAATGTTTGTAAGTAAGTAACGGTGTTCGTATTTATTTTGCTAAGTGGAACATGCATAGTTCTCTACACTTCTCCTGGCTGATAAAATGACATCATTTATACCCACACCATCGTAAGCTGAACCACATAACGATAAAGGCATTTTATAACGTTTTATATAACGGCGTATATCTTCTACTCTGTGCTTATGTCCAATGTTATATTGTGGTATGCATTTCTTTAATATATTTACTTTTGTTGATTTTGGTTCTTCATGTATTCCCATTATGTTTCGCACTTCCTTTAGTGCTATGTCGAGCAGTTCCTTTTTTGTTGGATTTGGACCAAAATATTCATTGAACCATTTTCCACCCATCATCACAGTAAGTACAGTATTGTCTTGCATATCAAAGCAGCAGCTATCAAATATAACGCCCAAAATGGGCCGTTTTTCCAAAGGCGGTACCAAAAAACCAAATGCTGCTTGCTTAATTAATTCATTATTGTTGTACTGTAAATTAATAACAGCTACGTCGACATAAGGTATTTCTAATAGCTGGCCGGCTAAGCCCGGGTGTTGGTTTTTAACGCAAGAGGCTAATTTGTAGCTTGGAAGTGAACTTATTACATGTCCAGTTTCAATTTCCTCATGCTTGATATGTAAACGTGCGCCATTTTCAAAAAATTCTATATCCTTGCATTCTGAACTTAAATTAATTTCTACATTATGGGCTTTTAAGTAATCACTTATTCGATTTGGCAAAGTCTCTAAGCCATTTTGCAATGAATACATACTCCATTTTTTCCTTTTAGCTTCTACATATAAATTTGGTTCTTTGTCTTCAAACAGCCCATGAGTTTTTATCTTCTTTTTATTCCTGGTTAATGTATTTAAAAGCATTCCTTTAAACACTCCACCGTGCTTCTGCTCCTGTTCAAAGAGATCATCCATTAGAAATCGAACACTTATTTCTTTAGCATCCCCAGCACATATTCCACATATCATAGGACTTATAGCATAATCGGCGATTTCGGAACCAAACCTTCTGTGAACGAAATCATAAATAGACTCGTCCCCATATTTAATCTTCTTAGCTCCAGCCTTTAAATCATTCCATATTGCCATGACCAGGGGCTTAGTAAATGGTGGTGTAGTTTTTAATGCACCGGATAAACTATTAGGTAACACACAAAGTTTACCCTTAGCATAAATCATACGATTCCTTGCGGCAGCGTGTGAGGACGTAATGCCCTCTATTGGTATTTGCAGGTCTTCTATAATTTGTAAAGTATTAGCTCCTTGAATGCCTTTGGGTCTAATAGTTCTTGGCCCAAACTCAAATATGAATCCTTTATCTGCATGTTTTTCTGTACGAACCCAACCACCAACACGATTGGAAGCTTCGAATATAGCTGTTGGTTGACCCAGCTTTTTCAGTATATAATAACCGGCCGATAGACCACTAATACCTCCGCCGAGTACAATAGCCATTTAAAATGGGGTAGCAGCTGCGAGGAAATAATTATATTGATTCTGATATAACTTACAAATTATAATAATAAAAATAACGATAAAAAATCGAATTCCAACTTCAAGCAACACAAATGTCGACAGATAGTCAATCCAAAGGCATTTTAATAGGGTTCAATACATGCCATAACAGCTGTTTACTTTTACGAAAGCAACAAGGCAGATTTACCAGGAACTCTCACTAGTACAACAATTAACAACACCAAAAACCACACGTATTTTGTTGGTAGAAAATTACGAGCTAATGTCATAACCAAGAAAGAAGAAACATCATTAACAAGGCAGATTTAGAAAAATAAAAATAAACATTTTATGTGGCTTGTATCTAAACTTTTGACAGTTGTTCGATACGCACTAAGGAAAATCTAATAGACAGCTGCGCTACTGAGAGTACCTGGTAAATCTGCCTTGGACAGCAACTAAATTCATTTGTGTTTCTCTGGTAATGGCATGTCACCAACAGCTACAGCTGTTTGATTAACTATAAGTTATAACCGCTTATTAAAGATGTGTTCGATTAATTATTATGCGATTGAGAGTTGGAAGCTGGGGCTTCACAAATTTGTAGTATTTTTTTATGTCCTTTCTGTAATAAAAAATTTCAAGCCATTTAAATAACTAATCTTTACATTCGTGCAATATTATGAAATAAGCAGCATTTTGAAGTAGCGCCAAGTTAGCCGTTGAGGTGTTTACGAACTTTTGAACTTAATTAGCTAATAGTGGTTAAAGCGTACAACTGTATCTCATTTTTTATTCCTAATTGGAGTGAAAATCGGTACTGATATGCTCATATATTCTATATAAAATCAAATATATATTTTTTTAGCTAGGACTGCCACACAGTGTGTGACAAAACGTTAGATTTGGATTAAACTCGGACATTCGCTTGTTTTAGACAAAAACCTATGATCAAACATAGGATGCTTAGAATATCTGAAATTTAGGTGACAGATGGATATTATTTTCAGCGCAATAGCGGGAAAATATAGTGCTGTAATGCTGTCCGTACTATTCAGTGATATACATACATATGTATATATTCATTTATGTATATATTTAATTATGTATATCGTTATTGTATCAATACCGGTACTTAATTAAAAGCATTTTATCGTGACAATATTTTATGTGTTTTTTTATGAATTAGGTATAAACTACATACATATTCTTCCACATATAGTATGTCTCTTCACACAATTTGGCTGTGGTACTTGAAACAGTTAGTTAAAAATGTCGTCTAAACCGGAAATAAAATTTGTGTAATAAACACATTTTTCGTATAATGCATATTTTAGTATACCTACGTAACTTTTTTGTTATTAAAACATCTAAACAAAAACTAAGCGGAAAAATATTATAACAAATGGGTACATGCTCATATTCATATTTTTTAATACTTTCTCTCGCAAATGAACTTATCATTTATGAATTTAAATAAAATGAGAAACATAAAACAAACATCATTAAAGTGTTCTTAATTTTAATTTCTAAAATAATGATGGAGAGAAACAATAAGATGTGCAGGAACAAGTGTTACCAAGTCATGAAAGAAGGAAATCTGAGGACTGTGTATAATACATTTGAGTCCATATGTAAATTATAATATTGGACAAGTAGAATATTTGAGAGTAATTCGGATTGGTTGGTTGGTTTATGTGGCTCCCTTCGAGCAAACATTCAAGTAAAACCGAAAAATTACTCCAATCTTCAGTGTCAACAAATCTTTTCCTTTCCTATATAACGGTATATAATTTTATGCAGTTTTTTATGTATGTGAATTTATTTTGCAGATTTGAACTTAAGTTTGACTAACAATTTTAAATTTTTTTAAAATCCCACTAAGAATATTTAAAATAAAAAAAGAAATATACGGAAGCTACTGGTTTTAACAGGTTTTAAAAAAATCTAGTTTTCACCAGGTCTCGAAATTCCGAGAACTCCTGAGAGGGGGTTTTAAAATAACTTTTAAACACCTTTATCGATCGATTCCACAAACTAATCAGTTCTTGGCATTGTAAAACCTCGTCGATCATTGCTCAGCAGATCAAAATCCATTAATGCGTTCGTGAGTTATCGTGAATGAAGAAATCCGGAACAAGTGATTTTTTTTTTTAATTCCGGGGATGACCTTTAGGGTCAACCCTTTTCTATATGTTTTTCGAACAAAATTACCCACCCTGATCTAGGTGTACAAGGATTCCAACATAATCGGAATTGTACTCTCGTGTAGAATACTGCGTCTTACATTTCATTCCATACACGGCCTCCACTGTAATTTTTTTTTTATTTGCCTAGAAATTTACAAAAATGAATAGAATTTTACTCCAATTATTAATTTATTCGATCTTGTTAAATATGTGTCATAAATACCAACAAAAATGTGTTTGAGCTCAATGCTTAATTGGGAACATGTTAAGTTTACATATCCAAATCTGACATTTTCAAAACTAATTGCAACACTTTTTGTTTGTTATTCAAGTTCGGATGGCTTTACACAAGGAGTAATAGAAACAAAATAATATTTATGCTAAAAATGTTATAAGACAACAACAAACATGTTATTGATTCAAAAAAAGATTCCTGTAGAAGGAAAATGTCAAAGAATGAACGCTGCAAAGCTTTTCTAGACAAATATTCAAGGAATCTGCAAAGGCAATGACAGAGTGAGAGAGAAATGGAGGACGGAAGTTTAAGCCAGCAGCAGCTAAAGAGCTGAAATATGTGACATGAATAAACTGTGTCAGAATTGTTTTAACTGCTGTCGTGAAAGGTTCGTGAAATAAATGTAACGGTCGCGCGTTGAAGTGTCGTTTTGTGTAAATCTAGAATATTGTATAAAATACATATACATACAAAATAATATGTGAAAAATTTTAAATCTAGAAAGAAAAAATTGATTGAAATTAGTTTTAAAACAAATTTAATGCAGAGCTAAACATTTTTTTTATGTAAGAAGTAAATGTAATGCAAAATTGAAAATAAATTAATAATAAAATAGCTGGAACTTTTTTTTTCATTAAACATACATCTCTATCTATAAGGACATTTACCTATAGATTGTGTGTATATAGGAATTTGAAAAAATTCTTTTTCTATGGTGTTTGAGAAAATTTATAAGCAAATTTGAAAATTTATCACACGAAAATTTAATTATATAAAATAATATTGAAAAATAAGTTTAATTCGTATATTACTTGAATACACATATAGCTCTTTGTATATACATATAAATGTATGTATATACATATAAATATGAATTTGGAAAAAAGGAAAAACGATGAGCTTTCCTTATAGATACTGTGCATACACATAGACAAACTGGCAAACACTAGCACTTTCTCATAAACGAGTAAAATGTAGGTGAACAAACACAGAAATCGTTTGAACAGATACTTACAACTCCCACCTTCGTATTATTTCATTGAACCCTATAAAGAGCTCAAATAAAAAATAAATCTAAAAAAAAACAAACAAAAATATATCCAGCTTTTATTTTATTTGCCTTCTTCTCTAGGCAGGATACTAAAAATCTTTTTTGCATTTAATGCTTAGGGGAAATAATCAATTCTTTTTAAATAATTTTTAGTTTTAAAATAAAGTTTTTATTCTGCAACCAAATATTATGTAGATCAGTTTTCGATTAATGCTAAACAATATAATAAAAAAATTTATAAATATATTCTTCGTAAAGGGCGCAATTGGGATAATGGGTTAGTTATGCTACTTTGAGGAGAATTAGTTTGATAGTTATTTTTTTTTCTTTCATTTCACAATAATTTATTTCAATTTATGTAGGTAATATTAGAAGGTATTATTATGTAAGGCCGTAAACAGTGCGACCCAAAGGTTTTTAGTGCAAGATTAGAATGCAATAACATTTAATTTTTTATTCAGTGTTGCCATAAGTTAATCTTAGCAAAACTTTTGTGGTTCTAACCCCTTTGAGTGCCAAATATTTAGTTTCGCACTTAAGTACATATTTTTAAGACTCGTATTATAAAATGATGCATTCAAATGCCAAGGAGGTGAGCCTAAGCTGGTAGAAAATCAATTCATTGACCATGCACCTGGATTAAACGATGGTATCAACGCCGACAGTTCGTAGATTTCGCTAATACAAAATGGAATGAATATATTTAATAAGAAAAAAACTAGATTTTTATGAAACTATTTATCAATTTCGAAATAAGTTTAAAATTTCAAAGCTGGAATTACTTTTTATTTTAAAAATCTGTCTGAACATCGAATTTTTATTAAGATTGAATTAACGCTAAAGTTCGTAATACACGTAAAATAAATAAATAAAAATTCCAATAGATGTACATCATATTTTTCTGCACAAATGTAACATTTCAAACTGAGCCTATTAATTTCAATTGAGTTTATTAGTCCAATTATTTATTTGTAAATAGAATATAGGGCCCACTTCTTCCATCACCTTCCATCGAAATATTTGTGTAAAATTTGTCATTTATGAGAGTACTTCCCATGACGCATACTTTACATAGAATTGGGAATACTTGTGTGTAACGTATACGCCATAGCGTCAACGTATACAAAGTGGGAGAATTATGTTACTCGTGTAGCCTAAGAAATTCGTTCAAGATAAATTATATATCGTATAGAAATAGGTGTATTTGTTACTGTACCTTTTTCTAATCTTAAGACCGTGACTGAGTAGCCTATACAATCGCGGGATTTGCCAAATATGACATGTGTGCGAAAAACATAACAGTTTTTTTACAAACCTGTGGAAATGTATATAAAAATGTTCATAAAATGATAGTCTCCATGTGATCAGAGTTGTATTTACTAACAGTCAGAGTTTTTTTTTGCATCATGTACTAAAAGCAGAGTAACAGCACCCACCTTCGTCGGCCCTGTAACAAAAATTAGCCGGCGAAGTACAAGGTTGAAAAAGCTACAAAAACAACTGTCTATCTTCTCATCTTTCCTAATCTGTCCCCTCAATACTATCCCCTCGTTTTCAGTTCCGGCACAATGCACTGCATGTATAGGGGTCATCCCCTGAGTGCTGGTCCAAGATAAAAAAATAAAAAATTGTGTGGCACCTGCTGCACATTTAGAAGCGATTTTTCAAAGTCGGTCAGACATTTGCAATATTTTTCTATGAATGAATCGTGCGGATGTGTAGAATAGTCAGACACGGCCTTAATTGATAAACTATACAACAGCTGTTTTTGTTTGTATGTAAAACCAAAAATTTCCCATACGCCAAAATAGAAATTATTTTATATATTGTAAATTAATATTTCAAAATTATGGAACTACTTATATACATATAATAAAGAAGTGTTTGGAAATCAAATTATTTCATATAACAATCCAGAAGATTTTCAGTTCAAAGAAAATATAACATTATCAGCTGTTTTCAATCTTCAAATTGGCCACACCCATTTTAATACAGCCGAAAATAAGAATTCACATCATAAAACGTTTTTTGTATGGTGAAACTAGTTTTTAACAGCTGGTTCTAACGTTAAAACCAAAATTTATTCAAACGCTGGCAGAGTGAAACGAAATGGATCATAAATTGGTTTTCCATAAGCTAAGGCGTTACTCCATTAACGTGGTAATATTGTTTTATTTTTAATGCTTTATTCATGCGGAATAAAAATTTATTGATATATTGTTATAAACTTTAATTTGTAAAATAAACTCTTGATAGTTTTTGAATAAAAGTTCCTCATGGAATATAGAATACGGCGGAATACTTCCTTGGGAGTTATTTCCCTATTACGAATAAAGACTCCTCATGAGATTTCCATAATGGGAGAACAAAAAATAGTTATCTTCATTGCATTTGAATTTGTTTTTTTTTTCAAGAAAAAAAATTCTTTAAAAGTATTTCAGAAGGAAAGTATTTAAAAAAGTAGATAAGTAAATGTTAATAAGCAATTCAACGAAGCTACTTTTTATAGCCTGTATTCCCGCAGAGTTGATAATTGGAAGAGTTTTTTCCCGAGAAAAGCATTTTCCCTGGGAAAGAAATTCCAAGGGAACTTTGTTCTTATGAACGACTACATGTTGAAACCGTTAAACAATTAATAATTTTTTTTAGAACTTTGTTTTTAATTACATGTTATTTTGCAAACTACATACATACATACATATGTATGTACATGTAATGAACAGGTTTCGTATTTAATAGTTTATAATACTCAAATTAAAAATATATAGTATAGACATGTATTTTTTCAAAGTATGTTTTTGGACTTTACTTTTTATATATTTTTGGAGATTCGGATATTATTTATTGTAACGAAGCATGTATGTTCCATGAAAAGACTTCATTTTTATTTTCCATAGAAAAACAGGATAATAAATATTTATGCATAAATTTTCACATTTATGTATATCTATTTATGTATGCAATAAAACAAGTTCCTGCATGTTCTCTTCACTACATGTTTCTTCAAGTTTTAAAGAGGAAGAAGTAATAAAATGTAGGGTTAGTTCGTTTATAACCGAAAGGAAGAAAAAGAAAAAAACTTGGTCACATAGACAAGTTGTCTATATGTGTTAGGAAGAGTGTATGAAAGTTTGTGCCTGTATGCTAACGAAGGAATGTGTTTACATGCACCGAACGGTTTGTGTAGTTGATAACAACGTTAAAATAAAAACTAGGCCAGTGTGTTTTTGTTTTCATTTTTCTTTGCCAGTTTGTTTGTTTTTTTTTTCTGCTATACTCTCTCGGCTCTCATTTGCTGCTAGACTCTGGGAGAATTTAATAAAAATGCAGAAATTCATTTTAAGTTCAAACGTTCAACGGTGCGGATGTGTTATATTAACTGTGATTGAAACTTCAAATTTGTATTCAGCTTTTACAAAATTAACATATTACGATATGAGCACATACCATCTACTATATACAATATATGTAGTCGTTTTTTTTTCCTGCTAAATCAACAATAAAATTGAACACATATTTTTAGTAACAATTTTGTTGAACGGAAACACCATTTATTTCATATCTTTACATCTGGTTTGTCCGTTCACTTTTTATTACTCAATATCCTTAATATTTAGGGGTTTTGAGTTTTCTCGTGTACTTGTTTAAGCAATCTTCGTCAAAAGCTCTTAAAATGCTGAGAGTTTTATTTTCTTTGTAGTCCTTGTTGTTAGTTTTTTTTGCATAGTTGCTTTTGACGCCAGAAAGAAAAAAGAGAAAAGTGTTAATAAAAAAAAAAAAAGAAATAAAGTTCGATAAAAATCTTACCGCTTAAAGCAGATTATCTATTTTAATAATCAAAAAGATATCAAATCAAATGTTTTCCAATTTTTTAATAAATTAAATTTTTAATTTTCTGAAGAAGTCACACAAAGGAGTGACGAAATATTGAAATTAAAAATTAAACTAAAAAGCTTAAAAATATCAGAATACAATAATAAATTAAACAAATAAATGCCTCTCTTTCGTTCTGTTTTCAGGAATAAAAACTAACGTCTGACAAAAAGAAAATTATAAACAAAGAAATTGTGTTAACCTATTTAAAGTGCCATTGTTTTGAATAAATATACATATTTATAATAAAAAATATTATATATAAATAAATTAGTAGAATACCAACCAATGTACTACATTATTTAGATAATTTAAATTAATATAAAAAAAATCAAATCATTGTGGCTTAAGCTTATTTACCGAGTTATAATTTGTATTTTGTATTTAAACGTGTATGTGTGTTGTTAATACTCAAAAATCAATTTCGTTAATTGGTATTTCTTAAACAAATGTTAAAAATATATGTATATACTATACATATATAAAATCTAAAAAAACTCATTTCATCAAGATAAAAGAGCAAACAATGGAATTCGTGTTGTAATTCTACACCAAAAAGCAAATAGTGAAGTAAACATTTATTTACTTCGATAAGTAACTCATGTGCAAGTTTGTGGTGTGAATGTTGGCAACAGTGGAGTGGCACGTTGGTTTAGCCTGTACTAGGTAAGTGAAGTTCTTTTTCTGACAACATTTAAGGTATTACAAACTGCTTGTTTGATAAATTTGCCAAATAAGAAGGTTACAATTCTTTATAAATTATGCCTTTCAAATTTAGACAAACTTTTGAAATGTTCTCCAGCACATTTGCAGGAACAGTTGAGTAAACAATTTCCTAATTTGCGTAAAATTTTATATCATCTTAAAATCGTACATTAAAAGACAACGATCTCCGTGTTTAGACAAGAGGTTTCAAATTGAGCCATATTTTCTGGAAATTTTCTTAAAGGCATAAAACGCTTGCGCTTTAAAAACGCGATACTTTTAATACCGTTTCGCCTCACCGGGCATATCCGGTCTTATCTCGTCTAAACTGCCTTATCGTTCTTGGTTTATCAGCATAATCCAGAGATTTGTAGTACTCCCCCAAAAAGTAGTACTAAAGTGTATTTTTTTTTATTTCTCAAGTCTTATTTTTTTGCGATAATTCACTTACCCACCGTTTGTCTCAACAAAGTGATTGTTTCACGGTGTGCCTGACATGTTGCACCATATGGTTTTAACTGTTTCTCCTCAAAATGATTTCCAATGATAAATGTAGGGTAATTTTATATTGAATTAAGATTTATAGGCTAATTGTTCGAATTTTTTTGTTTTAAATTCAGAAGGACATGGTAAATATTCCAAGCCGCAAAGGAAGAAAAATACTTACATACAAATTTAAGCTGCGGCTTGAGCTAACAATAAAAATGAGAAACGTTCATGTGTACTGAAGTATAAAAGAATTCAAACCAAAAAAATTTGGCTTAGGTATAATGGAACAAAAAATTCAGAAAATTGGACATGAAGAAAACAATCACACGGCAACACAGATATTGAAACAAAAATGTGTTACCATCAGGTTGATACAGTTCTCGTATGCAATTTCCTAATAAAATTTGTTTAAATTAGAACTGTTATTATATTCAACTAAGCCACGTAATAAGTGGTGACAAACACAATACACATGAGCACTGATGATGAAAGCGTTGTGGCTTTCGAAAACAGCTGTTCTGCTCTGCTGATGTTAACTTTCCTTTGTGCCTTGGAATATTTATCATGTCTTTCTAAATTTAAAACAAACAAATTTTAACAATTAGCCTATAAATCCTAATTCAATTTAATATAGCAATAGGGCAATATTTTTTTCAATTGTATTTTTCTTATATTCGTTAATGTTGGGGCGAACAGCTGTATCTGTTATGGGTCATCTAATTGAACCTTTACTAAAAAGTAGTGTTTAAACGATACAAAACGATACAAAAGTTTCAAAATATCAATAACAATTTTATAACCTTCAGTACGTTCAAACGACACCATATTTAATACGTCCATGAGACAATATACAGTACACTTCTTTGATTACATGTAATAAGATTTTTAGAAATATATAAAAGAATACAAATGGTTTTGAGCCAGTTTCTATTTAGTAATAGGTTTTTGGCACAATCAGCTTGTATTTCGTAGTATGACTGCAAATAGAAGGGATTCTGCTATAAGCCACCTTTAGTGTTATGTTTCGAGAGATAAATATTACACCAAAGATAGAATATAGCCGAAACCGGTCTGCTACACATCAAATTCAGCGTGAAAAATCGTTCCAAACTCCAATGTAAAACTTTTGCTTTGTCCATAATTAGTTCATAAATTAATTGAGCACAGAAAGTCTCTTATTCCAAGACCTTAAAATTAAATAAGATTTCTGAAAAATCTAAATGCAATATTGTACAGAGTAGCATGCAAAAATCTAAAAGACCAATAAAAGTTCACGTATTCACAATAAGGTTGAATTGTAGAAATATTTGCATATACAATTTGTTTTTAAAATCTTCTTTCAATGGAGTGGCGTGATTTATTTTAAATTAATTTTGTGGTGTAATTTGAAATTTACTAAATTTACTATTCTTAACAGTTTGCGGTGAAGTTATTAACGAGTTCTAAAACCTAAAAACATACTGTAAGTGTAGTTGGTCTGCCACTTGCCATCAAGGTTTATATTTCAAATAACAATTAATAATACACACATTTAAAATAACCTGCATAACTTCTGTTTCTCTAAACACGCAAACTTTGCACTAGCACACAAATTTAAAAACTGACGTTGTACTCTTTAATTAAAACTGTGGCCTATTTTGAAATACACATTGTCAAGAAGTTTCAATAAACAACATTTATTGTTGCAGCAATAGTTACATGAAGGCATGTTTGAGTTTTTGTTTTTCCAAGATGTCAGAAGAAATGCCTTGAACATTGTAAAAATTAGGTCATTTACTTTCTAGAAAACTGTAGCTCTAGAAAGACGTATATAATTACCACGACCTTCGCTAAAGTTAATTCTTTAGACCTTTTGGGACAAAATTTAAATTGTTTTTTAATGCATGATTGTTTTCATTTTTCCGCATATAAAATGAATTATAAAAATGGTAAATTCGACATCACCTTAAAGACAGTAAATTTCAAACCCAAATTTGAATGAAAAATTTACCAATCTAAGTGCAAATTTCGACAGCCACCACCGAAATAACATTTGAATACAAAATTATTTCGATAGCTATCGATTTCCAATAAATTTCAGTCGACAGGGAACAAATCGAATTACTGTTCCAGCGTTGTAAAATAAGTATGCGTATAAAAATGTTGCTCAACACTGGACAAATATTAGAGATTAGCTGTCTGCTTTCCTTAAGGAATTCACAAGAGGCCTTGTATTCTTGGACCTAAAAGAACAATTAAAAAAATGTTTTACTTATTTCAAATTAGTTTTATAAAAATATTGAAATAGGTGAAAACTATTTGAATTCAAGTGCACTCAGAATACCTAAATATTCCCCAGTACAGGGAGCGAGAGATATGGGAACGAGTAAAAAGTCCCAGCCAGATATTATTATTCGTAATGAGAAGGCTGACAAAGTGAAAAATCTTTTTATATTTTTTTGTTATATATTAAAACGATTGAAAAATCTTAAAGTTGAGTTCGGATGGTAGCATTTTTTTTAGTTATTAAATGAAAGAATTGCAAGTGAATCATACGTCTTAATTTCGGTACTTTTCTACAAACAATTCTTATTGAAACTTGACATGCATACAGGAGTCAGGAACAGTTTACAAAGTGTACAAAAATGTTTTGGTTTTTGCATAAATCGAGAATTATTTTACAGCGAGTTAAAAACAGCACAAATCGAATTAAATGCAAAGGGTTATTTCTTAACTGAATCCAATTATCAAACCTCCTTAAAAATTTATAAGTTAAGAGCAATTTAAGCTTACGTATCTGTAAGTGTGCATGTATGTGTGCATATACATACATACGTAAGTAATAATTTGATTGTTATTCACATTCATATTTCATTCACATATTTCTTTGCATACTGATACAAACACTTGTGCATGTGTGCATACATGTTAGTATGTGTTCACATACAATGAAAAAGTCTCCACACACACGCACCCATCCATTTATATTTCTGTATGAAAATTTAATACAAGATAATTTGTTATTACAGTGTAAGCATATAATAAAAGAAATACGAAAATAACAAGCCAAAGCACACAACAATGCACAAAAGCTATGAATAAATGACAAGCAAATATGACAATTGAAGGACTTTAAAGGTGGTCGTCGCTAATGGTCACAGATTAATATTGACAATGGTATATTGGTGTCCACATTGTCATGACAACGGGCAGTTGCCACCGCCATCCTCTAAGGTAAACCAACGGCAAAGTAAAAAAAAATAAAATTAAAAAAAAAAACAACAAATATCGCTTACGTTTAAATTTAATACCAAACGTACCCACATACACTCATAATGTAAATAAATAAATAAATAACAAATATGAAATTTAAGCTTGTGTGTAGAATACATGTAGTAAATAAATGCCTACTCGTGCCAACATCGCCCTACATTCATACATTTATAAACTTGAATGTACATACATACATACGAAATTGCGTGGCGGTCATTTTTGTTTACAAAATAATCTCTAAATTTCAATTCGCTATTTGTCATATCGTGCATTTGTGTGCTGGTCTGAAAGAATTAGTTTATGTTTGTTCGTATTGTCCTAATTCATTATTTATAATTTTTTCCCGTTCGCAGTTTGTTTGTGCAAACAAACATACATACATAAATTCATACATTAAATTTTACATATACATACGCATAAAAATGTTCATATGCCTTTGGCTGCCATTGTATTCAATATTATTTCTATGCGCATAATTGGTAACTGTTGGTTACGTTAAAGAAAAATTTCTCTATTCTAGGGACTCATCGAGTGCCGTGATATCGTGATTGAAACAGATATTGTAATAAATTAAAATTTTTTCAAACTAACTGAATTGCTGCTACTTGAATAAAATAAAATAAAATATTTTGAGCATCATTTAACATGTAAAATAATTGGTGTGTAGCGTAGGACCGTGACTTTTTGTGGTGATTTTTTTTGATATTGCAATTCATGTATGATTTATAATTCATGTTTACTTTTATTTCAGGGTTGAGTTTTTAATTTGCAATCGCTTAACTTTCTTTGCTTGATCATTCGCATTTGAACATTAGTGATTTATATACAAGAAGAACGAAAATTAGTGCAAATGGAAATAAAAATAATTCATGAAAAACAGAAATCGTGATGTTTTTTCTACTGCTATTACGTCTCTAAACCACTCAATCACGAAAACAAAACATCAGGAATAATATTTATGAATAAAATTCATCATCTAAATTGGGCCTTAGCTGTTGTCGGTCTGTTTCACTGACGAAGCCATGTCACTCGTCACTGAGCATAACTGGCAGTGAGTACTAAAAGCAAAGTAACAGGACCTTTCTTCCTTCGTCGGCCTTGTAGCAAAAAATTCGCCGGCGATATAAAAAGGTTGAAATAGCTAAACAAAATTCTCTACCTGCCTTCATCTGTCCTCTCAATGCAATTCATTCAGTTTTATATCTCAGGAGGTCATCCCCTCCTGAGTGCTGGTCCTACTAAAAAAGTTAATAAAAATAAAACTACTTAGTTAATTCTAAACATTTTACGATTGAAGATGGAGTAACAGCACAAGGGTAAGCCAGTATCAACCTGAGCAGAACAGCTGTTTTCGATAGCCGCTACACTATAACCGTAATTCTTTAGAAGCGTTCAGATTTATCAGACCTTTGACAAGAGAACTAATGACAACGTTTGAATGAATGAATTCAATTTCGCTCGAAAATCGCATTAAAATAATTAAAATCCATTATGAAAATGGTGGTTCTGTTAAAGTTAAGCAAACATTACATTTCGTAAAATTCGTGATATTTTCCGCCAACATATGAATTTGGTCGTTAAATTTGAGTTCACAGGCTCGCTACAAAAAGTGCCAACAGCAATGCGTGTTCGATCGGGTCATTCAACTGAAAATATCGCAGCCGTGAGCCACAGTTGTTGAAGCAGATCAAAATTTGTCAATTCCTCGACGGTCTCGACAATTGGGGTTATCCAAAACCACCACAAAAAGAAACTACAAAAGGAAACTCTTATTACCCTTAACCAATTGCGCTGCACAACTATTTGGCAAGTATTTAAAATATTTGGCGAGCCCATGAATATAATTGTATCTTCTAGTGTTTATGGTTTTTAAATACTTGACTTTGAAATTGTTAATGTTTTTTTTTCTGCTTTTGCTGTTTTATTGTTGTTTGAGGCTGGGGGGTGTTTGCTTGTGCCATTTAGCTTTCACTGTTTAATTTAGTGGGCCAATGTGAATGTTTTTCTTCATGTTGGTATTTTTAGTAGATAAAACAACAACAACAACTACAACGAATTACATTTTCTTTCCACTCGAATGTATAAATGTGTATGAGTATTAACGTTGTTTGCCTTATTGGCAATTTGTGTTAATTTTACCAACTTAAAGGGCAGCAGCAAGTCTAGGTTAAATATAATAAAATATATACAACACAATATATATGTATATAATAAAAAAATATTGTATATTTCTTAATTGAATCAATATATATAGAGATATACAAATAAATACCAAAATTTATCTGAATATTTATCGGCCATTAATATAAAAACAACACTAAACACAAGCGATTCATCAACCCAAAAAAATTCAAAACCAAATGAAAAAACCTGAGCATTGTATTGGCAGTGATATGCCCAATTATGATATGAAATTTAATTTACGTAAACGTTAAAATTAGATGAAAGCGTTCGCACACGATTTATGGAACAAACTTTCGTGTAAATTTCAGAAATTGCTTGATATCTTTCCCGAAAAAAGCAATAAAAAGAAAAATACACGCATTTCCTAGAAAAGAAAAAAAAACCGGTTTATAATACATTCAATTCAATTCACATCTATCACATATTTGACGAAATAAGTGTAACCACTATTTTTTTAGCAAACGTTTCATTAATATTAGAAACCCAAAATTTAATTTTTATATCGTCCAAAAGATATATTCACTTTATCATTCCGTTTGTAACGCAGCGAAATATCCATCTGAGACCCCATAAAAAATATATATTCTTGATCAGTGATGAAATCTAAGACGATCTGAGCACGTCCGTCCGTCCGTCTGTGGAAATCACGATTCAGTCCAAACGAAAAGAGCCAAACTCTTGCAATTTAGTACAAATATACCTTGAAGAATTGCACAAGTCAAGTTCGTAAATGGGGTGAATCGGGACAGAGGGGAAAAAGTTCCCCTAAGAAAAACTAAACCAACCTCTAAAAAACAACATAATTTTTTCGTAATTTTGTATGTCAAAGCAGGTCCAACGCGTTGAACTTGGAGCCATTAAACAAAATAAAAATAATTTTTGAGCCCCGCCCGTAAAAATTTAACAAATTGGTTTACTTAAGCCTGCATTCCTTAAAAATAACATTTTTAAGCTTTAATGACGAAGCTGAGACGTAACCTGGTACTCCTCTGCCCTGCCCCCTCCTGTCTTTTGCCCCCTAAATGACCCTGCCAAAAAATTAAAAATAAATTTATGTGTGTGAAGATAAATATGCCGAGTTAAATATGTTTTAACGTAAGCAGTTACGAAGTCAGGTTAAATATGTTATGACGTAACGAAATCAGTGACATTTTTTATATACAAAATGATTATGGGAGTATCTTCTATCCCATACATCATTTTATATATACTGGCAATGAGTGCCAACTCTTTATTTGGCGACTGGGGGCAAAATCCCTCCAAGGTCACACACACTCTCATGGCCTGTAAATTGTTCTTTCATGGCCTGTAAATATTTTCACAAAAAGCTCAAACAATTTATTAAATATGGATTTTCATAAAAAAAACTTCACTGTTTGACATTTCGTTACGTCATAACGTATTTAACTTCACAGCTAAATACGTTGTTTCGTAACTGCTTACGTCACAACATGTTTATCTCGGCATATTTATCTTCACTCACGCAATCAATTTTACATTTAATTATCCCAAATATTTATTTTTGGAGTCTTATGGTATAGGTGAAATGTCTCCCGAACGGCCCTTGCCAGAGAGACCCCAAGAAATACAGATTTAGTGCTCTCCAAAAAGAATTAGACCACATACATATTATTGATCAGTATACATATTATTGATCAGTGATGAAGTCTAAGACGGTCTAGCAATGCCCTTACGTTCCACTGTGGAAAACATGATGTAGTCTATTTTTGGACCCTGCCCACTTCAGTGGGCGTAGACGTACGATATTATATAAAGGAACTCTGTCCCACCCAGTTCAACAATTTAATTGGACTTACTAAATATTTGGAGGGTATTTAAAATTTGACCCGGTCGAATATAACGTTTTTACTTGTTTTTAATAAAATAAATTATTTAAAATAACACATCAAAATATGAACACTCACTATAAGAATCGCCCATGTTATTGTTTGTATGTGTGCCAAAGTTTCAACAGTCATTACAAGAAGAAAAGAAAAATTGGCACAAGAAATTTAACAACTGGCTTTCTAATACATATACGCATACAAATGTGTGTATGTACACATGCATGTATGTGCGTTGCATGCATGAAAGTACAAGAAAATTCTGCTTTTGTTGCTGATGTTCTATTGTTACCAGCAAATGAAACGAAATAAATAAAACTGCAATCCAGCCAACAACAAAATCACTTCTATAGACAACAATTGACCTTTCAGTTTAAACTCTTTCAAGCGTAATCGTAATTGACGGTAGTCATTGACGTTGCTGTTATTGTTATTTATGAATTGGTGCCAAAAACAATCTTCTACCGATTTTAATGTTAATAAATTTTTATCGATCGAAAATTATAAGTAGGAAATTTCTCGTTTATTTAAGATATTTAAATAAATTTTAGAATGAAAGGAATTAAGAAACTAGATAAGCAATAACAACACAGAACAGCAGTAATTTTTTTTTTTAAATTTTAATATTTACATACATTCCAGAGCTCGCGAGAACCGTTTTATTTCTTTTATTTTTGGTTTTAAAAGTTCTTTTTAGGAGTTTAAAAATACAATTCGGGAAGAGAATTTTATTTTGCATACTTTATTTGCTTAGTTCAAGAATGCAATAAATCAGCCTTTTGTTGTTTGTGTACGAACGAATAGTAAGTCTTATGCCGCAACTGTTTGTTAACGTCACGTCAAGACGTTTTTTTCAGCAATTAACTCTTACGATTTTCTTGGCTTTAGAGAATATTCAGATCTTATCAGCAGTAGGCAATTATTGTCCACATCGAGTACGTCAGAGTAGTATTTTTGATATTATCTTGATGTGACGTTGACAAATAGTATGACTAGCATTTTCAGTTCATTCCTTTTTTTTTTTGTTTATTTGTTCTTTCACTACTTGTCATAGACTTCTTCGTTGAAATTTTATGGCATACATTTTATTTCAAAGAAAACAATTTAATTGATATAAAAAGGACTTATTCGCCGTATCGAGTATTTATTCATGTGAACATCTGCACTCACACGTTTTGTTTGCCTACATTAAAATGTTTATTATCCATTCCGATAAGTGTTTTGTTTCAAAACATCTGTTCAATAAGTTGAGGAAACAAACAAATCGTACGAGTACATTAAGCACAAGTTTATGGAAAACAACAACAACAACAGCCACAATTAAAAGTGCCAGTTATTTTAGTACAGTCCGACTGCCAAGGAAGTGTTTTGAAATATTTTTTTTATTTTACACATTTTCGTTCATATTTTTGGCCAACGTTGTTATATAAATTTTGATTAAAGAAACAAATAAATTAATTATTAAGGCGACAAAATCATGGGAAAGTCACAGATACTATACACTTTTTAGTTATTAAAAATCAACTGCGTTTGCTTAGAAACTAATTGATACTCTGAGCACTTTCTATAAAAAGTCAAGTCGACTGTTCGGGTTGAGTAAACAGCACATTAATGTTTTTAGCGTTTGTCGGGAAAATGTAAGAAAGCCGAACATTTGATTTCTTAAAACTTAAATTTTTATAATTTTACTCATGATATCGTTCTGTCGCATAATTACATTTTAAAACAAAATTTCATAAAAAGGACCACAATATTCTTTAAACCATCATTATCTGAATAGCCTGAGCTAGTTTTGTTGTCCAGAAAATGAGAAACCTTGGAGTTTACCATGAGACGGCGGAATGAAATGCTTTGGGTTTCGGTAAAAATATCCGGAATATTTTTTACCGAATTGCGACTAAGAAATAATATCGCTTTAAATTGTTTAGAACAAATGATGTGGCATACTTTGGGGCCTTGAAAAGCCTTTCACTTGAAGATTATGAAAAATAAAATCCAAAATCACTTCCTTATTTGATATGTAATTAGATTTGAATGGCCTATTTAGAATCAGCTTTATTTTTACTATATTTTTTTCATAGTTCCCCCACTGTGCAGAGCTTTTTCAAATTTATTTTTAACGATATAATTATATTAAGTTCTCTTTTTCTTGTGCTTGAGAAATTTGTAAATTTTTTTGGACATCCCTGGTATTTACAGACATATTTGACACACTGATATCCAAATATATAAATACACTCCAATACAAACCAATATAGTCAGAAGTAGGGAAAATGGAGATTTTAAAATATTAGTGAGCTGCAGTTTAAAAATAGCCCGTGATTTTGTACTCTTTCTTAGCTGGTCCTCTAAGTCGGGCATTTTTGATATAATATTTCTATAAAATTTATCTTCAATTAATCAATTTGTTTTAAATAATACCAGATATACTCTCCATAGAGTTAGAAAAGTCTGCTTGTAAACTTTATACTATTTGGAAGAAAATAGCTGCAAAAGATTCTCTGTATATCCTCATCTATCTTCATATGTCCTCTCAATAATATCCCCTCTCTAGTTCCGGCGCAGTGTAGTGTGTATGTATTTGTCATCCCATCAGTGCCGGTCGCACAACAAAAACGAAAATAATAAAAAATACTTTTACTTAACTCTAGTACATTTTTTGACATCAATTATATATTTCAATACACCAAGTATTTCGTTATAATTTAAAGCAATTTATCTTTTAAGTTAAATATCTTCTGTGTGAAATTCGGATTTCTTTTTGCTGTCGTGTGCAACAAATGTATATACGAAAACTTTCGAACTGTATTTGCTTCACATCGTAAAAGTACTGCGATATTTCTTATATCTAAAACCAGCGCAAAATGTACTATTTCACTGAACTTTCCATCCCCGCAAAGACAGGTCAAATAATAAAGAAATATACAAATCAAAAATACATCAAAGCCATTAATAATTACACCCTTTAAGAGAAATAATGAAAAAATGTTCATGCATAATTTATATGTATTTCCTTTTATATCCGTATGTACATACATACGCACATGTGCCTACATACGAGTACATGCATGTGTATGTACTACATATAAATTCTTAAATTAGCTTTACATTATACTTGTGGTAAGAATTATATTTTCATATAATCGTGTGATGTGTTCCACATACATACATACATGCTTAAATACATTTTATGTACATACATACATATGTACGGATGTAAGTATAAATGTGTAGTATAAATGCAGGCGGATTGTTAATGTTACAGGTTATTTTTATACAACGTGACGTATGTTGGTTATTATTCTTGTTATTTGTGAGTGTAAATATTAATCATACGCTACAGTGGGCAAACATAAATTGGGTAGTAAATTAATACACCCATTTATGCACGTATGTACATACATATCTGGAGTTTTTTAGCTGCATAGAAACATAAAATGATATTGCAAGGCAGAAATATTGTTGGAATTTTTTTATTATAAAGCGGTAGATAGTTTATTGGCCTGGACCATATTTCATTAAAGCCTTGAGACTGTGTGCCATTATTTGGCTACTTTGGGGATATTTTTCGATGCTAACCAGTAGTGGCGAAATGTTCTTAATTACTTTTTAAAAGAAATATATGAAAAGATATTTTTAATGTTTTACTATATAAGACATAATCACCTTGTTTCCACTTAAGTAGAAGGAGGCATTTTTTCTCCTGCTGTGTCTTATACTGCGGAAAATGTAAATCAATATATGTAATAATTCTGAAGGCTACGTTGTCATATATGTGAGCCGTATCTAGGAGTTCTATTCCAACAAATGCTGTGAATCATCCAACGGAATTGCAATTGTTGCTTCTTTTTAACACTTGTTTAAGAATATTGATGTAAACATATACGCATTTACATTGCACGGGTATAGATTTCTCACATGCGAGTAAATATTTAACGAGCTTCTTTGTTTTGTAACTTTTCTTAAACAACTATTTCATGGATACAAACTCAGTGGGAACAAAACCTTCAAACAGCTTGATAAAATAAACTTTCTTTTTCTAGTTTCAAAACAAACTTTTTTAATATTTCATAACTCGCCGTGACAGGACAAATTTTTAAAATTTGAACATTTTGTGTAACTTTTAGTAAATTAAATTTTAATTAATATCAAGGGATGTTGCAAAATTTTTTTTCTTATTCTGCATCCTTAATTGCAATTAAACAAGTTCTCTTTCAGTAAGAAATTTTTGTCATAAGGGTTAAAAATATTTGTGAATGCAATGTCAAATGTACTTCACTTGATTAAAAATTATAAGCATATCTTAATGGGGGGTGTATGCATTAATTACTAGCAAGAAAGTAGCAACTTGGCATATTATTTTCCTTTTAATTTAGGAAAGAACGACCTAAGTAGAGGGTGAATTTTTTAGGTGTGGAAATTTTATTTCAGGAAAAAGAAATAAATATTGGGCATCAGTGCTCCAATATTTTAATGAGAGATGAGTGACTTTCGCAAATCGTTATGAGTGAGTTGCGTATGATTCAAGAGTGAATTGATACTCGTATTTAGGAATGATAAAAAAAATTTACATACATACATCTTTATATACATAGCAATAAATATTTATAACAGCGCAATATATACTTTTTAAAATTATAAAACGCAAAACAAATTATCCATATTTATTTCAATTGTGTATTGAATGGTTCCAAATCCAATGTATCATAATAGACAATCAAATGAACAATTTACTATTAACAAATTAATAATAATATTATATTCTGAAGAGCGAGAAGAATTTAATTAATAATGATAATAACAGAACAGAATTATGTATTATTTATTTTATTTTATTAAATATTACAAACACAATTATAATATACATATATATATGTTTCATAGCTTAACTAATCGAGAAGAGTAACAAAGACCTTTTCTCGTAGTGTTGAAATAAGACAGAGTCTAAGGGGGAAATCGAGCCTAAGGCCCACACATTGATAGGATAGCACATTAGTCAGTAGGCACTGAATTATGTATTAATTTTTTTAGATCGATGGAAAAATATTTCAAAATGGCTTACAGGCAACAATAATTTTCTCAAAAGTCACCGCAATTCAACCCGTAATAATCACCCCTTCGTGAATAACAAGGGGAACTTTTGTTCACATGAAATTTTTATTCCACTCGAAGAGAAAAATGGTATCGTTTATCTCCCGTGAGAAATTATTCCCGCTATCAGTTCTCAGTGAATGCAAAAAAGAGAAGAAGCCGAAAACAACATGAAAAATCAAAGAATTTGTGTTGAAAAATTTAAGTTTATGCAATAATTAAAAAAAAAATTAAAAGTAGTATGAATAAATATTTAGCAGTGAAATAATTTGGATACATTTTGACAAAAACAAATTAAAAATATTCTTAGTCTTTAGAATTGGAGCAACACGTTTTACAAAGACGCAGGCAATTGATTTGTTGCAAAAAATATAAGTTTTTGTCTTATTAAAGGGTCTTGGCACAAAAATAAAATTTGCAAACTCTAATATTCGAATTATATTGTAATAGAAAATACTTACATTTTCTACTCTATTTCCCACTAAAAACAAAGTTAATAAATTAAAGGGAAAAGTGAAAAAACTGCCGGGAAAATATCATTCACGATCAGGGGAATTTAATTTTAGCGTGAAATCATTCACGGGGAATTTTTTCATGAGTGCAATTTTATCGAAAAGGGAAAAATTTCGACGGAAAAATTATTCATGAAACGTTCTTGTTGTAGGCGAATGTGAGACAGTACACAATATATGTACGATTTGGATTTTCCATATTAAAAAGAATTATTATATTTTAAAATTATAAATAAAGTTCGCGAACAAAAGAAAAAAATTATGAATAAAAAATAAATAACTCAGATTTAAAAAAATCAATGAGTGTTCGAACTCACGGGCGATGTGTTAACACCTTTTTGTTTATTTATTTTATATTAAACCCACAAAAAAAAAGAGAATGCAAAGCAACAGACAAATGTACATACATACATACATTGTTATGTTTGTACATAAGCTACATACGTTGCTGTCTTGCTATCTCATTTTTATATATGTACGTATAACCACGTCACTATTCTCTTTGCTATGCATAAGACAAAACCAAAAATTAATAAAATCGGCTATGAATTTCCGGAGAAAATCGCGTGGGAAAATTATATGAAAATCGCCCAATAATCACTTTCAATACCGACTGCCAAGCAACGAACAAACAAACTCTCACACTTACACTTGCGTATGTATTGAAACTGATAGTTTACTGCACTAGAGGCGCGCGTATAGATGTTAACACATCAAAAAAAAATATAAGCTCCCCCACAAAAACAACATACCAAACTAACAGCAGTATTCACAAAAAA
This sequence comes from Linnaemya tessellans, assembly GCA_951800035.1. NCBI lineage: Eukaryota > Metazoa > Arthropoda > Insecta > Diptera > Tachinidae > Linnaemya > Linnaemya tessellans. The sequence goes on along the minus strand of OX637532.1, from coordinate 169,385,555 downwards.
TAAAGTGGACTTGATCAATACTTTAAAATAAATTTTCTATGAAATTTTTACTTTAAAGCACACTTGAAGTACACATTAATTTTTGTGAATAAAGCAGTAAATGTTTACAAGAATTTTTCTTTTGCATCAGTTCTTTTACGACCATAAAATATTATTCGACCGTACACAAATGAAGAAAATTAACAAAAATGAATTTTTTTCGTTCGCGAAGAGAACGGATAAAAGCAAGAATTTTATTTGTTTTCCTAACCTGATCATAAACATTAGAGATTACGACATTTATTCTATCACGAAAACGCTAAGTTTAGCCTTTTTTAATTGCAAAACGAACTTGAGCGTAAATACGAGCAAAATTCAGAAAAATAAATGACTTTTCTGCAAACATTATTCAAACATAGGAAAAGAACTCTCTTGTGCTATAAATCGTAAAATCGTTTTGTTGTTTCCGTCGCTATTATATTCCACTATTAACATTGAAACAATTTAATGTTGGCAATACTGAACGCCATACCAATATTATTGCCACTGTACACAGATCAGATTTTGCCGCGCTTCAAAAAAAAAAAAAGATTACAAACTACCAATTTATTAAACATGTTTTGTTAAGCAATGTAACACCCTATTAGGAATTAATTAACTCAAAAGAAATTTATGTGTTTCTTAACAGGCAAGTATTTTTCTAACTGACTCTTTGGCAAATGATTTCAATTGCATGACAGGTTGACATTTCGCTAAATTATCTAAAGGAATTTTAACATGATTAGTTTATGTAAACATGAAGATATATTTCATTGCGTGGCACTACTTCAGTTAATAAAATACACTATGGTAAACATCCGCTGAGAATTGTTATTTAGTCTATTATGGATCCTGTGGTTTTTTCAACTTCACCTCCTTGAAGCTTAAGCTGGAACCGAATCTACATAATTTTTTTTTATACTCAATTTATTTATTTATTAGATTAAATATGTCTTTACATTATTTGCCTTGAAGTTATTTAGTTGGCGTTGAAACGGTTTAATTTGAATTTGTCAGCCAGACAAGATAGTTGGCCAATTTATGTAGATTATTTTTATAGTTTTATTTAATATTTTGCATACATTACGGAGAGCCTTAGAAAATGATATAAACAACATTTGATGTTTTATTTCATTTATTACATTTCGCCCAACAATATGAAAAAAAAATAAAAGTTTTCGTTTTTTCTATATATTTTTTCTTTATTTCGAATTCAAATAGAAATTCAATTTGCTTCTTCAGTAGCGATAGAACAATCGTCGGAACGAGTTGGTTTTCTACATAATTTTTTTTTTACTCAAGTGTTTTGATAATTATTAAAAGTTCATGAAAAGTGTTTAAAAATATATTAAAAGCATGTGATTATAAAAGAATAAAATAATTGGATGAAATAAAATTAATATCTTCAAGTAAAATATAATAAAAAGATATTTGCTCTAAAGATCTTACAAATATAAAAAAAATTATAATAATAAAATAAGAAGAAAAAAGAAAATTAAAATAATAAAATAAGTGTGTGTGCATGTGAGATCGTAATGAGTGTGTCAACCTGCTCTGAACTTGTCATTCAGTTGCTTAATGACGTCGTTATTAGCTAGTGTCGCCTGAAATTCCGCGTTGCTTTCACAATTTCGATTGCAGCATTAAAGTTTATTCGCCGTAATTTTCCTTCTTCTTTTTTTTTGCTTAATACTTGTTTTCTCACAATCTTTGGTTTTCGGTTTTCATGTTCTCTATTAAAACTTGCTCTTCCTTTTAAAAATATCACACATGTAGTTTTGTTTGTAGCTATTTTTATAATTAAATTTTTGTTAAAAAAATACCTACACACATATATAAAAAACCAGAAATAAGAATTAATGAAAAAAGAAAAACTTTTGTATGCATTGACTACGTAAGCAAAGAAAAAAAGAAAAAAATAAAGAAAAAATACATGTCCCATGGTGTTTTACAAGCAACAAAACATCTCCTAGTGACAAATATATTACAGAATTAAGCATTAAATATATATATTTAATATTTAGTGTTTATCAACAGCACATTTAAATCATGTGGAAAATTCTGTCGAAAAATTGACATTTTCAAAATTACATCAAAATGCCAAAATGTCTTTTTAATTAGTAGTTCAAAACCCATCCATGTTCAACCAAATGATCGAATAAAATTATAAATAATTACAAATAAGATGTAAAAATTTTATGAAAATACCAAAGAAAGAAGATTAAATTTGAAAGTAAAAAGTTTGTTATTTCTTATTTATTTAATTTTGCAACTGCCGTAGTATTTGTGTGCAGTAAAAGTGCAATTACTTTGTGTTTAAATTGTTTTCCCATGAAATGGCGAACTTGACAGACCTTGACCAAGCGTCGGTTCAAGTAAGTTTATTTCCTATTAATCGTTGTTTGTCTCACATTAATTTAAATTTATTATTTTACTAAGAACATTTTTGATTATATCATTTATTTGTATCGTTGTTTTAAACAAATCAAACATAAATTTCAATTCTTCTAAGCAAAGTAAATGCAAGTTTTTTAATTGATCGAGCAAAACTGCATACATCTGCAGTTTTAATCGCATATTAGTTTCTTTGCAGTGCTGATGTCAATATTAATTGAGGGATTAATTAATTGATAAATCGGTGAAGTCAGCTGGGGTTGAATTTCTTTAACTATTTACTATGTTAAATATTAAAAAAAAATTTATTAAAAGTCAATATATCGGAGCAAAAGTTTTTGTGTTAGATAACAATCGTGTGTAAGCGCCTGCATTGCAATCGTCGCAAACACGTAAATTTCTTCCGACAACTCTTAAATGAGCCATTTTCATGAAAAACTAATGAGCCGTTAAAAGCAGCATGTGCGACAAGAAGATAAAAATTAAATTTTTTTGGGAAATGCAACAGATATGAATAAATATATTTAATTTTTATTTAACATTTGAAAAGTATAAACTTTATTTTAGTAAACAATTTATAAGTTTGCGGTCTGTGACAAGATATTGTTTATCTTTCCCTTTTTCAATATCAATAATAATTTTTTTCCCCAGCTTATTGAAAAGTTAGGCGTGGCAAAATATTGAATATGTAAAAGTAAATAAAATTTTCTTGAAATAAAAAATGATTATGAAAAAATTGTCAGGAATAACAGCTAGAAATCGTTAAACAGTAAAAAATTCAAACTTTTCCAAAACTATATGAAACTCCAGGCACGGAAAATTAAATTGATTTTAAGAACGACCTTTTAGATACCGCAATATAGTTTTTTCATACTTGGTCAAATACTTTGTGACGAACGCTACAGTCGTACCCGTTTACGGATTAAAATATAAAAATTGTTTGTGATTTCAAAAGAGATAATTCCAACTTATATAAAATCTGATTTTTGCAAAATAATTATTATGTTACGCACGCTACAAAAATAAGTAATTTCGAAAGTTGAGGCGTGATTTCGTAATTCTTAACGAATTTTGCATAGCCAAGCAAGCAAAATGGAATTTTTAGAACAAAAATGCAAACAATAGAAAAGTTGTTTACAGCGAACCAAATATTGTTGTTTTTTGTATATTTATGACGTAACGCACGTTACAGTTTTTCCATATCATTTGACTTTATTAATTAATCTCCAATGCTTCTATGCAATAAGTTCTTCGAGCTGATTAATGTAAATTAAAGGGCCAAAAGCTTCCAGATTCAATGGAACATATTTTATTTGTTTTTCAAAAAATTTTATATTAAAATATTATAAAACTGAATTTGTCGCAGTTCAAGTTATTAAACTTTTATTGTAGTAATTCTCATTTTGTTTCGCTCTCTTTCTTAATTTATGAGTTGACGAGTTGCTGCAACAAAAGTTGCAATTCTGGAAGGAAACTTCTTCAATCACTTTTAATTATTTCAGCTGTGTCCGTCTTAGTTGTGTATTTGTTATTAGTCTGTATATTTATACACAAAAAATATATCATATATTTAAAATGTTTCCAGCGAACGTAATTAGAAAATATTATTTAATCATTTCAGTTTAGAATTGCTAAATCAAGGCATATTTCATTTGCAGGTTGGCAGTGTTACAGCAACAAATGCAACACTGATTTTCAGTGCCTGGCGCTGTCAAACCGTTTGACAGTAACTGGCGCGTAAAAAAGGTGCTGCAGAAAATAATCAGTCCCTACAGCGCTGCCACCTAATTAAATACGCCTTGGGGTAAACTGTAAAATAAAATAAAATTCCTTTTTATTGTTGTGTATTAAACATTTCATACAACGCTAATATGACTTAAATTTAGAAATCATGATCATAAAACAAATAATTAAGTTGTAAAAATTTTCTAATAATAACAATTTATTCACATATTTCCAGGGGATGTCGGGGTGTGATCAAAGCACTATCGAATCATTGGCTGAAGATCCAACAGGTTCACCATTTGAGGTCGATGATTGTCTTAAGGTTCGAAAATATTATTGCTTTCTGCTCTCCAGTTTTTTTACATTTCTTACTGGACTATTCATCGTTATATGTTGGAGGGCATTCGCATTTATATGCTGTCGCAAAGAGCCCGATTTGGGACCCAACGATCCCAAACAAAAAGAGCAGAAAGCGTCGCGCAACAAACAAGAGTTCGAAGGAACTTTTATGACAGAAGCAAAAGATTGGGCTGGTGAGCTTATATCAGGACAAACCACAACTGGTCGTATATTGGTAAGTGTATTGAACGTTTATTGTTTTAATGGTTTTGCATATTTTTGCCAGAAAGTTGGAAACAATTTTTCAGAGAAAATAATATTGAATTGCGTTTATAGCATTTTTATTATGGTTGTTGAATTCGCAAGTTCAAAATAATGCAAGTTCAATGTTAAACATGTGGCAAGCGTTGCCAGATTAATAGGCTTTGGCAGTCATAATAAGGCCTAACTCTTAGGTTTATGGCACTTGACAGGGACTTTTTCTGTTGTAATGAATGAACAAGTTTGATTGAAATGTTTATGGCAGTAGTGAAAACTTTAATTGTCTGAATATTAATACCAACAAAATCGTGAAAACTCTATATATCAGAAGCACTTAAAAGTTAAGATTTTCAAAATGTTATCCAGGAATTTTTACTGATTTGTAATAAAACAGTTGGATTGATTGTGAAAAATACATGTGACTGGCTTTAAGAGGAGAACCCCTACTACTGCAATGCTTTCTATCGGAGCTGCGAACTGTAATAATCAGCCTGATTGTGTAAGGCGTTGGCGTTTACGCTAAAGACGTTTTTTGTACAAGATTAAAGAAACACACAAGCAGTTTTTTTAATCTACTACGAAAACCGCCTGAGGCAGAATATAAAAATGTTTATTCAGGCTTGAGTTCAAATCTCCAAATTTGCAAATGGTCATCTCATCTGCATTATTTGTTCTGTTTTTCCTCTTTCCACTTTTCACGATGTTACTGGTGATTAGGAATATCAATATTTTTTCTAAAACGTAAGAAGATTAGAGAGAAGAGAATTTTTAACTCACTTTTGGATAGTATGAAATTTCCCAAACCTGATGACTATTATGTATTCTAAATATTTCAATTTCTATTTGCCTTGCCTTTTCTGCTAGTTTACTGATTATCAATTTTTTTTATAAATATTCCACTGTTAATAAAAATTTGAATTTAATACCAATTCTTATACTAAAAAAAAAAATATTTGCACATTCGTAGATTTGAACTTAAGCCTGAAAAAAATTCTTAATTAAATAGCATATAAAATAATAACATTCAAAAGTTGTTTTTCTTAACAATTTACCTTGAGTAATCAAAATTTCTGCTGGGGCATAGGAGTCAGCCCATATCTGTTGCTGTTTATTTGTTTCATTGCTTTTTTTTTACTTTTTGACTTGACTTGAGTTGTTACTTTAAATGTCTGCAACAACCGTTGCCTATAAACAAAGTTGTTACTACGTTTGAAGCCATTTAGTGTTACACTTTTTCCCATAAACTGTTTTACATGGGTTTCGTACTTTGCAAAGTTTGCATTGAAACGAAGCACATGTTAAGCCACTCACCACTGAGAGAGACAATGTTGTCTATTAAATATTACTTTTTATTATTCTTTGTTTAAATACATGATGCAAAAAGAAAACATTTAGCTGTTGTTTATTTAAAGGGCTTCTGTTGCAATTGGACAAACTCAAAATAGAACGAAAGTTAGACAAAACTTCCTGTTACTAAACAAGATACATATTTAATGATTTTGTTGTTATTGTCATTTGCTTAGAATTGTTCTTGTATGTATGTGTGTGTGCATGCATACACTCTTACGCCTTCGTATAAATACTGTTTTGAAAATTTGGGTTACCATATAATTAAGGCTTTCGGGCAGATGTCGTTGGCAAGCAAATGTTTGTTTGTAATTTTCAGAAAAGCTTATTTAACATTTTGTCTGTTCCATTCCATTTTCAGCCACAAGAAGTATTTAAAATGTGTAAAACACTGCTATTATACAATTCGAGTATGAACTCGTAATATGATATTTTCCAAATACAAGAAGATGTTCGGCAACATTTAACTGTAATTATGATTTCATTTTCATTGCGGTAATTACTTAAGCAATATTTTCTAATTTAATAACAAAGTGTCTTCCAAATGTATACTTGCCAATTGACTATTAGTTTTTCTTTCCTATTTTTAGTTGTGATCCATGGAGACTATTTGAAAATAGTTGCCCAGGCAAAAGATCAAAGTGTTCAAGTTGGCTTTAAGATGATTGACTTGGAGGTATTTTTTGTTTTCTTTAAATTGTTCATTTGTCAGTTCAGTTACAGTTTTAAGCAAAACAGCAACAGAGAATTTCTTATAGGAGTGCCCTAATTTTAAACGTGCACACATTTTTACATACAAACTCTGGTAGAAGTTTTTTTAGTTAAATAAATGTCTAAATTGAAGAGATTAATTCTCAACAGGTTTTAGAATTTTCAATTAATTTCTGATTTTAATTAATTTTTATAAGACAGCATATAATATTGTAGCAATTTTTTTGAATAACTATTTTTAAAAAAGTAAAGAACTACTGTTCTCAATGTATTTTTATACATTTGATTTGCTATAAAAAGTTTCAAACTGTTTTTGTACGTTTTTCTCCAACTATTTGTTGGCACAAAATGTAATGATATCATCCGATAAGTATATACGAGGTCTGTTAAAAAAACAAGGTGCATTTTTCCAACATTTATCAAAAATACCTACAAAATAACAAGAGTTTTTCAAAATTCATAATTGTTTTGTGAATATTTTACTTGTAGAACTTGTAATTTGGGAAACAGTCCCCTATATGTATTTTCCGGTATGTCCTTGAATGTTCAGACGATTCGATTTTTATTTCAGCAAGCGACCAAGTCTGTTGACTGCCGTGGCTGAGGCAAGATTATAGTGTTATTTTTAGTAAAAAATTTTTTTGTTGCTAAAAATTCAGTAATTTTGGCAAGAAAACGCTTCAAACACAATTTTATGGCATGAGTCCACCGATATGCGAAAATTCTTAGCAACTTTTTCACTTTCTTAACATTTTCACCGGTTCCTTTCGTTATTCTCAGCTTGCAGCAGTTGTGAACATCTTTCTGACTAAAGGTACGTTCATACTTATCAAGTATTTGCCCCGAAAAGCGTAACCACTAAATACTAATGAAACATATTTTTGTTCAGATACGTGTTTATTTAGTAAAAAATTTTATACAAAACTAATAGACAGTATCATAAATCCAATATTATTGGAGACTATTTAACTCAATAAATACATTTTTGAATTAAAAAGTTTTTTTATTAGTGCTTAGTGGTTACGCTTTTTTGGGCAAATATTTGATAAGTGTGAACATACCTAAAGAATATAATTCACCTAATATTTTGAGCAGATTTCGTATGAAGAAAATATCGCAATAAGTATTAATTTTAAAAATAAACTCTCACGACGTTGCAAGTAATTTGAAATATATTAAAATGAGTTTGCTTTCAGTTGCCTTTTTGCTTTCTTGCCAAAAATGGGTTGAAACCCCAAAATTTCATTAACAATGATTTCTCATTAAAAATTAATTTGTGGTAAAGCTATTTCAACTATTTTCTCCTTTAGCCTACAATGAAAGCTTGCAATGATTAAGCTCCATGGCAAAAGAATTAAAAGTTTATTTAAATAAACACTTGACAGTATTAAGAAATGGGCGCAGCCCAGAACTCGGAAAATGCTAATTTTATGCTAATCTTTTGTCTTTTATAAATTATTTATTCTACACCCCTAAAACTCAAACTGATGTCATCCTCTATTTAATTTCGTTATAAACATTTATTGATTGCTGTTGTCCTTATGGAGATGTAAGGAGCGCCAACAGCATTATTATTAATAAAAAATTAAAGGGCCTATAAACAGTGTGTATATCTAATAGATAACAGTAGCTACAATAACGTTATTCCAATCTCATTAGACGCTATTAGATTCTAAAAATGGACAACGAAACGATGACCTAAATATAAAAGGAAGTGCTGCTATACATCAGTTAAAGCTGATAACGCTTAAAGCATAAAGAGTTGAAAAGGAATGGAAAACAAGGTTGCAGATACAGGTTTCCCTCGTATGATACAAAAATTATATGAAAAAATATTAGGTGCACATTATAAAATGGCATCACTGCAATAGAGTTGCGACCTGATGTAAAAATTCGAAATAAATATTTATCACAACATGGAGTAAGAGGATGTCCTTGTTCTCTTTTACCGGCCCATAAATCATATGTATTTGTAAGTAAAAAAAAAGAAACGAAATAAAAAGAGTATTTTGTTGCTTTTTAAGCAAAATTTACCTTTTAATGCTAAATGTTTCTAAACTATTTATATTTTGCATATCTACACGAAAGTACCTTTCAAACAATATATGTTTCATCGACATTGGCAGACGATAAGATACTTAAAAGGGTACCACAAAAATATGTGTGTTGTATTTATGTATAGGGTCCGCAATCTAACGTTTTTTTTTTCAACTAGTGCTGATTTCGTGAATGGTAACACTTAGCTCATGTCTGATTTGGCAGATAATTAGTTTTATCCTTCCGCTGAACGAATATGGTTGACCATCCAATGCGTTTTCGCTTCGCCAAGTGGCCCTGCGATCGACTTACAGAAGATGTCGATTTTGCCAAAAAAATCATCTTTTCAGATTGAGCTCATTTTTATCTTGGCGGGTATGTAAACAAGCAAAATTGTCGCATTTGGGGCACAGAAAACCCGCATGCATACATTGAATAGCCGACGCACCCAAAACGAGTCACTGTTTAGTGCGGATTTCGGTCCGGAGGCATAATTGGGCCATTTTTCTTCCAAAATGAGCAAGAAGTGTGCGTTACAGTCAATGGCGATCGTTATCGGGCCATGCTGCCATTTGAATGAAATTATTTTCCATTATTAACCGGAAGGATTGGACTTTCAAATAAAAAAAGAAATTTGAGACAATATTCAGTATATTTTTATAGCATTTAAAAAAAAAAAAAGTTATTTGGCGGACCCTATACAAGATGTCATCAAACATCATCAATAGATTTAATTTTTTTAAACCAAAAATAGTGTTTTTGCTGGAATAGTAAAACATACATTTTATAATTATTAATTAATCTTTGATTAGTTGCACTAGTTTATTTTATTTTTTAAATTAGGACCGGCACTCAGGGGATGATCCCTACTCATGCGTATATTGTGCTGGAGCTAGGAAAATTGGTTATGGGAAGTAGGATAAAGGGAGTAGAGTCTATGAACATTCGAGTTGAATTTCTCCATACGGCAGGAACGACTTCCGCAGGGAGTTTATTCCATATGCGGGCAGCACAGGCAAAGAATGAATTTTCGCTGTAATGCGTAGGGCGGTTCAATGGTAAATCCACCTCATATGGGTGTGATCGCACTGTAGAACGTAGAAAAGTGCGCGTTTTGGGAAAGAGATCCCTGACTTCGTTGGAACAAAACCCATTATAGTAACAATAAAACAGTGAAACGCATCCCACATTGCGTCGATCGTCCCCTATGAGACACAGATTTAGTTCAATAATATACACAGAGTGTTTATTTTATTTCATTTTATGATTCTAAAAAAATAAATCCGTATAAAAAAGGCGAACAAGAAAGGGTAAGTTTGTTTAAAAAAACCCGTGTTATTTCAAATTCGCCTATAAAAAAACGTGTAAAAACAGGGTTTGGTGTACATATAAATTGCACATGAATTTTTGTTACTTGGACTAGCATTAAGAGGAGGACCCCTACTACTGCAATGCTTTCTATCGGAACTATGAAATGAGAGGATCATATTGCGAATACAGACTTAGAAAAATTCTTTACTTTGTCCGGGAATTTTCGAGCTTTTAGTACATGATATTGCGCATCGCTATTGAAACTGTTCAGCGACCGACAACAACTAACGCAACCAACAATAATGCAAATCGGAAAATTTCGATACCATAAAAAATCCATGACTGCTTTTTTTTTTTTTTTTTTAGGAGTAGGACCAGCGCTCAGGGGATGACACCTATATATGCAATGCATTGCGCCAGAACTGAAAACGAGGGGATAGTATTGAGGGTACAGATTAGGAAAGATGAGAAGATAGACAGTTTTTTTTTTTTTTTTTTTTTTTTTTTTGTAGCTATTTCAACCTTTTACTTCGCCGGCTAATTTTTGCTACAGGGCCGACGAAGGTGGATGCTGTTACTCTGCTTTTTAGTACATGACAGTGTCAGTCGCTGCCAATTATGTTCAGTGACCAGTGACTATGCCTTTATCATTGAAACAGGCTGGCAACAACTAACACAACCATGAACTAATGCTGATCAGAAGAATTCAACACAATATTTCATGACTCAGCGCGGGCTCGAACTCACGACCCTCCGCTTCATAGTCTCGTGTTCTACTACTTCAGCCAACAGCACCCACAATTATCAAATTCCACTGCTAGAAACTCAAGTTAAAGGGTTACCTGTTCATACTCGTATACCAACTTGCATATTCACTTGGTTTATACTCCCTTTTAAAATAAAATCAATAATTACTTAAGTAACGGAATGTGTTGACAGACACTCTGGGGGATCAATTACAAAAAGAGAAGTAAGAAAAATATACTATAAGCAAACGAGAAGAAAGGTAATTTTGAAAAGGCTACAAATTATTTATTATTGAGTGTCATTACTTTGCGTGAAAGCAATTCAATAAAGAAGTTAAATTGGTATAGGTAAAAGAGAACTAATTAGAACGCTCCATTGGATATTTTTATCATTCAAAGAGCTTTTGTTATTTAAAAAAAAAATTAAAAAGTGATTTTCAACAGAATTTATGGAAATTTATAAATCTTTCCCATTATTATAGAAACAACAAATAATTTCCATGCTTGTTTTCTTCGCTTAACAAAAGCAGCCAGAGAAATTACGACAGCACAGACGTTACAACAGCGTCAGAAGTCATGGTGTTTACTTTAAATTGTTAACATTTGTTTAAAAATATTGTAAGCTGATTTGAAAGTTTTTCATTATTATTCATGAGCCGATGCACTGTGTTTAAAGAAGTATTAGTATATGGTTACTTGAAATCCAAGTGGCCAAAATCGACAAAAATTTTTTTTTACTGTGTATGATGCTAGGAACACAACTGGGACGAACGACGTCGCTTAGTACGACGAATTCGTTGATAAAAAATCGCTCTATAAATTCGTCGTATGAAACTCAATAACGACGAATAAATTAAAATAATAAGCAAACAAAATTTTAATATTTGTTTTTTAAATCATTGTAATCCTCTGATGCCAGTCAGATTGTTTAGACACTCAATAATTATCCCGGTGTTGTCCATTTTTTTTCAGAACAAATTCCTTTTTGTAAATATTTTCTGAAAAATTTTTTGTCTGTAAATAAATTATTATTTTCATTTAACAGCTGATGGGGTGACCATATGAAAAAGTGAGAAATAGAAAGAAAAACTATATTATAAAAAGTGTTCAAAATTAATAAAAAGTCGTCCGAATGATACATTTTTGTGAATTAGTGAATGCATTTTTAGTATGTACTGAAAATTTTAGTGCTACATGCAACAATACAGTAGTGAACTATGTTTTTCCACAAAAAACCAGTTTGAGTATATGAAACCTGGTCAATTTATATTGATTTGTTCGTCGTTCGTTGACGAAACAATTAGAAATAAATCTATTTCAACTTTCGCTGAGTATGATGAATTTCGCCCAACGCCACGATTGTGTGCATTTTCATATACACCCATTTGTTTTATTTTTGGCGACGAATATTCGCGAGCAAAAATTCGTCGTTCGTCGCAGTTGTGTTCCTAGCATGATGTTTTTATTTTGTTCGTTGTTAACCTAAACGCAATTAATCGAAAACGTCTATTTTGAATTTTTTGTCAGTTAAGGAGTTTTGGATATTAGCTAAATATACCAGGTGAATTTTCAGATTTCTCGGACTACATACAATCGAATGTTTGAATGGTTTCAGCTATTTAGAAATTTTTGTTTCTTTGTGAGAGTCATACAAGTTGGAAGTGTTTCTGCTGTCGAAAAGCATCGTTCAAAGAATTTGCATAAAATATTTTGTAAAAATGGAATTAAGTCGAAAAATATCGAAAAATACTGTATGCTATTGTCAGCATTCTGAGTCACAAAAATCGTTGCAACTGCTACAAATTTAAGCAAAAGTCGAGAAGCTGAGAATATCAACACATTAACTGATGAAAATATTGGGAAAATTAAGAAAATTGTTATGGAGAATAGTGGAATTGCCATTAGAGAAGTTGCATGCCAAGGAGTTTTTTTTTTAATTTTGGGCATGAAACGTGTGCCCGAGAAGTTCGTTCCAAAATTGCAGAATTTTGAAAAAATAAATTGCCCAGTTATCGTATGCACTTAATGTGACGACTTTTTTTCACTTTCCAAGATAGGAGAGATCCATGAAAAGACGGCGTTTTGCGACGAATGTGAGATCAAAGACATGCTTTTTTCAAAAATTTGCATTTTACAAGGGATTCAAAGAAGTACAAAATAGAAAGCGATGACATATTTTTTTAGAAATATGAAAATTCACTTATTTTTTGAACGGACCTCGTATATTTTTTTTAAATATTGAAATTTAAGAAAAAGAATTTGAAATCCAAATAAAGCAGGAGTTAAAATCAAATATAATGAGCACTGATGCTGAAAGTGTTGCGGCTTTCGAAAACAGCTGTTCTGCTATGCTGTGTAAGTTGAATAACTAAAATCTGATGTTGACTTTCCTTTGTGCCTTGGAATATTCATCATGTCTTTCTGAGATTTAAAAAAAATTTCGAACAATTAGCCTATAAATCTTAATTCAATTCCCTGAATTTATTAGGTCATAGATTTATTAGAAATTACGTTTGTCTAATTCTCGAAAAAGAATTTTTATATATATAAAAAAAATTTTAAAATTATAATTACACAACTATATTGTCTAAAAACTCTGTCTTTATAAAGTAAATAAAACGTTTTTCCTTTTTCATCATTCCAGGTCGTACTCGTATTTATACTCAGTATTGCATCACTCATTATATACTTCGTTGATGCATCTAACGAAGAAGTCGAAAGATGTCAGCCATGGAGTACTAACATTACTCAACAAATCGATCTTGCATTCAATATATTTTTCATGGTTTACTTTTTTATACGAGTAAGTTTTTAGTTTCCTTTGTTTAATTGGTTTTCAATATTTTACGTTTCCACTGAGTTTACAAAATTTCGTGTGATGAGTCTTAACAGTTTTTGTTTTGCAAACGCAAAGAGTGTTGACACTTTGAGGAAAGGGGCGTGTTATTAATAGGCGTGGTTTTAAATGGAATGACATAGCAATTACAAAATTTTTAACAATTCCTGAACACTCAATACAAACAAATTAATCAGTACAATTTGAAAAACTTGCTGATGTCTGTCAAAGTATTCAATCTGCGTCAAAAGTTGGCCAACTTTGGTACTTTGCGTTGACGCAGAAGTACAGAATGTGACAACTCAGATAAGAAACCATGTATTTCAACTCAGTTGTCAGTTGCCAAAGGCGACGCATAACGTATGACGAATTCTAAGTGTCTCCGCTTTTATTTATTAAAAGAAGAAATTTGATTAATATAATTTTAAAGTAAACTTCGATTATTTATAATGTAAAGACTTAAAAAAATCTTATTTAATCCAACATTCAATCTTTTTCGCAAAGGTTTCAAATGCGAAATGCAAGCCTATAGATTGATTATCTTAGCCCAGCTCAAATACATATTCTTGACTTGGAAAGCCAGAAAATATTTTATGCAAATTGTTATATTTATTTCACTTCGTGGGCCGTTTTGTATAAAATTCGAATTAATTTTACTTATTTTCGATATCAGGAAATTTAAATATTTCAATACACAAAAACGATTTTGAAACATGTCGCATATTTTTTCCAAAAAATAATTTTTAACGATTAAATAAAAATTTTTCTAAAAAATGAGAAAATTTTTCGACATTCGTAAAATTGTTAAGCTCAATTTGTTTCGCTTATTAAACTATTTTCATTTAATGAAAAATGTATGTAAATTTGTTTCTATTAAATTTTTTCTATTTTCAATTTAAAAACTTAAGCGATAAAGAAGCAATTTCTTTTTCTATATTAACATTAAGATTTGCTCTTCTTTTACTTTAATTTAAATTTATAAATTTTATTTATTCTTTTTCTTTCTTTTTATTTTTTTTTTAAATAATATTTTATTTCGTTTTACAGTTCATAGCGGCGTCCGATAAACTTTGGTTTATGTTAGAAATGTACAGTTTTGTAGATTATTTTACAATACCCCCGTCCTTTGTATCAATATATTTAGATCGAACATGGATCGGTAAGCTTTCAAAGTTTATGTTCTTTTATAAAGTTTTGTTTCGTTTCGTTTTCTTTTTTTTTTTAATTAATTAATTTTAAAGTTGCGAAAGACAAAGAAAATGAAAGATAATGCAAAAAGAAAATTGTTGTTATAATTATTATTTGTCAATCATACATACGTTTTGTCTGCTTGATCGAAATGCATGATTGTAATGATAATGCTTAACACTATTATATGTACTAGTACATTTAACAAACAACGATTATTCCCACTTCCAATTCCAAACCACCACCACCACCAAAACAACCAATGACAACAACTGCAACAACAATAACAACGAAAAAGGTCTTCGATTTCTGCGAGCACTGCGTCTTATGACTGTTCCGGATATACTGCAATATTTGAATGTTTTGAAAACATCCAGCTCGATACGTTTGGCGCAACTGGTGTCCATTTTTATATCCGTATGGTTAACAGCAGCTGGTATTATACATCTGGTATGTCCGAAATTATTTTCTTAGTATTTTATACGTTCCACTGTTTTCTTCTGTGTATTTATTAATAATCGAACATGTATTTCATTGTGTGATCAAAAATTGAGTTCTTTTAAAATAAACTTATGGAACTGTAGGCCTTGCGGGAAAACTGATTCGCATAAATATGTTCGAAATACAATTGGGATGTACGACGAATTTTTTCGCGCTTGTATTCATCGTTGCAAATGAAACACATTTGAAAATTCATAAGATCATGGCATCGCACATTGGGGCCAAAGGTGTCTATTTCACGGATTAATTTAAAACAACAGTTCAACTACGAGTAGTGTGAAGACCAAATATAATCGCTTAAGGTGCATAAAATTTTAGTTAGTAGGCAAAAAATAAATGCTGCTTCCGTCGTGACTCCTCGAAGTGAAAAATAGTCAGAAAAAATCTAAAAATTTTCCGTAATTAAATCCTATTTGCCTCAAGTAATATTGAAAAATTCAATCAACAGTTCAGGTATTTTTTCAAATTTTTTGCCTAAATTTGCAATGGAAATTATTCAAAGAAGTGATTTTGTTTTTAAAGTTAATAAAGGAAAACCTCAATTCGTGAACGTGCGTAATCGTGAGCGTCTTAAATGTTGCCGTGCATGAAAAAATAGTGAGTTCCGTGATCGTGAACTTAATTTAACTCACGCGCACATCTACCTTCGATTAAAAAAAAATTCGCCGCGATACGGGTCTTCTAATTTAGCCTCTATTTTCACCCCTCACTCTCAGAGTCGACCTAACTTTTGCTAACCTGAATTTGTTCCACAGTGTAATTAGTCTCACATGGTAAGTTTAACAACAAAAAACCGCTTGGCCACTTCCGTTAACATTTTTCTTCATTTATGAGTTTTTAATAAATATCGAGTTTTTAATAAATATCGAATGCCGTGATTTGTTACGCGTGAGCCACGAGTGAGTAAAATACGCGTCACGCATTAGTCACGCGTGGCCGAATTTCAAAAACACTTTCGCAAGTACTTCTTAGGGTTGATAAATAATTTTTTTTTTGATAATTCGTGTCGGAAGTCATTCAAGGCAGGCAATTCAATGAAAGCGTGCATGAATAAATAATTCATTATTGCTCTGAAGGGGTTTTAACAAAGTTTTGTACGAATTATTTCAAACGTGGTGAGTTTACCAACAAAAGCCGCTTAATGACTTCTTTTCATATTTGTATGGCTTTTGTTGCCGAATGTCGTGATTTGTTACACCCAAATTAGGAGGAGGACACAAGTGAGTGTGACATGAGTCACTTATTATTAAAACTATTCTGCTTATGAAGATATGAATTGACCAGCGGAAACGGCCTTTTAGCCCCACTGTGCGAGAAACGACAAACATATTAGTACTTAAATGTTTTAGTAAATAAAATTATTTTTTACTTTAACTTTATTTTTAATTTATAACTTAAAAAAAAATATATACAAAACAGAGAGTTTGTTTCTAGACCTGCTTTTGTTAATGTTTAATTATTGTTTTGTTAATATGGTCACACTGTCACTCAGACTATTAACAAATTAATTACTTATTCGAAAAGCTACTGTTTTTGTGAATTTTATTTGTTATAAACAGGTTCATATTGCAAAAATAGAATCTTCCAAAACTTTTCTTCAGCTGAAAATATTAATTGCTGTACTCCAGAAACATAAATTTTATATGAAAATGTTGTTTTAAAGCACACTTTATGCTCAAATTATATTTGAAGAATACATTTAGTACTTTTAAAATGAATATTTGTTAATTGTGTATCTTTATACCCAAAGCTCGCAGTTCCATCTGTTTGCCACTGTATTGGATTTGAAGCACTTAAATAACTTTAACTTTTTTATTAAGGATTAATATTATACGCATCTAAAACTATTAAACTTTAAATAGCAGTTCAGCTTTTAGAGACTTTCCATCAAGCCAGAGTTCTGCATTGAATAATTGAGGAGCTGTTAAAGCTTTTGTAACTGCATTTAAAGTTTAATTTACATCATCCCGGCGGTATTCGTATACAAATATTATTTAAAAATAACTTGTAAATAATTTCCATGAACTAAATGTCCAATAGCATAAACGTAACTTGAACATCGTATTTATTAAGATTAAGATTTTCTTAGAAATGGAGTTAACACTTTTTATGCTCGTACATAATAAATGTGGGAAATGATATTGATGTTGTTGATTAATGTGAAATGATGAAATGTTTTTGATGAACAATTCTTGCATTTACTTAAAATTTAGCTGGAAAACTCTGGCGATCCGCTGGATTTTAATAATGCACATCGTTTATCCTATTGGACCTGCGTCTATTTTCTAATTGTAACCATGTCAACAGTAGGGTATGGTGATGTATACTGTGAGACTGTTTTGGGGAGAACATTCCTAGTGTTCTTCCTGCTCGTTGGTTTGGTAAGTTTTATTTTCAATTTGCTACAAATTAACTTTATTTACATCTCGTTTTTTTTTCAATAAATTAAGAGTTTTATGTAACAAACGTATAATGATTTTTAGGCGAGGAAGGGATTTCTTCTTCTTGTATTCCTAAGTAAGCTGCTGCCAATGATCTGTTTTTTTTTGCGTCATAAACAATAAAGCAATAGACGATATAAAAAAGGAGTCACAAAAAAAAATAGGTTTTCGTATAAATTTATTTACAAACGAGAGTTCACGTTAAAAGAAAGATCAACCAGATGTGGCACAATGGTGCTGCAAGTTGAGTACGAGTATTTATGAGGTTTCTTCGGTTTCCCACTAAATACAACAACACTGTATATTAAATTCATAAATTCTCTCTCTCTCTGTCTCTCTCTCTTTTGGTCTCAAGAAAACGGTTGTGTGAATGAAAGTAAAAATAAAACAGTAATTTATTACTAAATACTTACTATTTACTAACTATTTTTTAGTACTTAGTTTGATGCTATTAGACAGTAAGGTTTTACTATTTTTACTATTAACTAATTGATAACAAAAACAACATATAAAATTTATTTAACGTACAAAGAATATTAAACGAGTATCATTACATTCAAAATATATTCATCACATTTTCGTCTTTTTTAACTTAAATTTTTGTGTTGAAGATTTTTTACCTAAAAATTACAATAATTACTAACTATTTATAAAAGAAATTATGCCTTAGTAATTTGTGCACTTAATAAATTCATTTTAGTTTACACAAAACATTGTTAAAGATATTTCGAAACACATATACTATTTAACGAACTACATTTTATTTGGTTTCTTAATTAAATGAAAATATTTTGAATTATTATTATTATTATTATTGTTATTAGATTTTCTTCCCTATAATTTACAACCAGCAAAAATTACATTTAAAAAATAGTAAAGGATTTTGTTAAGTACCAGCTGTTAATTTTTGTTATTTAGTTCAAATTAATTTGATTTGAGTTTCAAATCATATTTGCATGTTGGCTCATTGCAAAATGTCATCAGATTATTGTTATTAATTTTTATTTGATTATTATTGTTTTATTATGTTTATTTGATTTTTTTCTAATTAAAATCATGGAGTTTTTAATGTCCAGCATTTCATTTGGTCTATTGTATTTTATGAAGGGAATACTTCTTCTTTCTTTTAAGAAACAAAATAACATTTTATTGCATGCAACGCTGGCGGCTGCATTTATGTGTTTAATAGCTTTAAAATTTATTTTAAAAAAATATATATATTGAACTAAGTTTTGAGCAGGGAAAGTGTTTAAGGAAAATTCGTAAGCGAATAGGAGTTTTTGTTTAATATCATATCCCATACCAGCGGGTATTCAGAAGTAGTTGGAAGCTGCGCTTTAGCAATATATTTTTAAAACTTTAATAAATATCTTTAGAAAATAAAGTCAAACAAATTAAGTAAAAGCACAAAAAAAATTTTTCAGAAAAAGTGGTATTGCAAAAGTAAAAAAGGGTAGACTAAATGAAAGTGGTTTTTGAAAAAGTACCATTTTTTTAAACACAAAAAGTACCCTTTAATTAAAAAAAGTACAATTTTTGCATACATAAAAAAAGAGTTCAAAAGTATCTTTTGATTAAAATACGTATTTATCACATTTTTGGCACTGTCTCCTTTTACTTTTATGAAAGAAACAACACTTTTCCTTTATTGTGGCTCATACAATTCTTTGTTTTTCGAGAAATATGCCAAAAATATTTAAATAAGTTTTCATGTCTTTAATTATTGTGAAAACTTTTTTCATATTAAATGCTATACAAAGAAATTTTCTATGCTAAGTTGAAATAATATGTAAAACGTATTATGGTTCAGAAAAGTATTCAGTATTAAATTTATGAGGTTGAAGGCCCGTCCGACACAATCATCCAACTGCCTTTTTTCATACAAATACAATAAAGTGGTTTAAAGAAAATACTCTCATAATCTATGGTATGGGATAACTAACAATCGGTTTGCTTCCGATTTTCAGGTGCATTTTTGGTTTATTCGACGAAAATCAAGCGAATTTTCTGCAATAACTATTTAATATAATTTTAGTTTATTTCCTAAGTTTAGTACTAAATAAATTTAAAATACCTATTAATTTGCTTTAAATGTTAAACAATAAATACAAACAAAACACCCTCGAAATTCTAGGCAATGTTTGCCAGCAGTATACCGGAAATTATTGAACTTGTTGGTAGTGGCAATAAATATGGCGGCGAACTTAAAAGAGAACACGGAAAGAGGTAGTCTAACAAATTTAGATTTAAAAAAAACAAGTAAAAAATAAAAATAAAAAATATATATTAAACACCAAAAATTCATAACTAACATAATCATTTCTATCAGTACTCTTTCTAATTATAAATTAAAAAAAAAAAAAAAAACATTTAAACATTTGTAAAATATTTAAAAAATCATTTATAAGTGAAAAAGTCCTTTTTGCTTTTAGTTTGAGATTATAATTTAAAATTACTTTTCAAGGGTTTAGAAAAGAGGTTGGCACGGCAATATTTTAAAGCTAGATTTATGATTTTTTCGGAAATTTCATATCGGCTTTAAAAAGTTATTGCTATGCTTATCAAACTGGTTTCCATAACTAGTTTCAGCCCTTAATTTATTGGTGTTCAAAAGCAAATGGACAATCTTCTACTGTTGGTAACACTAATAAATTTCTCCTTGATTTTTTTAACTTTTCGAATGTATTCAAACTTTTATCCTTCATTTGCTATTAAAGAAACAATTTGCTAATAATGTACCACCATTGAGATAAGTCAGATAAGGAAGTGCTTCTTTTCTTGTACCATTTGGTTTTTTACGGTTTTTGAAAATTAATTTATTTTTTAGCACCATATTTTTTAATTTTCTACGTTTATTTTTTATTATTAAATATATTTCGTATATTATTTGAATTATTGTAATTCTCTTTAAATTAGTCTGTTACCCTTATTTTGGTTTGGTTTTGTAATGTAGTATTTAACAACAAATAAAACAAATATATCTATTATTCACCATCCACCCACCCAGAAAGCAGCCATTTAACCAACCAACCAACCAACAAACCAAACAGCCATCGTTAAAAATAAGGGAATAAAAATTTATAATATAATAGTACCATATGATTCTATTAATTTCTTACATACACATTTTATCAAATATCTCTTTCCTTCATTTTAGTTCCATATCCTGTTCCTTTAGCTCTATACTTTTTCCCTTGACTTACTCCTCGTCTTCTCCCAATTTAATAGCTCATTCAATCACCCTTTATGCGAGTATGTTTTGTTTTTGCAATGGTGAATTTTAATTCTCATGTTTACACCACTCTCACTTACTTTTCTTTCTTGTTCTTCCCCCTTGGTTTTCTTTTTTTATTCAATCCACCTTGTTTGCAGTAATTTTTACTTTTATTAGTTCTTTGTTTTTTTTTGTTCGTTTGTTTGTTTTCAAAGTAAAAAAGTTAGAAATTCCCGTTTAATTGAATTTACCTCAAACATATTTAATCAATCATCACGTCATTTTACAATTGTATGTAACAAAAAATTAAACTAGGGAAATTAATACTACACTTTCACTTTCACGGGTAGTTTAGTTAAAATAGTGAGTTGAGCCTGTTGATATAAATAATGACAATTGAAAAAAAAATAAAATGTTATATAAAAATATTTAAAAAAAATGTTTCTTGTTTTTTGATTCTAATCATTAGTTACATTTTCTATAAAATTTGTTGACACTGTAGATGATCATTTAACCAATATTCGAAATCATTTAAAGAGTCGCAACAGAAATATTGTTTAAATTATTAATTGAAATAAATTTTAGATTTAGTTGGTTTTTGTTTGAAAATCCTATGAATTTTTAATGATTGGATTGGTAACTGTAAGTCTGTTGAAAGACAAGCCTTTAAAATTCATTTCAATAAAATTAAATATGCCGCAAGTTGCTTTTAAAAAGCAATATATTTTTTAAATCCTTTACTTATCAAAATTTTGACAATTGTCTTTAATTTAGAAGTACAGATAACATGATTGTTCTTTTAAATTCAAACTAAAAAATTTTTACAGAATAAATTTTCTGGTGCGATCGGAGTCCGACGATATATCAGTGAAATACATTTTGTCCTGATCACACGCACACACAATCCCATGTATGAGTTAAGGTAGGGCTGATCCTGTCAGTGCACGTTACCATGTCTACTGAAATGAGACCTTCAGTCTTTGTTGCAGCTTTGGTCAGGCCATTAATCTCTGCCCAGTGCACGATAGCAGTAACCTATATTCTCAGTAAGTCCAAAATATTAAGTTCTTCAGAGAATATTTGACCAAATCTAAACTCTGCCTGTAGAAACAATTGCAGCGAACTTATTCGCGTAATATGTAATGTTCAATAAAATTGCCAACAACAAAAAAAACCTTGAATTTCAAAGGCTTGTGATTCACCGATAACAAAAACATCACCATTAAAATTTAAATCAGTCTTTCTTAATAATTTTGTTTTATATATAAAGCGTTCTAAGTGTTGTGATTTTAAATCAATAATATTCAATTAT
The DNA here is from genome assembly GCA_951800035.1 of Linnaemya tessellans. Taxonomy (NCBI): domain Eukaryota; kingdom Metazoa; phylum Arthropoda; class Insecta; order Diptera; family Tachinidae; genus Linnaemya; species Linnaemya tessellans. The sequence goes on along the minus strand of OX637532.1, from coordinate 169,363,174 downwards.
ATTATTAAACAAAATCGTATTTATATATATTTTTATTAAAACGTAAACGTCTATTTATTGCGCTACTGCTAAATGTGTTTTCTTCACCAAAATTGTGTCATTTTAATATTTTTATTAAATAAAACAAAACTTATTTAAACCACACTATCACATGAACTGCGACAAACATTTAGTCCGTATTTAACATCAGCAGCAGCAACAGCAATAACAGTAATTCAGAACTTGATATAAAGGGTCACGCATTACGATTTTATATAAAGGATTCAATTCTTTGTGCAGGTCCTTGTTGTTTTAAGTATTAAAATTAATTCATATTTTTCTTGTGTAATTTATATTATTTAATTTTTTGTATCCACTTAAGTTTATGTATAATTTATTTTTGTCATTACATTTAATTATATCTTTCTAAAAGATTATTCTCATAGCATTTAAGTAATTGAGAAGAATGAAGGAAATATTGCTGAAATTAATTTTGAAAACCATTTTATTTGAAATTACCTTTTAAGCATCGCTTTGCATATAAGAAGCACACGGCATGGAAATCACATAGTTTATAAATTATATTGCGAAAAATAAAAATACGTGTTACGTTAACCGACTGCTTTTGTTTTTTAATTAAATTTATGTGAACAATTTCAGTGAAGATTTTGAAATTCTAAAGGAAATTTGCATTTACGCACATACAATATGTGTTTAAGTAGTCGGCGTAATTCCAAGATGCTAAAGGTTGTAACTGCTAAAAATTAAAAATAGATTTTCTGATTGATTATGATGTAATTTATCAAAAAGTACATCATGACTAACGATAAAATCGATTTGGAATTGTTTGTTACTTAGGACCTTTCAGATTTTAGATGACGATATAAAAAAAATAAATTGATAACAAATTGTCCAGATAAATTTTCAGAAACTGTTAAATGTAGAAAATTAAAACATGTAACATGATTCTGCATTAGACCAGTGTGCACAATAATAGACCACCAAACTGGTCAAATATGAACAAATTTATAATTAATTTAATATATTCAGGCAAATAGGGTGCGTCCGGCTAAAATAGTTAAGCCGAAGACCCATCATGTACTGAAGAGCGTATTACACGGCACTCTCATTCGTCGGTACGAAATAAATAGATACTAAAATCGCTACAACAAATTTTCCATTCTTCTTCATCTGTGCTCTCAACACTATTAACCCGTTCTCTCATAGTTCCGGCACAAAGCATTGCATGAGTAGGGTTCATAACCTGAGTGCAGGTCAGTGCAGACAAATCGGTAAATTTTCTGCTGTAAGTTAGGGATTTTTCATACGGAAGCCGAAAAAGTAAATTTCATGCAAATGCCATTATCATACCGGATATGTGAGAATTGTTTAAAGCTGACATAGACATTGTGGGTGAGCGCGCTTCACATGTATGTAAATTCGCTCTCGAGAGTCACACGTATTTGTAGTTACTCACAAATCACAAAAATTGTGATTCAGAATTCAGTCTATCACAAGCTTCCAACCAAGACGGTTGTTTGAGCGGTTGTTGTAAAAAGTTATTTAAGAGAATGCTCGTTTTTTGCAAAAATTTCTCTCACACACACAAACTCAAAATGTTGATGTGCCTGTGCCTATGTCCGCTTTAAAGTTTATTTAATTACTCATATTCATTTATTTTCAAGGTTAATTCGAGCAATATTTCATTTGTTTAGCTCTTAATATCAGCTCATCTTTGCTTTCTAGTAGTTTTAAAAATTTTCTTATTAACAATAACACTAGTTTTTAAGATAAAGTAGATGTTTATTTTATAAAAGTTAAGTAGGTCAGTATAATTCTTGTTCCATCTTGGGGTCCTCAAGTAGAACGATCTTAAAGATCAAAGTGCATATTAAAATTTTGTAAAAACATTTGTAAACATTTGTAAAATTTGGTAACTATTGGAAAAGAGTGAACGAACGACTTGAAGAAGGAAGAGTGAACTCTTATATAAATATTTGAACGTATGTGTGTGTGTGTGTTGTGTATGAGTGTGATCTTCAAAAATTTGTTTCGTCATTTTTTGTACTCTTTGTTTTTCTACGAAATATTGTAACAATTTTTTTTTTGGAAACAGGCAGTGTATGTAAATAACAGCTTTTCTTGTGATTATAAAAAAAAATATTCTTCGAAAAGGTTAAAGGAGTTTTCTTTCTATAACGTTGTTTTATTGAATATATAACTATATATCTCCCTATCTCTATACAAAAATACTTACGTACATACTTAAATGTGTGTGTGAAAAAAGGATATTGTTTTTGTGTACATAAATATGATTTAATTTCCTTTGTTGTTCTTTTTTTTGTTTTTGTTTAATATGATTTGAGTTTAATTTTTGTCAAAACTACTACATGAACTACTACTATTACAACTGTATGTGTATTAATATAATACATAGGCTGTGTTCGCTAGTTGGATACCAGAAATCACAGAACTGGCTGCCCAAAGAAGCAAATATGGTGGAACTTATAGCAAGGATCCTAGAAAAAGGTACACACCAAAGCAAAAAAGAAAAAAAAAAATGAAAAAATCCACCACCAAAAAAATCAAATGAAATTAAAAAAATAAAAATCAAAATAAAAACCAACATGCAGCTGTACCGCCTATTTCTCTAAAATTAAAATAAAAAAATTCTCACCAATTTAGTATAAAAACTACACACAAAATATACATTTTTAAAAACGATGTTTTCTTAATTAATTTTATTATTTATGTATCCTTTTGGTTTAATTCAAATTGCATATTCAAACATTTGTCTTTCATTTCAGTTCATTTTTGGTTTCAAAGAGGAACTTAAGCGAATTTAAAATATAAATCAAAATGTTTTGTTAAATATTTTTCTAAAAAAAAATTATATACATATATTGTAAATCTACCAAAGGCTTTTGTCTGTCTTAAAATCAAGAAATTGGTTTAGATTAAAGTTCTGTTTATAATTTGCTGTTGATAAAAACATAATTCGAGTTAAGAAGGCATTGATTTCTTGGCGGCATGTGTGTTTGTGTTAAATTAATTTTTTTTATAAAAATTAAAAAAAGTTAGGCGTTTTATTTCAAATCTGGTCCAGTTATAAGGGAACCTTTTTCTTCTGTAAATCACTTAAAACTTGCGAAAAAAACTGGTCCTTTCTAAAAAAAAATCATATGATCAACTTAAATTTATTTGGTTTTTGTATTTCTTATTACATTTTATTATAATTTTATTCTTGCTTTGTTTTTATTTCTTTTTATTTGTTAATTTTATTTTTCTTAAATTTGGTTCATTTTGAAACCATATCAAATAAGTTTTCAAACCACTCCTTTCTCTACATTGTTATTAAAATTTTTGCATGTAATTTTTTCAATACGAAATAAGTAGATTTTCTTTTGGTTAATTCTTCCATAAGCCATTTCTCATATAAGGTACTTTTAATTTAACTCAAACTTTAACAGCTTTTAGATCTAGATTTTGTTGATTTCGTATCTAATTTGCTAAGGAGATGAAAAATATGCGATTTATTTAGTTAGACAATTTTACAGCAAATGCCATTTGGCGGAACAATTTTTCACCACACCCAGCTAAAGAAGGTCTTGATATCTTATATGCCGCATATATTTTGTTATTTCGTATAAAATTCGGTAGCTTAAATTAAAAAAAAAAATATTTTAAATGTAAAAGGCAAGTGTTCGAACTTTGACCACAAAGCAACGACACAACTCATATTAAAATTGTTAATTAATTAGCATTACTTATTTAAATGATTTAAAACGAATATAATTTTAATATTCATAAAAAAAATTATTTTAAATTTTTATGCGGTTCTCCAGAGAAAACAAAGTGAACCAACTAATACAGCAAAGGGGAAAATCAATAAGGTGAATTTTTGCAGCATGTTATTCACCATTGAATTGCACATCAGAAAAAAGGAACAAAATTCCCGGTTGTAGTTTTGGGAAAAGTAATGAAATTTATTCACGATATGGGTGGTTATTTCTCCAAATTATATGAAATGGCTTCTCTCAGCCTCAATACCAGGGCTGTGGAGTCGTGAAAAAATAGTTGCGACTCCGACTCCGACTCCAGCCGCCGAAATTTTTAAAGTACGACTCCGACTCCGACTCCGGCTCCGACTCCGACTTCAACTCCAATGCCAAATGTATATGGACCTTAGGGTATCCCGATAATTCAATCAAGAAATGTTTAACAACTTTTTTTGAGGGTACTTATGGACCTCTAAACGCAAATAAAAAATAGAAAATATTTTAAAAAAAAAATTCGCAGAATTTTTATTATGAAAAATATTTAAAAAGTTCTTTGTCGGAGTCGGAGTCGCGACTTTTTTTAGCGACTCCGACTCCGACTCCGGCAAAAACAGTGCAACTCCGACTCTTCGACTCCGACTCCGACTCCACAGCCCTGCTCAATACACATATACACATTTTCCGTTTTTAATTAACGAAATTCGATAAAGATGTTATTATATTAAATTGAATTAAGGTTCATAGGCTAATTGTTCGAAATTTGTTTTTTAAATCTCAGAAAGACATGATAAATATTCCAAGGCACAAAGGAAAGTCAACATCTGTTTTATTGAACTTACACAGCAGAGCAGGACAGCTGCTTTCGAAAGCCGCAACATTTTCATCATCAGTGCTGATGTTATTTAGCATATAAACTGACCTCTTAAGTACTCTCAAATTCATTGTTGCTATGCTAACTTCGTGCATTCCCTTTTTCTGATATGCGATGTGGTTGAGGAGCTGGCATACACTTTCACTTTTAAAAGACACTTCTTTCTGTTTAAAATGGGTTTCAATATTTTAGCAAACATGACACCCATCAATATCAATAAGGCACTGGCTTCTTTGCCTCTAATCAAGCATCAAACAAAATCAACAAAATCTAATACTGAAAACCATAATTTGCGGATATCCTTTTTAAATGCATTCATAATTATATAACTAAATACAATTTTTTTTTGTGAAATTTGCTTTGTTTTAAATCTTTAAAAATAAAAATGTTAAGTAATTTACAGAAGTAATTTTTTGAGAGCATCATGAAGAAAAAACAAACATGTTACCGTAGAAATTGATGTTTAAATCAACATAAAAATTAAGCTTTTCGTGTAAAAAATTTATAAGAAAACATTTTGATTAAAGAAAATTATTTGAAACTTATTTTTTGAAGCCTTTAAATATCTGGGCAAAGCTTTTACAAACAAAAAACCATTAACAAATACTTTGTATTTTTATTAAACTTTAAAGCTTTTTTGGGTTTGGAGCTTCTTTTATTTAATTAAAGAAAATCAATTGAACTACTGGCCTGTTTGAAATTATATTTTGTTCAAACAACTTGAAATTATTTTTCCAGCACTATTTAAGGAAAATATCAAATTTCCTTTCATTAAAATCATGAAAAAATCGAATGTTTGAGTTAATGCAATATTTATGATTTGTTTTTATTTTAATAATTTAAATCTTTGTTTCTCTGGTTATATTGTATAATTTTCTGTTTATTAAGTAGTGAACTGAATTTTGTTTTGTTTTAAAGGAAACACTCCAGCTTTTGTTAAATTCCCAAAAAGTTCTAATTGAAAAGCAGTGTTTGGCTTAACCCAAATTTCCTTTACATGTCGTTAATTTTTATTGATTTTATTTTATTATTAATAATAAAATGTTAATTATTAAATTCATGCTGTAGTTGCGTTCTTTTTTCTAAATACCAATTTTAACAAAACATCGTTCATACTCGTTAGTTTGTTTGTTTTAACATTCTGTTTTTGTTTGTTAAAATTTTGTTTTAGTTTTTTCTTTTAATGCAAAAACTAAATAACTCAATTATCCAATAGCTTAATTATTTACTTCACATTAGTTTTTTTTAGTAAATTAATTTTAATATATAAGATATTTCTATGGCAATTTTCTTTTCGTTTAAATAAAACATCACCTTTCTTTGAGTAAAACTTATTTAAAAAATAACCATGTCGTTTCAAAATTATTGCCACGTTAAGTTTTATTTGCTTGCACACACACAGACTGTATGCCGCAGCCACGCATAAATTTCCAAAATAGAAAACATTTCAAAAAGGAAAAATATATTTTAAAGCATATATGTATGTGTATGAATATATATATATATATTAGGTTAGAAACGTCACATGATTTATAAGTATTTCCAGTATTATAAATACACTTACATACATACTAATTTAATAGAAAACAAGTAACATTTTCGTTGAGTTTTTCTTTTCTAATTTTTCTCATTTATCTTTTCGAAATAATTAATTTAAGTTGATAAACTTAAATTGTATTTACTGTTAAAATTATAAATTAATTTGAAATTAAAAACACACATACCAATCATGTTTACACGTCTTTTGCGATTTGAAACAAATGTTCTAATTAAGAATGTACATATTTTTTTTTATATTTAGAATGGGTTAAATAAAAGAGAAAAGAAATAAATAAATACAAAAACACATGTTCCCAAGAAATCGCCGCCTTTGGTCATCTTACCTATTTTAAATTGTATGAACTTAATTAAATAAAAAAAGCCTTTAGTTTTATAACAATAATTTTGGTTTAATTTTGATTTCATTAATTGTTAATAGTTGCCTACAAGTACTTAACTGTTTTTTTTTCAAACTCTGTTAGATTAGAGTCCACAGAGCGATTTAAATAAAAAGTAATAAGTTTTCGATGGAATTCGAACCCGTAATCTCCAAATTAACACTCTAAAAATGTACTTATAAGTCGACGAGTAAGTAAATCAAAGAATAAATCTGCGTACAATCAGTGTAAAAAAAAATACGGCAAGTTCATCTTTATATATAAATTTACCGAAAGACTTTAATTAATTTCGTAATATTACGAAATTTTAGCATAAAATTCATTTTTTTTTGGGTAAAAATGTACTGTATATTCTACGCCACTTTTTGTTTTTAACTCATAACGGCAGTTTTAACAAAATGGCGTTATGACTATGTCATGACTAATTTAACCTGTAGTGTAAACAGTGTGTTTAAATTTTGGAACTTCGAGGTGAGTTGACACACACACCATAGTAATTTAACCTGTAGTGTAAACAGTGTGTTTAAATTTTGGAACTTCGAGGTGAGTTGACACACACACCATAGTTTGGTTCATGAACCTTTTATGAAGGCAGAACTGAAACAACAAGTCACTTCCGTTATTTATGGACAACATTTTGTTTATATTCTTCGATAATTTCCTTTATCACACAGTAATATTTTAATTTAGTAAAAACTAAGTCGATACACTTAAACCGAAGTTATACACAACCAATTTGCAAATAAATTATACATATAAAAAATATTTTTTACAGTGAAATTAAATTTTCTAGAAATTACCGCAGATCTCTTCTCTTATCTTCTCTTTTTTATAGGCGCGCTTGCAGCTGGCGCTTTTACACAGGGACATAAAAAAGAGTTTGAAAATTATTGTTTTTATAGAGCCCATAAGGCTTAGGGGATAGCAACATTTTACCTTAAACCTTATTTTTTGTAACTTGAAACCGGTGTAGTCAATGCAATTTCAATTGTGTGAGTTACTAACTTAAAATAAAACCATGTGGATATAATTGATTTGTTTGTACTTGTAGGCAATTAGCACAAAAGTTATTAACGTTTAATTATTTTTCTTTTAAGCATATCATTTTATTCATGATTTTATTTAAATAATATTTTTAACAATTTGTTTATCAACTATTTAGAGTTCGAAAATCTCTATTTCGACAAACTCTAATCCTTGTGAAAAATTAATAAAAACAAAATAATGAAAATAGAAATGCTGATCTTGCGAACATTCGATAAAAATTGGCATGTACTATTTCGAAAGGGCTTCCTTACAATTTCCTCTTCTAGCTACAAATTAGGCCTTTTGGAAACAGCAGCTTTTCTGTAGTAATTCGAAATGATTAAGTCGTTAAACAAAATTTAGTTTTAGAGAGAATGTTGTATATACGTTTTTTTTTTTTTGAAGAAAGGAAAACAAAAATTTTGCAAAAATTTCTACGCCCTTAAAAATCAAAATAAATTAACAACAAATTTGTTTAAATTAAAGAGAAAAAAAACATAAAAACTTATTGATCCATCCATATAATTAAAAACAGGCGATATTTGCAAGTTGCATACCTGAGATTATAGACTTGATTGGAACAAGAGCCAAATATGGGGGCACATTAAAAAATGAAAAGGGTCGAAGGTGAGAATCTGAAAATTTATAAAAACAAAACAATCAAAAACTAATTAAAATAAAAATCATAAAAAAATATTCATACAAAATATACTACAAACAACGTTTAAATGAAATTATTACAATATTTTCGTTTTTGAAAACTGTTTTTCTCTTTTAAATACATTTTTTATGATTTTGTGTTTTAATTTTGTTATAGAGAACTAAAAGAAAAAAATAAAAAATAAACACCAAATCAAAATGAAATTTCTTAATGGAAAAAATAAAACTTTTGCTTAAGCAAAAGCATTTACTTAATGTTTGTAAAATAAATAATTTTTAGTTTATTTGAGATATTTCTTTTTTATTTTGCTGGTCATTACATACAAAAGAAAATAAGTCCTAAAAGTTTTAATTTACTTTATTTCAATATTATTTAAAAGACACACGCATAAACACAATACAATATGAAATTTTATTTTGATTTTTGTTGTAACGAAAACCACAAATTAATTACTAAAAGTAACATATTCAAATTTTCTAACAGTTAATCCAAATATTCCTAACTCCCTCCCACCCCACCACACTAAATTGTAGCTAAGCACGAATCTAAACCAAATTTTACAGTCAAACATTCCCACCCCACTAAAACGGAACAATGCAGCGATTTACAATTAACCATTTAATTCCCTTTTCCATTTCATTCTTAACTTACCACACATAAAAAACCTTCTGTCCTAAAAACCACTTCTCATTACACACCCCCACACGCACACACAACAAACTAACAGTAACAGTTAAGGTATGAGCAAGTAACGGAAATCACTTCCTAATTCAAACAGATTATTTTCCTTTAATTTGTTTCTTTATTGCTTAAGTTTCTATTTAAAACAAATCAAGACACGACAAAATACATACAATAAAACTTCTGTCCTGTCCCCTTCCCCTTGCTAACGCAAATTATTATTTTGTTAAATATATAAACCCTTCCTGATTAAATAAATTGCTTTTAGGTTTTCCAGTTCTTCTTCTTCTTCCTCTTCTTCTTTGGAGCCTTTCCTTTATTTCGTTCATATTAATTTTGATTTAATTCACTTGGTTTTCTCATTTCTGTTATACTTCTTAACACGAACCTTAATTAAAGTTTCATTCATTAATTGATATTTACTGTTAAAAATTACTTAAAATTGTATTCATTTCTTTTAGTGTCTAAATCTTAAACAAAACTAAACTTGTTTTAAATTGACTCTTTCAGTTTCTAATTCTAATTAATCGATAAATATATAATTTATTTTTTCATTACTTCTAACTCATGTTGCACGCTTTGTGTTTCTATTTTTGTTTGAGTAAAAAAGTCAAATTGTATAATAAACAAAAAGAAATTACAAATACATATAATTTTTATTTTAGTTCCCTTTTCTTATAAGCAAGGGAAATTATTCGTAATATTTTATCAAAGGTTTATAAATCAACTTGTTTCGTAAGTCTTTGATAAAGGTTGTGAATAATGCAGATCTTGCTTAAGAGAAAATTCTTTAAAATTTGGCATTTGGTTGTATTGTTTCTACCTAATATGTACTCGTATGTATATGATTTCATTTTTTTACTCGCCAGTAACTTGAAATATAATAAAATATACAAAAATTGTTGCTCATGAAAAAAAAATTAAATTAAATAATTGACGTTTGGTGTTTATTGTGTTTTAAAGAACTACAAATTGTAACAAGTACAGTCGTAATGTAAATTATTTCCTGTATTAGACAGCTTAAACTATTATTCTCATTATAATTAATTTATATTTTACTTTAGTTCATATGAGTAATTTTCAGTTGAAGTTACAATTTTTTTTTTAATTCGAAGGTAACATCGATTTCATGCTGCTGAACTTGTATCCGCTATTGTCAATTTGTATTTTTTTTAAATAAAAATTTCAAAGAGTATGGAATTGGTTGCTGGAGGAATGTGCATTTAAATTTTTTTTTAATTTTTATATAATTAAAAAGAAGTTTTTTGGTTTCACAAAAGTACGGATTTTTTTTTAAACGCAAATGTTTCATCATTAGCTAGATTTTGATATTTTGATAAAATACGTCTTAACAAATGTGGCTCTTGAAAACAATACTTTATTGGAAAAAAGTAGCTTTTGAAACAAAAAGTACTTTTTGACATAAAAAGTACTTTTTGACACAAAAAGTTTTTTTTGATACAAAAAGCATATTTTTATATAAAAAGTTAATTTTGACACAAAAAGTATCTTTTGACACAAAAAGTATCTTTTGACACAAAAATTACCTTTTGCCACAAAAAATACTTTTTGACACGAAAAGTATCTTTTTGCATAAAAATTTTATTTTGACACAAAAAGTATCGCTTGACACAAAAAAGTACCTTTTGACACAAAAAGTTTCTTTGGAAAATCATAAAAATGATTAAAAAAACACCTTTTGAATAATGGTTAAAAAAGTATTTTTGGTTATCAGTTGTTATCACTTATATGAAATATTATTGACATAAAATACTTTGAGAAAAAATCATCTTTTGACATAAGAAACTTTTCATAAAATATACCTTGTGGCAAATAGTACATTGTAAAACAAATTACCCTTTGAAAAGTACTCTATGACAAATAGAGCCTTTTAACCAGAACTGCGTCTTGCCAACCACTATATTACAAAAAAAGGGTTTTAACAAAAAAAAAAATAAGAAAATCCTGACATAAAGTACTTCTTTAAAAAAGTAACTTTTGACATAAAGCACTTTTGAAAAAAGTACTTTTTGATAAAAGTTGTAAGTTGTAAAAATATTTTTTTGACATGAAAGCACTTTGCGGCAAAAAATCTCTTTCGACAAAAAGTACATTTTGATAAAAAGTACCTCTTGATGAAATATACATTTTGAGAAAAAGTACCTTTTAATAAAAATTTAACAACAAGTACATTTTATAACACAAATATTTGTTCATCTATTGTCTAGAAAATTATGTTCTCAATAAAAAAAAATGTTCAAACAATTTTAATTGTAAAAGCTTAATTAAAAAAAGCTTTCTATAACTATAAACAGTTTATGTTACATTCTTGTATGAAAATGCTGTCAAAAAACTGAATTTTTCAATTTGACCTTAAGTATTTATCACATCAGGCATTTCAGTTCAATTAACTGCACAGTCCTCCAGAGTGAAATTTCAATTCATTTACATTTAATTTGCGTAAAATTGTTTTATTTTTCAGAGCTGTTGCTAATTTCGCCAGTATGACAGTAAAATATTTTTATAATTACAGATTTGTGTAGGCAGTCATTCACGGTTGATTTGATAGAGTTTCATAAATAAATTTGAATTATTATTGCAATTTTATTTACACAAAGAAACAGTAAATTTCTAATGACTGATTACAGCAAGGGCGGCCAAAGAGGGATGTATGTTACATCTGAGTCTTATTTCTGAATGTGATTGTATTGAATCCGTATAGAAATTCATGGGATCTATTCATTTTATAATTCTATAAGATTTTACTTCGTGGATAATTTTTGGGCGTTTCCATGAATAAGGGCAAAATATGGCCCTTGCACAGTGGTATAACGGACGGTCTTCAAAAATTATATGGAAATGTGCCTCGTTATTCGTAATGATTTTCGATTTAAAATCGTAGTCTTTTTTTTGTGATTGAGGATGGCTCCACTGTTATTCACATGCAACTGACGGTCAGCAGGCATTAGCTTTAGCAGTGTTTACGCCTTTGCAAGGGAACATGTTTCTCTCCCTCTATGGGAACCGTCTGGCCATGCCCAATTTCGTAAAATATCGTCTAGTTCTCAGAGATATCGCCGGGTCCAGGCACAATATCCTGCAAGGAAGACCAGTAAAATAGCGACCACGTCCTGCAAGGTCTTTTGTGGTTTTAGTCTGTTTTTTAATATTTTTTACATGAAGTGCATATTAGCATGTCCCTCTTTTATCATTAACAGCAGTGAGTTATAAATAAATAATTAACTTACAAGCTCGCAGCAAAATCGTGTGTCTTGTCTAGCCGCCCAATAACAGGGCACTGCGTTTTTATCGATAATAATTTTCATACAAAAACGTGTTCTAATAACACGATTGAGTTTTAAATTTTTATAGGCCAGTTCTGTTAATATTCTATTCTTTCGTTAATAAGTGAAAATCTTTCAGGTGTGTGATCACTAACAGCAGGAATTAAATTCTCCTTAATAATAAATATTTAATTAACTTCAATTTGATTACTTATTGTGAACAACTTATTTGGCATCATATCAAAATTCCCATGTCAGCAGATTTATTTTCTGACTCACAACAGCTAAATCTTGAGCGCCAAATATTTGTAAGAACCTATTGAATGTTTTTGGAAGTTTAAAAAAAAAACTGATTTTTTTTTCCTTAAGGATCCAAAAAATCTGCAATAGTTTCTTACAAATATTTGCGATAGATAAAAGTTATAGAGTTTTAGCTGGACTTAGATTTAGCGAGTTATAGAATAAGGGCGTGGGCTTAGTTTCATGACATGAATTGGCATTTAGAAATACGACAACATAATGATATATTTGAAGGTAAAACCATATTGAAAATGCTGATATATCCAACAACCGATATTACACCCATACTAAGCTGATATTGCCAAAATTACGACCTTAAATATCAGAGTTAATATTTACAACATACAGAATGCCATTCATTTCTTGTTTTATGTTGTTTCATATCATACAATTGAAGTTACAGCCATAAAAAGTTGTTATTGTGTACAGCTTAAGTAATCAAGATCGAATATATTGCTTATCGAAAGTTTCGTATAGACTCAGGCATCTTCGGACTTTGTTATACTTTCATTAACAGATCCACCGGATTTGCTGTTTGCCCCTTTTTATAACATAAAAATATTGAAAATTATAAACATTTTCCCAGTTGAATAGATATTTTGACTTTCTTTTTTCCTGCTCTTTAGCACACAGAAATTAGGTTCGTTTGGCTGCAACGATAACAACATCATAGACAACAACCTTCTGCTGTGTTGTCTTGAAGTGGTGAATATAATCATTCTCACATACAGGAATGTATTATATATTTTTGTAGGTTGCTGTGGCGAACGTGTTTACAGGTCCAATTTGGTTTTGTTGGCTGGAGTATTTGTATATGTACATACATACATACATTTGTTATTTTCCGAAGAACAAACACTTAATATAAAATTTCGATCGTATTACTGAATGAAATTTTTGCCATATACAATGTTTAGGTTTTTTTTTGGGAATCAAAGCAAAGTTAAGCGAAACCAACAGCTCAAATAGCTTTTTAATAATTTATATATTTTTCTATTGCAAATAATTTACATTCAAAATATTTTTACGTTCTGAAATTTGTTTTAATTAACAAAACTTGCGTTATTAATTGTTTAAATGTGTGTCTATAAAATACTATAAATTTATTTACAAAAATAAACTCTATATACTATTTTTCTATTTTCTTCTAAATTCTTTAAATTACCTTGTGACTGTGTTGTAGATATTGGTATTGATATATTGAATATTATTAAAAAGTCTATTTAACAAAACAAAATATATTTTTTTTAAATGAAATAGTTTGTGTAAACATGTGATTGTTATGATCATAAGGAAATTGGGATTTGTTTTAATTAAATTTGAATCTTATTTGAATATGATAAAAGTTTTTAGTTTTGAATATTATAATTTGAAAACTTTAATACACCCATGATTACCACATATTTTCAGCGATCGCATGCAGAGCAAAGTCTTGACATGAAGCTGGGATAATTGAGGAAATGGAACTGGCTCCTAAAGGAGTTTTAGGTTCATGATTCCTGACTATTTACGAAAGCGATTGTGAATGTAGAGCTAGTTGACAAAACTCGTTGAGAACTAATTACATTTTACACCTAAAGTTAAATTAGTCTGGCCATATGAATAACACCATAGACTAAAACCAGATTTAAATTGGTGTCTTGGGTTGTGTCACCCATAGGATTGGTGATTGTGTCTAGACTAATTCGAGCTTTATGCTAAATTTTTAAAAATTTTTGTTTAACATATGGATGAAGATCTTATGATATTAAATTAAAACAGACATAAAATTCGCAGTACAGGCTTCTTGAAGTCATGATCTTTAGCTCTTCTAAATTTGTTTTTGGGAAAATTTCTCACACAAAAGTGAGTGCTCGACGACTAGAACAGAAATTTTATAATAAACCTTAACTACTAAAAGTGAAAAATATAATAAGTTTAGTTGTAAAAAGTTTATATTTAATTATTTTGTTGAAAAAAAAACCCGGCTAGAATATTTTCAAAATTAATTCAATAAAAATTAAATTCTAATTTTAGCTGGGAACTTTCAGTTAATTTTTTTTCAGTATTTAATTTATTTTTATAGAACTTGTATTATTTTTTTAAGTTATATTTAGGTTGATAACAGATATTGTTTGACTAAAACCACCACCAATTTGTTGGAAAAAAAAAACAACTGCACTATAGAGAAATATTTTGTTATAGTTCTACTTGATCGAACCTTCCCTTTCTCACTCTCTCTCTCTCTATCTCTCCCACCCTTTAATTTTCTGTGTATTTCTTAGAGTTGAAGAAATTGAGTACGAAAAACTTTGGTTAACCGTAAAACAGGAATTTTAATAGGAAATTAGCTAATTAGCAAAACAGATAATGTTTTATAAATAATAAATATTTTATTTTTAAATGAATTGAGTAACTTTTAAAAATGAGTTAAATAATCAAAGAATAAAATGCGTGGCCAGGCATATTGTATAATTTGTTTGTATTGAAAATACGTTACAATCTGCTTTTGAATTCAATACTTTATTTTCCTAAATAAACTTATATATTGTAAACAGCAACAATATTTATTTAATTAACAAATATTTTTAATTGCAAAAATAGTTTGTTTCTAGTAGTTATTATATCACAAAGAACATTTAAATGACATCCTAAGATAATTATACTAAGAACAAAAACAACAAGTAAGTTCTTTAATGCTAAAAAAGCGAAAAAACAAAAAAAAAACAAAAAAAAACATTCAAACACCACAGATACTCGTATAAGAAACACAATATTACACTTGTGAATAATTGACAAGCAAAAAATTATATTTAACACTTTAACACTGAATCTCATAACACATCAGTTAAACACATTGACAATCATACACATACACGAAAATTTGTATCAATAAATCATTTCATTCCGTAAATCAATCAGTTGTTCTCATGGTACATTTTAGATTGTGAAACTTTTCAGTTTTATTTTTATTTCTATTTTACTTAGTCTCTTTAACATTTTAAGTAAAACCATAGTTTAATTAAACATTTTTTCGAACGAAAAATGCATGAATGGATGATGAATGCATTATAATTGTTATTGTTGTCTTAACATTGTAGTTTGATGATCCTTTTCTATTTGTAGACTTGAAAGGAAAAATGCATGTGTTTTAGTAGAGATTGACAATATAAAGCAATTAGTAATCAAATAAAATAAAGAATAAAAATAAATGGTTTTAAATGAATTGTAAAAAATTTATTTATTTAATACACAAATGAAAACGAGTTATTGTTACCACAATTAAAGCGACAGGCGGCAAGCGTATAATAAATAGTTCCTGTGTATAAAATATGGTTTGCTGGTTTCACGTATTTATTGAAAAAATTTCAAACACCGTGAAAACTAAATATATTCGATTAAAATCTATAAAATTCTACATCACTAGGCATGACATAAAACTCAAATAACCAGTGGTATTTTTGTAGCGACGCTTTGAAGTTAAACATTTTAGGAGAAAACTGTTAAAAGTAGGGAGGAAAATGCCGATTTAAAATAATATTGCGTGCGTTATTTTAATGCTATAATTCTCACGCTTCGTTAAATATTTTAATAATCAGCAGAAAATAATTTTTACATTTTTTATGAAGTTCCCTGGAGAAAACAAAGTGAACAAACTAACACGGCAAAGGGGATAACAGCTTTGATAAACTCATTCACGATAAGGGGATTTTTTAATGGGGATTTTTTAATGGGAATTTTTTAGCACATTTTATTCCCCATGGAATTACACATGAGAAACAGGAAACACATTTCAGGGGAAAAATTATTCACAATTAAATTTTTATCTGTCTGATTTTGTGCTGGAAAAATGAGAAAGCAACACTTGTTGTTCACGAATCGAAAAATTTTGATATTTAGTTTACAAATATAAATAAAAATTTAATGTATTCTGATATTTTTAAGCATAAGGTCTCTTTATTTTAGTTTAATTTTTAATTTCAATATTTCGTCACTCCTTTGTGTGACTTCTTCAGGAAATTAATTAAATAAAATAATTAAATAAAATAATTAATTTCCTGAAGAAGTCACACAAAGGAGTGACGAAATATTGAAATTAAAAATTAAACTAAAATAAAGAGACCTTAAGCTTAAAAATATCAGAATACAACAATAATTAAAAAGAGGTCAAGACACCAGAAGAATTTAATAAAAATTTAAGCATTTTTATTTTAACTACCCCGGGAATAACAGCTGATATTTATTATTAAAGATATTCAACTGGATGTATGCCACCGAGAATAGTTATGGGAACTACTAGTAAATATTACATACATTGCCTTCTATCGCTTTATATTTAAAAACAAATACTTTAAAATCATATTTTGTACTAAAAACAACTAATTTTTAAACAAAAGCCGTGCATTTATTTCTTTACTTAATTTTTGCTAATTGCCAATCAGAATACACAATATTTGTCAATTAATGTGTTACAAAATAATTATGAATAAAAATTATACACAAACCCAAATACTTATTATATAAATACATCTAATTTATTTAAGAAATCGATATTAATAGATCCATGAATGTATTTTTTATGGGGTAGCAGACTAAAATACTTAAAAAAGTTTAAAACTTAAAAAAAAAACCAAAAACATTTTGTTGCATCTTGTACGCCTTTAATATTTTTTTTAACATTTAATTTTCAACACATTTTCCTCTGACAATTTAAAAAAAAAACTGCTCCTTAGTCGCTTCTCCCCTCTCTTGTTTTCTGGATTTTTATTTTCTATTATTTTTGTTTGATTTTCGTTTTTAGGTTTAATTATTAAAACTTAATAAAAATACAAAGTAAATGCGCCAATTTACTAATAATTTATTACAGTTTTAAGTTTTATTTACGAATTTTAATTTACTTTTTAAATTTATTTACTTTATTTCTTGTCTTAAATAAATAAATTATTTTGCCAATTAAAATTTTAATTGAAACAAACTAAACAGAAAAACAAATTATACTACCACATAAACACAAACAAAAACGAGTGTTTTTATTAAACACAATAAATAAGAAATAAAAATTAATTAATTACACCCATTTCTCTTCCTCAATATCAAAAGAATACATTCGTTTATGGTTTAAGTGAAACAAAACCTATTTGGTTTTCAATTTAGCTCCAATTATTAGCGGGCTTTTTTTTTGAGACTAAACACTTCTATGTAAAAAGTGTGCAAGATTAAGTTTGCTTTAGATTAAGTTTGATATCGAGGAATAGGTCCATAACTTTCAGAATTTTCCAGTGATGATCATTGAAATATTGGCATCCTTTAGTCGGAATTATTGTAAATTTTTCACGTATTCATGAACTGTTTAAATATAGTCAAGCATCTGCAAAATATACTAAAAGTTTAACAAATTTTACATAAATTAAAGTTTAATAATTTTAAACTAGGGTGAAAAATTGATGGGTCCTTTGGATCATTTTAAAGCGATTGCCATTTCTAGCTTAAACCTCATATTTTGTATATAATGTTATAAATCCCAATTTTGGGATTTTGAAAAGTTTCTGTGGGAATTGTGGGGAGGCAACCTCAAAAGTTTTGAATTCATCCTAATTAACTGTAGCTGATGAAAACTAAGAAAAATACAGCCGAAAACTGAAAATCCCAATTTTGGGATTTTGAAAGATTTTCTTGGGAATTGAGGGAATCTAAGAAAAAAGCATAAGGTTTTGTAATCAACCTTAAGACCTATTATTCTCTTCAAATTATCTGCTCTTGGCGAAAATATTGGGAGCCCAATTTCGGGAATTGTGGGGATCTGCGAATCACAGCTCCAAAATTGTTTAATTTGTCTTAAGGTCGAGTATGCTCTTAAAATTATCTGCATGTGGCGAAAAATAAAAAAAAAAATACTGCCGAAAACTGGAAAATCTCTATTTCGGGATTTTGGAAAATTTCTTTGGGAATTTAGGGGATCTCAGAAAAAATCTGATTTGTTTTTTCCTTTGCATTAATTAATTTAGTGTGAATTTTTGTACAAATAGAAGGAAGAAAGAATTTTGACTCCCCTTAATGTAATCCCAGACGTACGATTGCCATCTGAGATGCTATTTGTCCTTTTTTTGTTTAATTTGAATATAATGGATTGATATTCGGTGAATAAACTTTTAGTATGTTATTTTAAATAATTAAATACAAATTCCGAAAATATGCAGTTATGCAGATCAGAAACATTTACCAATATACATATATTTCAATGATTATCTTCGTAAAGATCTTGTTTCAATATTTAAAGAAAAATAATTAAATAATTATACACTTTAAAAATATTAATAAAAATAATCCACACAAATAACTTTTAACAACCAACAGCCATCAACAAATCAAACAGACACTTATGACCAACCACTTCAACTTAATCCATTCATAATTATGCTCATCTTTTGCTTAAAAATAAAAATTCAATAAGAATGCATTTTAAAAACACACTCATTTAATTATAAGTCTTTTGATATAAAAATAACCCCGGCACTTATTAACAATGCAAATGAACTAATTGATTTTCTTTTCTTTCCCCACTGTTTGTTTTAAAATGATTTTACATTGTAAAATCAATATAAAATGAAATCGAAAATAAATGAAAAAAAAAAAAACAACAACAAACGGAAACCCATTAATCACTGGATGGTCTAAAATACTCATGTTTAATAACAATAACGATGACGTCTTTGCTGTCAATTGCGACATGGAATACAAACCAACAACAAAACATCGATAAACACATGCACACGCCCAGACACATTGTGGTCTGTGGCCACATCACATACGAGTCGGTGTCACATTTTCTGAAGGATTTCCTACACGAAGATCGTGAAGATGTCGATGTTGAAGTGGTATTTTTACATCGGTAAGTTGTACACAAATCTGCTTTCTCTGTCCTTTATTATTTCATTATTCAAATAGCAATATGTTATTTAATAATTTATGAGTATGAATATGACATGAAATATAAAAGAGATGTACGTATTCGTGGGACTAATTGTTTCGTTCCCTTTGATGTAATAAATAGAACATCAAAGAGAAATCTAGTGTCTTTGAAAAGAGATTGCGGTGGGAAAAAGATTTGTAGTTCTTTACAAATCAAACTAAAAATGGAATTAAATAGAATAGGTGTTTTATTTTTAATCCTCCAAAATGTGTATTAAAGTCACAATGAACAGTGGGACTGAAGGTCGTCTTCGTCTTTATCGTAAATAAAGCGTGAAATTGTTGATCCCATTCTATGTTCTTTTCCCTAGAAGGGAGATTCGTTTAAACGAAAAGGAATATATAAATGGCAAATATGAATAAGTTAAATAAAATTTGAATTTTGCAGTAAAAAACGTCATAATCATTATTATTATTTTTCTTTAAGAAAGACTCAGTTTTTTTTTTAAATTTTCTCTAAACTTATTATTATTAACTCTTTGCTACTTTAGTCCCACTGTATTAAATACACTAATTTCGGTATTAATCTTTTGCATAGTAGGTGACTACAAAAACAAAAGTTACAAGAAATTGATTAAAATATTCACCACTATTGTGAATAAAGCACAAAATATCAATCTCTATCGTGAATAATACATGAAATTCCCGCTGTCATGATATTTTCATTCCCCAAGAGTGGGAATTCGCTATGGTGAATTTACTGGGAACATTTATTCCAGGTGTGAATATGTGCTGAATGTAAAATAAGGAAGAATATTTAAAAGGTAATCCTAAAAAATTAACCAATTTAATATTTTACAATAAATATATATAATTATTATTTACTATAAAAAATTAAAATTTTTTTTTCTAAATTTATTATTATTAACTAGAAGCTATTTAAGGCCCACTGTTTCAAAGGCAATAATTTCGCAATTAGTCCCATGTTATTCCAATTAAATATCAATAAATTATATTTTATTAGTAAACAGTCAATATACGAAAAGAAAATTATTAGTATTTGTTTAAATAATAATTGAAAATAAGTAATTATTGCTTAATTTAATATCAACCATTAACAATAAAAATAACTATAAATTAAATTACATATAAGCGTAGCTAAAATACTCTAAACATTTAATGAGTTTATTCTTCTTATATTTTGGTATTTAAAAAAATTTTATTACTATTACGAATTTGATTAAAAAAAACAAATAATAAATATATAATTACAATTGATATTAAACACACGAACAAAACAAAAACCAATAAACAAAAAACAAACAAATAAAAATCAACGTGTAGGAAGGAGCCAGATCTGGAGCTAGAAGGATTATTGAAACGTCATTACACAACTGTGGCGTTTTTTCAGGGCACCATGATGAATGCCGTCGATTTGGAACGAGTCAAGGTACACACCTTTACCACACACACTCACACAGAAACAGAAAATAAAAAAGAAAATTCAATTACCGACACCCAAATCCGAAAGAAAGATACAATTTTCTTAACAGCAATTATTATCCTGATAATTGAACATAAACAAATTTACATGCAAGGTTCTCAATCAAAAATCCCCCAAAAATGTTATACTCGTCATGCAATTTTATTTAAAAGTCCAAAGTCTGTGCAACATTTCGACATTTCAAGAAAATCATAGAAATCCCTTAAACACTACAATTTTCGTTTTCCATAAGCAAATTCCAACAAAAAAACAAAAAAAAAAAAAAACTAAATAATTGAATTGTGTTTGTTTAAAATAAATTTGCACTTGAAGTTCCCGTTTAAATATATATTCGTAATATCAAAACTGTATTTAAGTAAAACATTTCTATTCCATAAAAATTACAATGCAACTTTTCGTTTATTTCAAATTATTTTTCAGTTCTCCAAATTTTTAGCTGCTTCAGCAACATTTGCATTATGGCTCTTGAGAGCATCAGGCTTATTATTGAATTATTTTCCACAATGATTTCGAATTTATACCAGAAAGTTTTGTTTATATTTTGAAATAGTTTGGTTTGAACATTTTTTCCAACTTTTTTAAATATTTGCAGTAAAGTTTTGCTTTGATTCCTAGATTTTTTACATTTTAAATAACAGACAAATATTAGTATTTTCTAAAATTCTTTTTTTTTATTAGATTAACGTACTTTCTTTTCTACTATGTGCTTTGGAAAATTTTCAGTGCTTCAATGGAATGAGTTTTTATTAGTGAATTTATATACTTTGTTACGACTTTTTTCTTAGATTCTTAGATTTTGTATAACCATCTAATACTACCACTCTACTCTACTCTTTTTTTTTAATAGGCCGTTTGACCTTTTTTCTTACAAGTAATTCTTATCACATTAGAGTTTGATATATTTTAAGTATTTTCTATTGATTATTAACTAAGTACAGTAGTAAGTAATAAAGTTTTAATTGAAAGTTCTGATTTATTAATTTAATACTAAAGTACGCTTTTAAGTTAGTTGTCATGGCAATTATTTTAATGTACTCGTAGTATAAAATATTTCTGAAATGTAAAAGTTTTGTTGCTGCAAATGGTATATTTATTTTCAATATTTCGAATACTTTGCGTGCTCTTCTTCAGGCTGTGAATCAATTTCGTGCCAACAACGCCGGGAATGTTTGAAGTATAGAAATTAAAAATGCTATTTAATAGGCGACAGAAAAAGTTTCATTTAAACTAACAAAAACATAATTATTAAGTACATAAGATCCAAATAAGACATATATTAAGCTTATTAATATATAAAGGGGTGTGGTCAAGATTTGAGAATAGATTCTAATTTATTATTAAATTTTAGTATAAAATAAAATGCTAAGAGACAAGTAAATTATATTGTTTTACAACTCAAAACTGTTTACTTTAAGTTAATAATGTCAAAAAGAAAAAGTTTTCGAAATGGATTTGAGAATTACATTACGGCTTCAATAGATTCACCTCTATCGTGAATACTGTGTGAAATTTCTCTTCCCATTCAATTTTCCTTTCTCAACGAGGGGAGTTCGCTATGGTGAATTTCCGGAGAATGTTTGTTCAACCCATCCAATGCAATGATTCAGTTATTTTGCATGCTATTGAAGAGGATTATTTTAAATAATTTAAATATTTAATAGAAAATAAAAATATCTTATCCAGTTTTCTAGAGAAAACGAAGTGAATAACAAATTTAACATTACAATGAATATGTCATTCACAATAAGGCAACATTTTTTAATGGGAATTTATCAACCATCCAATTTTAATACCAGAAAAAGGGAATACAGGGGAAAAATTATTCACGACAGCAATTTTGGGAAAAGGAAAAAGAGTGCGAGGGACAAATTATTAAAATTATCATTTACATTAAAATTACATGTGAGAATACGTTTTAGGATCAAACCCATATCTCCATTCCCAACAAATGGGTATTGTGAATACTTTTGGTGTAAACGATCCTATAGGGAATCGGGTGGGAGTATTTTCTACTCCCAAAACATTCACGACACCATGAAAGATTTTATTGCGAACTTTTGTTTTAAAATAATATATGCGGAGTTTGGATAAACGAATAGCTACGTTTTGTAGTCCTGGAAGAGAAGATGCAATGCATAGGGATTTCAGCGATGAAAAAAAATGTGATATAGCGGGATATGGGGCCAATTTTTTTAAATTTCCGGTTACAACGATATATGTAAATTAGCTACAAGACTTTTACGAAACGTATTGCTGATTTGTGGGTATTTTGGCTTGTTGTTTTAAATTGAACAGTTAATAAAATTTAATTGTATAGTCAGAATCCGTTTCTGACTGAAAACTGCCATAAGAAAAATACACAAGCTGTAAAGTGTTAATTGCTAATTTTGAATTTTGGAATCTTTTTATAGTTAAGCTCTGACTCCCCATTGCACCATACGTTTGGTGGACAGAAAATTTTTATCAAACTTTTCTTGTCATCTTTGTTATACAAGAATATATTATTTACTTGTGCTTTTAATAAAATCTACTTTCAACATACGGCCACACTTCTTATCGTTAATAATATTTTAATCCTTAAATTATATAAAATTAAGGTAAATTATTAGACCATAATTTTAAGACACGTTTTCTTTAATCTGAATTGAATCAACATAATTTTGTAAATTTTTTATTTTAAATCAAAAACCTACATTAAAACGCCAAATTTCTTGCGCCATCCACCACAACCTGAATTTGTAAAAAACCACTGTATCTTAAACAAAAAAAAAAAAATTAAATAAAAATCCCATTAAATCTGGATTAAAAACCAAACGAAAAATTCTACACCAAAATCCAACAAAATTACAATTGAAATTCTATTCATTGTATATGATTCCAAAATCAAATTGAAACAAACACCCACAAAAATAATAAAAAAAAAAAATATTAAAGAAAACCACCCGATTTGGAACTAGAAGGTTTATTTAAACGCCATTTTACAACAGTGGAATTTTTTCAAGGCACTATTATGAATCCCATCGATCTGCAAAGGGTTAAGGTAAAGGTCATTACTTATGTTTATCTCCTTTATTCTAAAACTATCAAAATCAATCTATCAAGCCATCGATCTATTATTGTTTCTTGTGTTTTGTACTTAATCAATTTAATTTCGTATTACATATTCAACCAAACACAAACTTTCCAGCCATACACTATTTTTAATAACTTCACAACAGAAAACATACAAAAAATGTGAACAAAAACAATTACAAAAAAAACCTTTTAATGTCTGTAATAAAAAAGAGTAATCACAATCTACTTATTTTTGTGTTGTCTAAATGTTAAACTTCAAACTAAATTATTAACTTTAACACTTCAATACAACTGCCAGCCACACACATCAATCATTTACTTGACACAAGCGCTTACAATCTACTATTTATTACTATTACAAATCGTATTATAATTACTACTACTATTTACTATTACTTACTACTACTACTACTACTACTACTACTACTACTACTATCACTATCAGTAACATTCTACTATTTATACTATTTTAAACTATTTTATACTATACAATAGCATTTATTTATCTACTTTCATCAACATCAGCGCTACAGATGGCCATCAATATTAAACTGCTAACTTTTTTATAAGTTTTCGTTTCCTTTTCTTTTCCAAATTAAACAGACAGCCTTATCGAAATTATTACTTTATTATTATTGATTTCTTCTACACGTAATTCGTTGTGTTGTGTGTTATTTTACTTTCTTTGGTATTCAGTTTTCTCTTAAACTGCCATTCTAATATTTACATAATACTTTGCAGAAAACATTCAATAATTCTAAAAATTACATTAAAAAAAGAACATTAAAACCGAAAACTTTATTTCAAATATTGCTGTTGTTTTCTTCAGTTTCCTTCCATTCTCTCACTCACTTTTGTTTTATGCTAATATTTACAGAACAGTTTTAAGTTTGAATACAACTACTTTAAATAGTTTTACTCTGAAGTGATTTGTAAGAGAATGCAAGACATTATAAAAATGAATAGAAGCTACTACACACTTTTTGCGCAATATTTTTTTCCTAATGTAACTGAATAAAACGAATAATGGAGTAGAAGTGATAGTGAAGTGATTGGGACTTTTGAGCACGCCATCGGCAATGCAGTTACTGTTACTAGCGATAACTCTTTACTACCGGAATGGAAAGAGTTTATCCTGGAGAAAATGCGGTTTCAATAAAACGGCACAACAGCGCCTACAGCACGGGCTATAGTGGATATTGTGAAGGAAGCGTCTCTTAGCGGCATCATCTCCTCTTTTGGAGATTTGGCATGCCCACCCGATTGAATCATACAGTCTTCATTAAATTGAATTAAGATTCATAGGCTAATTGTTCGAAATTTGTTTTTTTTAAATCTCAGAAAGACATGATAAATATTCCAAGGCACAAAGGAAAGTCAACATCAGTTTTATTCAACTTACACAGCAGAGCAGAACAGCTGTTTTCGAAAGACGCAACCCTTTTATCATCAGTGTTCATGTGTATTGTGTTTGTCACCACTTATTAGGTGGCTTAGTTGAATGTGATAACAGTTCCTATTTACACAAATTTTATTGTGAAAAAGAATACGAGAACTGTATCAACCTGATGTTAACATGTTATCATGTCTTCTTTTTTTTTTTGGGGGCTATTTAAAATCGCGGACTTACGACAATTGCAATGCGACAGACAATTGCAATGCGAATCACTTTTAAGAAGAATCATGGAAAATGCGATCAGCCAATTGAGGGATGTGGCTCAAAGTTTTATTTCGTAACAAGAGTTGTTTAAAAACAAACAGAAATTTATAATTAAGTTTGCACCACGCAGTAGATGATTTAAGAAGTTAAGCTTTAGTTCCTTTCCTTTCTTTAAACAAATTTATGAAATTTACATGTAACAAAGTTTTTCTTTGGGTGGAACATGTCATTGATAAATATTTTGAGGTTTAGTTTGTTAGCGCTAGAGAAAGGCAGGTCAGAGGTTTTTATTTAAAATATCTACTCGATCTCAATTGTAAACATATTTCACAGGAACACTTTCGAAACAATTTAAATAAATAGTTATAGGTTTGAGTTAACAGATTAATAATATAAAACATTTATGTATTTTTGTATGATATATGTCTGTATGTATGTCAGTATGTATGGATTTAAATAAGTGCGAACAATGATTTTCATACTCATGTAAGTGAATTATTATGCATAACAAAAAGTTAGCAAGTGATGCAAGTAAACTGGTTATTGTCAAAATTTAAAAAATTGTGAGTACTGATGATGACAATGTAACAGCTTCCGAAAACAGCTGTTAGTTGTAATTACTGTAAAATGTAGTATCGGCTCAAGACTGAATCAATCATATCCACTGGCTCATCACTTATTCTAGTCACCAAATCTTAGCCGCTGTGCTGTAATTGATTCAATTAAAATCATTGTTCGCATTCGAATTTAGTTTTATGAAATGTAGTGTTTAATGTAAATTATTTCATATAAGAATTCATTTTTTAAATATTTAATTGTAAACTTAACAAATTAAAAATTTTAAATAATTCTTTTAAAACTTGTAAATATTGTGTACAGAATGCCATTCTTTTTTTCTTAGTTTTCAATTGCATGATTCTAGTAGATTTCAGAAAGCATCTTTTTTTTTTCTTAAACATCTTTTAGAATTTAGATGCTGTTTGCATCTGTAATATGAGCTTTTTTTTATGAAGCGGTTTCGCAGCAATTTTTAATTTTATTTTCCTACGGAAATTGAATTTTATTGTTGTTTTTTTGTAAAGAAAAATTTTGCATAGAATAGGTTGGTTTTTTAAGGGAAACGTGCAAAGGTCGTGATTTGTCATGGTGTAAGTTATACATGATTCACGCGTGAGTCGCAAATGAGTCACGCATTAGTTACGTGAGACAGATTAAAAAAAATAGTATTCTAGATGTTAGAATTTCAATTCTCTCACTTCGAGTGCTTCTTAGAAAAAAATCTATTTTTGAATAATTCGTATCCCGAAGTCAATAAAAAAAAAGAATCATAGTTGTTAATATATTAATACACTTAGGACTCGTTTTAAGCGATAGATGCTTTCCAAAAAAAATCACATATATCAAATTCACATAAAACGATACTCCAGCTTCATATACAAACTAATGATGCGTTCTAAAATTCTGAAAAATGGCATAAATTAAAATTTTAATTGAAAAATCAAAACAAAATCGCATAAAAAATATCAACTAAAATATATTTATTTAACAAAATTAAATTTATTTGTTGGGTGGTTAAGCAATGTCTGTCTATATGCATTTTATTGGTGCTTTACCAAATCGTCAGTAGACTTCAACCACAGCTTTAAAGAGTTTCAAACCTCTTATCGTATGTAAAGAGTTTTAAAAACCATTTGAGAACTCACAAATGAAAATTATTTTCAAAAATCACACCAGAATAAGCATAGCGTGAAACTCATATAAACAAAACCCAACAAATGAATAATATTCGATGTGAATCTATTTTATGATTTTTGAAAAACAGTGCAGCGTGATTAAAAGAACAGCAGCTAATAAGAAGGGAAATCCCCAGTTTGTTTTTTCAATAATAACACACACAACACTCATACATACATACGTATCGTCTACACATAGAAAAAAAAACAATAAATAAAACAAACTATACAAGTGATGCAAACTTGGCGTAATTTAAACACTGTAAAAAAGCCTCAAAACATCTAAAACTTCAAAACCTGTTATAATTCTAAAAAAATCGTTCATTTAAAAATCGCCTAAATTCGAATCCGCATAAACAAAATCCGCATAAAACGAGACCCGAGTGTAATTTCTTTCTACAAGAGGCGAAGGGGGAAAACCTTATCACACATCCTACACTTTCAAGATTCTGATGGAACTGGCATCTAGTCCTAAGAGCTTTCCACTTCAAATTTGGTGGTTCTCACTATACTATTCCTGCAGATATACGCAAATTAATAATTGTTTTATTTTTGGGGGGTAGAGTAGCTCACTTGAAATTTAGCGCGTTTCAATATTTTACCTCTGTCACCCCCTTTTGCACCTCCAAGAATTTGTAGTTTGTTTTAATAGTTATTCGAATTAATTTGGGTGCAGCTGGGCATTGTGGTTTTAAGAATTAATCATCGAAAAAGTGCCTTTGGCCACACTGTGCGTCATAGTCTATAGCTTTTCATTTTTGGTTTAATCGGGTCGATATATGTAAATGTCGGTAAGAGGGTGTGGCCATTTTTTAGTCTGCTAGCAATTTTTGCCTATCACTGTATTGAAATATCGGATAGGTTCTTTGGTCTTTTCACATGAAATTTCAAATTCTTACTCAAAAATCTTACTAGTGCCATCATTCTGGTGGAAATATTTATTAATTAAAATTTTTGTTAAAAAAATATTTAATGCATGCATGTCTGTTATATTTATAATTACATTCTTTTGTAAATATGTGTATGTAAATGTATGTATGAAGTTAATAGATTATTTTTTTCTTCTATTTTTAACTAAAGCACATAAATGTCCTTTACAATTGTTTTAGTTTTTATGTTTTTATTTTTGAGTTTTGCGTATAAATAAAATGCTTTACAAAATTGTAAAAATTATAAACTCAACTGGGCTTTAAATATTCTCGACACTGTGTCACTTTACGTTAAAATAAAATCAAAATAAAATTATGTTGCATAATAAGGAAAATGTCTCACACACAAAAAAACGTACTGAAATTCGTGTAAAAAAATTTCCCATTGTGATAAAATCTCATACAGCATTTTCATTGGAGAGACCATCGTTTTCATTTAAATTGCATTTTTTCGTCATATATATATATATATATTTTTTTTTTTTTTTGTTAACCCAATAAACATGCTTTAAACAACAAATTTATAAAAAATTTATTAACGTGCCTTTTGACGTTTGTGTATTTATTTTTATTTTATTGTCATTTTATTTTTGTATTTTTTTCGTAAAAATTCCCAAGGTTCATGAAGCTGATGCCTGTTTAGTGCTTGCCAATAAATATTGTCAGGATCCAGATGCCGAAGATGCTGCCAATATTATGCGTGTCATTTCAATAAAGAATTACAGTGATGATATCAGAGTTATTATTCAATTAATGCAATATCATAATAAGGTAATAATAAGACATGATTTACTTACGCACAGTGGCCCACATGTAATTAGGACCCAGCTAAAAAAAAAATTAAAAATAACAAACAAAAATAAGATTAGTAAAGCTAAATGCATTAATTATAATTAATAAGCTAATTATGATATAACAAATAAGGCTAGAATCCAAATTTTTTTAAAAGTTACTATATTTTTTTATTAACTAAATTATTTTTAGAAAAAATTTTCTATTATTTTTTAAAATTGGAGTATATTAAAGTTTTTGTTTTGTTTGAAATATTTTAAAAGCTAATGGAGCAGCATAGTCATAAGCATCATATGAATCAACTGCCGCATTCCCTTAAAAGTAACTTAAACTTGAAGTGTATTTTAAACCAAAATTTTCACAACAAAATTTATTCGAAAGCCCTCATCAAGTCCTGTTTATAAATAAAGCAGTAAGAGTTTAAAACCAGTGTACGGTATGGACATATTATTTTTAAACTCTTACTAACGTATTCATAAGAAAATAATATAAACTTAAAGTGTGCTTTAAGATGTAAGTTAATTGCAAAATTTATTATGAAATTCACATTATTTTTATGCTTTCGGCAGTTACTGTCGCATACAAAAAAAATATATGGACTTTAGGGCTTTAAAATAAGTTTGCATGTATATTATGTCTTAAAGCCGACTTTAAGTTAAGAATATTTTTTTTATGAACATAAGAAGTTAAAGTGTACTTCGTTTATGACTATGAGTATGGTTCAATGCATTTTATAAAAAATTATTTATATTTGTCATGAGTTTTAAAACAAAATTTCTATTCCAATTTTTTTACATACAACTGAAATACAAATTATTTTTTTATAAAATCGGTGGCAGTAAAGTTTAATTTCATTTCTATTATTTTTATAAATTTTATATTTCTTATAAGTTAATACTTTCCTATTAATTTAATTAATTAAATGCTAGGAAATTGAATTGCTTCTAAAGAAAAAGGATTGAAAAGTGTGTATCAATGTGAGCCAGAAATAGTAGTAAATAATGTTTTGAAGAAATTACTAAACATGTTTTAATGAAAAAATTGCACAAATTTTGAAAACTATAATTGACAAACACAATCTGATAACTGACTTTTGCTACAAAGCCTTAACAGGTTTTACAAAAAAAAAAAATAAATTTTTATACTTATAAAAAAATATATATAAAAAAATTTAACAAAATTTTATAAATTCGTTAAGCACCAAACCTCTATCTATTGTCCAACATTGAAAATGTATATCAAAATCGATTCGAAGTTACCCTACACCAAGTTTTTCCTGATTATAGAAGATTTATTTTTGTAAGCCTTCAATAGCATTAGCAACGATTTTTTGGATTTGAAAAAAAAATTACAAAAGATCCCAGGCTGTCTTGCAACAATGGTGGCTGCAGCATTGGACTCTGTTGCAGACAAAGTCAGCACTATGTTTGGCTTCTCTGCTTGCTTTGGGCTAGCCAGCCAGTAGTAATTGAGGCAACTTACTGAATATTTTCCATTGAAAGCAAAAATCTAAAAATCGAAATTTATCAGAAACGTAACATTTTTGTTTACTGACTATTAAAATTAAATATTTAAATTAAAAAAAATCCTATACAACATACAAATTGTAAACAGCGTCTTTCAGTAAGCGTTCAAAGCTGATATGCACATATATGCAGAAAATATGCAAAAATATGCATTAAAAATTTATGCCAAAACTCTTAAAATGTGCTGAAATGCGTAAATATCTAATTTCCTTTTACATACTTCGCACGGGAAAAAATATGCAAAAATATGCATTAAAAATTTATGCCAAAACTCTTAAAATGTGCTGAAATGCGTAAATATCTAATTTCCTTTTTCATACATCGCACGGGAAAAAATATGCAAAAATATGCATTAAAAATTTATGCCAAAACTCTTTAAAATGTGCTGAAATGCATAAATATCTTATTTCCTTTTACATACATCGCACGGGAAAAAATATGCATTTGCATATTTGCATTTTTCTGCGCTTATCAGCCGATATGAGAAGAAATAGACATTTTATACAAAAGCAACACCATTATTATTATTTTTTCAGCTTAATATTACAAAATTTAGTACATTTTAAAATTATTTTAATAAGGGCCAAAAGAAAAGGAAGAGAAAATAAATCATACTTATAAAGATTTAAAAAAAAGAAACACCTGCTTTCATATTTCAGTATGAAATCAATTAAAAATAAGAATAAAACTTTGGTGTGGGGTTTTGTTAAAAATATAGACATTTTTGCAACTCTTCCTTATCCATATCATTATTATTTAACTTCCACTTGATTTACTTACCCCTGAACCTTTTATTGGCCATTTTACGAAAACTACATAAATTTCTTAAAGAAACAAACAAACTCTTAAAATCCAAAATCTACTTTTATTTCAAAATTCACGAACAATATCCGTTAATTGCTGACTAAAAAAGCAGCGAACGGATTCAGTTCACCATTTTGAATATTTTAATTCTGACATCAACTTAGTAATCAAAGACACGAGATACAAATGTAAGTCATTAGCAAACTTTACTTCAAAGTTTATAAGACTTTACACTTAATGTTTGGTATTAAAATGAAACCAAAAACAAACGAAAAAAAAGTACCTGTTACTTGGCCAAGTAAGGAATGGAAGATGCAACCTCCCCACTGAGTAGTAAGATATGGAAAAGCTTATATAAAATTTATTAAACACTTGTATGAAATTACAATGCGTTTGTAGTAGAGCTGATATAAAATATTAAAAAAATAATATCATATTTTATGACCCACATTTAATTATTCACAGATGATTGCAAAATTTTTAAAACCAAAAACTTTTTTACTTTTCTGTAGCAAAAACTAACTTTATAATAATGCCATTCAAAGATTCTGAACAAAATTTACTAAAAAATAATAATTCGCACTTTGTATACAATATCCATCCCTGTTGACATTTTTATGCCTTTTGCCTGTAACTACTCGTAGTGAGCCAATTCCTGGTATGAGTATTTTTAATAGTCTTGTTGCTTAAAACTATTTTCTTTTTCCTAATACTAATAATTTTCACTTTATTTTTAGAGAATGACAAAACTAAATATGACACAATATTACATATATCAATTATTATATACAAAATATATCATTACGGTTTGCGCAACCCACTAAATCAACCAACTCGTCTAGAAAACTGCTACAGCTTTACATTTTCTTTGACTGCCATAAACGAGATTCTGCATGGAAACTATTGTTTTCTATATAAAAACTTATGTAAAACATATATATGTATGTACACAACTTCTTTTGTAAGAACAAATTTTATTTGTTGGTGTTTTCCATAATGGAAAATATTTTGCAAATTTATGTTGGGCGCTTCGAAATATTATAGGAAAAACAAAGATGTTTTCTTTAGAGATAATGACCCTTATTACGATTGTCTTACTTGCAGGCGTAATAAGACGACGCTAATGTTAGATAAGCGGCAAGCATTGCCAAATTTTATCGATTGTGTAACGACTGCGACAACCATAATACGGGTGAATATTCAATGATTACACCAAATCATTCAAATTCTCTTCAGAAAAGGAACGTCGCTGTTGAGCATATCATTCTCCATTTTGCACACAATAAAATAAAATGCAACTTTTTGATATTTTCTAATCAGAATTGTGTCAGAGTTTTCTTACAGAAACAAACTTTTAGCAGATAAAAAATTATTAATGTTTTCTCTAAAGAAATATCTGCAGTTTTCTAAGCAGAAAATATATATCGTTTCGCATGTTGAATCTTTTTTATATGGCCGTTGAAAATAGTTTTCTTTAAGAAAAAAATTAAAAATAGTTTTCTTTAAGAAAACCAAACACAAGCTTTCCATTGAACATGTTATAACTTTTCTATATAGAATATGTTCATATTTTTATTGAATATATTTTCTATAGAAAATAATAATATAAAATAAATACGACATTTTCTATATAAAATATTAGTATAAAATATATGAAAAATATCCCTTATTTAGGAGAGAGAATTGATTTGTATTGGAAAAATATTTTCTTAACATTTTCTATATAAAATATTTTCAAAAGTTCGTTATATAGAAAATATTGCAAATTTAGAGAAAATAGCTAGAAATTTCAAGAACATTCTGAATTTTCTATATAGAAAATATTTTTAATTTACTACATAGAAAATGTTATTAACATTCTATATAGAAAATATTTCGAAATTTGTTTTCCCTATAGAAGATATTCTGTATATCAACTGGTGTGTAAGTGCTTAATGTAACTATTTGAGAAGAATGCAATATTTATTTTTCATTGAATTAAGGGTTTTATATATTTATATAAATGCTTATGTAGCCATGACTTGATACTTTTGTACATAAAGAATGTCGCAATTCGCTTTATAACATGAAGATAAGTTCGAATTTAGCTAACAGAGATAAAAACCATATTTTTTAATATATGGACATAGATCGTTTGGCACACTATGGTGTAGAGTTAAGAAGATATGTATAAGCAATCCAAGGTAAGAAATATATGGCAGCAATTGTACACGAAGTTCTTGGAATAGTTACACATGAATAAACATTTCGCACAGTGGAAAATAGAACTAGGAAATTCATGAAAAAGTAGAAATAATTTGGCAAAGGTGAATAATTATTCATTCCAGAGTTTTCTAACAAAATTTTTATCAAACAAAGCAGACATTTAATAAGTCAGCTGATGAAATTCTAAGAGCCCAAATGAATGGATTTGTTTTCGTAAACATAAATAAAGTGCAAAACGATCACAGTTAAAAATATTGGTTTATGTCTCTGCTAGTTGTATGTTGATTCCGGTGCAAGGATATTTATGTATATATTCATGCAGATAAAAAAACACATTTTCTCTAGTTTCTTTTTGATTTTGTGCAATGAAATTAAGTTTTATTTAATCAAATTTATGAGAAGTCTGCTTCCTGAAAAACACTTTAGAGCACTAGTATTTTTCTGCATCGATTCCCATTTAAAATAAATGCCAGGAATTCTGATATGCTCTTACTCGTACTTATCAAATATAACTTTTGCATGTTTTCATAAAGAAATATATAATAATTCACACATAAATAATAGACATAGAAAAGAGAAAATAAGCTTGAATCTATTTTTAAAGTTTTTTTCTTCTTGGAACAGCAAAGTAAGTACTTTTAAGTAATTTCAGAATGTTTCAAATTCAAGTAAATAATAAAATATTTTTCCTATATTAATAAGTACATACACACATATTTAGCAATTTAGTATTGAGTCTTGGATTGTACTTGAAATATTATTAATAATAACGAGTTTTGTAGAGCAACCTGTAAGGAGAGTAAAAGCGTAGCTGAGTCCTGACTATGTAGACCAGTGTATTTATTATATTTGGTTAAATTTATTTTCATTTTCAATTGCTTGTGGATGATATTGTTTTAACTGAGATATTTCATTTAGGCTTATCTATTAAATATTCCTTCGTGGGATTGGAAACAGGGTGACGATGTCATTTGTTTGGCTGAATTAAAATTGGGGTTTATCGCACAAAGTTGTTTGGCTCCCGGATTTTCTACTATGATGGCGAATCTGTTTGCCATGCGTTCATTCAAAACCGTAAGTTAACACAATTGTTTATGTTTCCTTTGCAAACTATTTAACGAATTTTTAGCAAGAAAGAAAGAAATATAACGTCTTGTACAAATGCTAAGATGGCTTAATGAAAAAATAAGAAAGAAACTATTTAATTGAAAATGAACAAAAAGGAATATGAAACTGGCTTATAGAATAATTAATAATTATCTTTAATCTAAATATTATAATTAATAGTTTTTTCGTTGTTGTTGTGTAAAAAAAAATATATAATTTCTTATACTCTACGCTGTGTTGTAATATTGTGATTAATTTCAAATAGTCGCCAGACATGCAGTCTTGGACAAACGATTATCTGCGTGGTACAGGCATGGAAATGTACACTGAAACTTTGAGTCCTACATTTATTGGAATACCATTTGCTCAGGCCACTGAGTAAGTCTAAAAAACAGGATGCTTTTTTATGGTCTTTCGTAAGACGATCTGAAACAATATCACAGGTTTCTGTTTTATAAAGACGCATCAACAATTTTACTTTTAAACGTTTTCTGTGGAAAAACTACTCGTTTTAGAATATTTGAATATTATAGTTTGAACACTCAATGAACACACTCTTTTTTAATTAAGTTTATGTATTTATTTTTTTAGTCTTAAGTTGAACATTTATTTTTGATTTTCTTTTTTTTTTTTGCATTATTTTGAATTTATTTGCAAATTTGTGGCTCACTTAAATTGTGTTATGATCTTTCTTTTTTTCAAATTACACATTTGAAAGTTACAGCAGATTTTGTTTAGTTTAATTATTTTATATTTCATTGGTTTCAGCTTAAGTCAATTCACTTTTAGTTGAGTAAATTGGTTTTATTTATTTATTTATTTTCTTGCTTTTCCAACATTGATAACTACATAATTATATTCTTTGCCAAAATGTGAAACAAAAAAAAAAACAAAAAATTATTTTTGTCCGTATTCGTTTCTTTTTTAAGTGTTAAAACAAAATTGATTGCCTTCGATGTTGTGAAATCAGCTTTTTGTTCTTATTGCTCTAAATTCTATTAATGTATTTGGTTCAAATTTATATATTTTTTCAAATATCATACATATAAACTAACTTCTACATACTACAATCATACTTTACATTCGATCATTTTATGCCAACTTTATCTTCTTATTGTACAGCTGCCGTGGTAATGAAACTTGTGGGAAAAATTTGCTAAAATAAAATATGTGATATTTTTTATTTTGTAATTTGATCCTCAAACAATAAAATGTTACATCTGATTTATATAGCAATAACGATGTAAGCCACAAAATAAAACTACTGCCCAGTTCAGGTATGAAAGTAAGTAATTTCAAAGATTGATAGGCGGGAGATATATTTCCGAAATCGTTACAATATTTAAAAGTGTCTGTAATGGGAAAGATTAGAAACAACTTTTCCAATTCTAATTTTGTTGTTGAACTTCGAACTACAACCGAAATTGATTGAATAAAAATTTAAATTATATTACAAAAATATATACACTCAAGCATAGTTAAAATAAAACATACTTTAATAACTTAAAACCAGTATTTTTCATGGAAACACTGGTATCTGAAGTATAACAGGCGTGAACAAAGTGATTTCGAAGAATGGTTTTAAATTAATTTTGTTAGAAAATTGTTTTAAGGCACACATTAAAAATATATAGACTCAAGCTTAAAAATAAAATAAAACATACTTTAAGAACTTAAAACCAGTATTTTTCATGGAAACACTGGTTTTTGAAGTATAAAAGGCGTGAAACAAAGTGATTTCGAAGAATGGTTTTAAATTAATTTTGTTAGAAAATTGTTTTAAGGCACACATTATTTTTTATAAATAGGCTACATAAAGTATACTTTATTTATGACTATGACTGTGGGCCCATGTCAACTGTAAAAAGAAAATATTTAATAAATGAATTCAACCTGGAAATTTTTTATTTGAAACATTTCAACTTTTCGATATATATATATAATGGAGCAGAAATAAAATTTCAAAACTCTGAACTTTAATACAATTGGTATTTTAAATATACAACTTTCGAGGGTTCTGACTTTTTAACAAACAGTAATTTTTATTCGTACATTTTTCTGAAATGGATCCGCTTACATTTTTTATTTTAATAATATTGTATATATTTGTTTGTAAACAATTCATCCTACAAGTTTCATTATTATACGACAATTTAATTGACTGTGATAAATATAATTTTAATATGTGTGTTAAAGGAAAAACATCAACAAAACAAACCTAACAAAACCTCTTAAGAAGTTTTAATAATTATATCCTTTTTTTTTGTTGTAAAAGTAAGCTAAGACTTTATGATAAAACAGCTTAAAAAGCATAATTAATTAAAGCTTAATAGAATTGTAAATTAAGCTTGAAGCTTTTCAGTTGAGAAAACGAATGAAACAAATATTTAAAATATAAGATTGACTTATTATTATTAAGTATAAAATGGAAACATAACCTAGTGTACTGACCAACGAAAATCTTAAAAAAGCCAATCATTTCAAACTTAGCATGCCAAAATCAAAAGTAGGTTTTAAGAAAAATCGAAGGTTGAATAGTGAATAGTGTGATTGAAACTAACATGCAACAATGCCCCCGAAATGCCTGCACTTCAAAGTATTTGAAAAACATCAGCACTACTGCCACCAACTTGCCCGTGTGCCATCACAACAGGCGACTATTTTATATTTAAACATGCCATTTTTATGAAGAACCAACCACCAGTCAGTCCTGTAGACCTCGCAATTGAGCATTCACCACATGTAATTTAAAAACAAACAACAAAAGAAAACAAATAATAATTCTTGAAAAATACAAAAACAAAACATTAAATCCCCACAAACCTTGTAACCTTTCTGAAATCATGACAAAACTTTGTATTTAAAATTTCAGTCACCAGATACTCAGGCCTGGCAAAATGATTATCTTCAAGGTACAGGGTGCGAGATGTATACAGAAACCCTATCACCTTCATTTACCGGCATGACATTTCCACAAGCCAGCGAGTAAGACCCTTAGCGATGATTTGTACAATTTTTCTTTTGTTTTCTAACTCTCTATATATGCATACATTGTTCCTCTTTTTTTTTTAATAAAAAAAAACTTAATACTCTTAAAAAGCAATTCAAATTTAATAAAAAAACAAATAATTTTGAATACATTTTACAAGAATTTTTGTTTTTAACAATTTAGTGTAAATAAATACAATTTCCCCAATCAAATATTAACTTATTTCTAACAACACCGTTTAATAGTTTCATTAGAACTTATTTACTTATTATTATTATTATTATTATTATTATTGACTAATGAATGAACTTATTTTAATTCATTTTGGTTATTTTTACTCTTAGCATATACAGTATGTGAGACAAGTCTTTCGACAAGGGTTACACGAGTACTTCGCATAGGAATAATTGGCACTTGTGCACACTTACTTCAACTTTTTTATTGTCTGAGAACATAATATTTTTCACATCTAGTGTGCACGAAATAAAATGTGATTCAATGGCCCTTATTACGGTAGTCGTATTCGTAGTCGACTACAATATTAAACATAGGGCCAAAGTTGCCACTTGTGATCGATTTCGTTACGACTGCGACAATCATAATAAGGCTGATTATCTAGGC
Source organism: Linnaemya tessellans (assembly GCA_951800035.1). Classification (NCBI taxonomy): domain Eukaryota; kingdom Metazoa; phylum Arthropoda; class Insecta; order Diptera; family Tachinidae; genus Linnaemya; species Linnaemya tessellans. The sequence continues at coordinate 169,324,823 of OX637532.1, read as the reverse complement.
ATAATCAAATGTTAATTAACTCAATTTAGATGCTATGCAGACGTCCTCGGTCTAATCTTAATATTGTCGTTTACAGCAAGTTGCTGGATTTTGGGAGTGTTGATTTTCTTTCACTCTGTCGAAGAGTTTTATATTTTAAAAGAGTTGCTCTTGGAATACAGCAAAATGACTTATTTTATTTTATTAAAATTCTAATTCTATTCGATTCGATCCGAAACAAAATACTTCAGATTTTCAATGTTAATAACATACAATTTCGAACAGTTTCTTTTCTAATCGAATTACAGAGTAAGAGTAACTCACTGAATTCCACTTACTGCAAATTTATATGAGTGCTTGTATTACGTTGCATGTATCTTGCTGATGACACATAGAAAAAATAAGATAAGGTCCAAAGACCGCCACTGCGACACTAAATCGATCTGTGGTGCCAAAGATTACTGTGCTAGCAGATAGCAGTGCTGGACTGCCAGTCTAATAGTCGAGGGTTTGAGTAGCATCGGAGACTTTAAGCTGCTAGAGTTTCTGGAGGCATCACCATCTTCCCAAGTAGATTCAAGTGGAAGGGAAATATCGAACTTTTCGTTCACACTCTCATTCAGCATTTTTCTTAGCTGCATAAGTCACATATTTTTTATCTTAAATACAAACTAAGTGTAATACTCAGATCTCATCTATGAAATTGTTGTAGTAACGAGGACAAAAAAGTATTTTCACTTGTCGAAAGACCTGCTCGCGCGCACTGTACTAAACAAACGAATGTAGATGGAATGGAATGCATATTTGTTTATATTTATTTGAACGAAAGAACACACTCAGCATAAAATTTAACAAATGTAATATCAGTTTTTTTTCTCCTCAACAACACTTTCGATTATATTTTAGAAACAACTTAAAGGCAAACTTTCAACCGAAGCAACCTACAAAAGCCAACATTTGGCAACATACTCGTACATATAAAAAGCATGTTTAAGATGATTGCAAACGAATTAAATTTTCTTTACACCTTTTTCCCCTCTTCTAATATGTAAATAGATTAGTTTTGTAAATAGTACATCCGTAACTAGAATGAAATTTATTTAAATCTTGTATATTTGCTTTGGAAAGTCATTTGTGGTCAATGTAAAATATCACTGCATGATGACTTGTTTTATCTGATGCATTTTTTGTAACCTTTTTTATTTAAGTTTGGCTTTCACACTCACATTTGCCATACAATTTACCAGTCTTTGTTATTATTATCATTATTACATAATCTTGTATTTGTATATATCTTTTTGGCATGCCGCATGCTTGAGAATTGTATTGCAAATGGTAGTTTGTATTTGTATGAGTACAAAGTAAAACAGAAATCAAATTTATCTATTTATGTAATAAGTTCACATTTTTATCATATTTACTTATCTGATGTTAATATTTGCCCGTTTGTATCTCTATTTTTTTCTTTTTCCTCCACTGTGGCTTATTTAGATTATGCTTTTCGAAATTAAAATTATTATTGCTGGCAATCGAAATCAAGGGCAATGAAGATGGAGCTGATAGTAAAATCTCAATAAATCCCAGAGGCGCTAAAATTCAAGCAAATACACAAGGATTTTTCATAGCACAAAGTGCAGATGAAGTAAAAAGGTATGCTTTTTTTATTGGAACATCTATAAATTTAAAATCAAGGTGTATTTAAATATTTCTGTCAATGTTGAAGAGAAATGAACAAACCCTTTTGGCAAATGTGGATGAGATGAAGGGCTTTAATTAATTTTAAATATTTCGCTAAAAATTTTGGCAAATAAGCAGTTTATAAACATTAATTAGGGCTTTATAATTTTAATTATATATTATAAAAAAAAAATTATTTTATTATTGGATTTACGACGTTATTGCATATCCCCACACAACTGCTATTTCATTAAACTTTTCAACTAAAATTTAAAATAAAATTATTCTTTTTCAGGGCTTGGTTCTATTGCAAAGCCTGTCATGAAGACATCAAAGATGAGACTTTAATTAAAAAATGCAAATGTAAAAACTGTAAGTACACATTTTTCTAAACTTTTTCCTTTCTTTGCGTTCTCTTTATTATTGTTGTTCTCTCTATGAAAATTTCATGTATAATTTTATTTCTTAAAGTTATTATTTATAATACTTAAGCTGTTAAAAAAGATGAAAAGATTGAAACAAAGATCTTCATTATTAAAACTAAATTTAAGTAATTTAAGATAAAATAAACAAGTAAAACAACTATATAAAATAATAATAACATTTTATATAAGGATTTTTAAGGTATTGCAACATTATTTAAACAAACCATTTCTTTATAAATTTTTATTATCTTGTTATTATATAAAACATGTTGGCGTGGCCTTACCTCCTAACAACAAATTACAACTACGTTTCGACTACTACTACTCTACTACTACTACTACTACTCTACTACTACTATTGCCCTACTTCAAAATAATAATAACTGAAATTAAAAAAAAAAAAAACAATCAATCAAAAAAACAACCTAATCTATGAAACACAATTCAAATCATTGTTTAATTCTACTCTCTTTTAATTGAATTTCATTTGAAAAAAAAATTGAATCGTTCGTAAATCGTTTCCATTAAAATGAAACGTAACCTTAACAGTGGCAGTTCAGCCCCGGAACAAGTTTGATGATTTAGGTAAATCAGCAAAATCAAATTAAAATAAAAAACCTTAAACTAAACTTCTTATTTTTGTCTACCAAAACAAAACAATTAAACAACAACTAACAAAATCAAATATTTAATTTATTTTTGTTACCCCAAACGAATTATTTTACCCACCAAAAACCAAACCCCCTTGAAAATAAACTTAAATTTTTCTTATAAAAAAATACTTTTCTTTTCTTAACACCTGTTTTGGAATATAAATAATTAATACTTGTTTATATATATTTTTTAATGATTAATTCTACTACCTTTTGCACTCCCAGTGCTTTATTGAAATATATTTTCAGTTGTGTGTATGTAATTTGATTTCTGATCTTTATTTCCATATTTTAGTTTATTTGAATTTTCCTCGAACATTTTATTTTTTGTTATATTTAATGTTTTTAATCAATTAACTGTCATAGACCGTCCAAATGTCCACCAACGCATAACATCTTTAAACGGTTGCAAGTTGTGTAAATAAGTTTGTGAGTTATGAACAGTTTTGTTTTCTAACTTCTAATATTTTTATATACACTGTTTTTTATTTCAATAAAAATCATGAATATTTTCTGTGAATTTTGACCATCCAATAGAAGTTTATTGTATTATAATACCAACATCCGGATAATTGTTTAAAGAGTCTTCAGAAATTTACTTTGTATGTGTCAAACCCTTTACCACACATATTCACCTTCTCAGCTACTTTCAAAGTAATTTTGAGTTGTTGCCTTTTTTAGATGGCCTTACAGATTTTCCATGAGCTGAATGAATTTTAAATACATATATTGTTATATTAATTGCTTTACTTCAAGTCGTGCCATTTCTACTCCACAATAACAGCATTTAATAAAATTTTATAAAAATAAATAGGAAAATAATATATTTGTGAACCAATTGACATTTATTTTCCAGTACAATATATAAGGTGTTGGTCTCTGTACAAAAATCACGTTCGGCGTATATATTACTCCCCTCTGTCGCCCTTTCGAATATTCAATGCTTTTGACATTTAAATTTATTAAAAAGAAACTAATGCTGTTATTGTGTAAACTTGCTTGGAAAACTAATTTTAGACCGAATTCCAGAAAATTTCAAAAAAGGCTATGTGAAATAAAGAGGTGTAGTATAAAATGTTAGTATTACTTTAGAACTATTACAATAGTAAAGATCGTATAACTTTCTCCTGTCAAACATTTTGGGCCCAGAACATACATTAATTTACCACTTGCATTTGCTCAGTTTTATTCTCGAACGCAAACATAAATGCTCGATCTATGAACAACAAATGGTTTTAGGGGCTCACAATAATAAAATATTACTATCCATAATAAATATTACTATCAAGTATTTAATAATATTTTTAAAACTATTACTTGTCATTCTATATGTCTGAATAAGTATAGACGTAAATATTAAAAGAAACAGCTTATTTGTATTTGTAAAATTGAAATAAACAAATAATAAATTCTAATTTTAAAAATACGTGTAACTTTCATTCAATTTCCATGAATTTTGCTCAAAAGATTTTTATTTGTCTTAGTTCAGCAAATGAGTTTAAAAACGTTTCCAACACCTGCTTGAAATTATAATGGCGAGATGGCATTACATCCAGCGAGATACAGTCATTACGTATTGCGTTTACTTTCGTTAACATAATTTTGTTTTTAAATTGTCATAACACGACAACCACAACCGAAATAGGTTTCTATGTATAATAAAAATTCAATGACCTTGCACTAGATCAATCTAGCCATTTAATAATTTATTGTGATCTCACGGTTACGCATTACATTTTAATGATCAACAAAACACTCAAGAAAGTCACAGAATAATAATATAATATCTTTGCCGCTGTAGCAAAGTTTAATATTATATTAAGTCCCATATTTCAATGGACAAACGTAACACTGATTCCCTATTTCTAAGGGATTATATTTACTTTGTAATGCCAACGGAAAACAAAATGTCATACTTACTCTTTAGAAAATACCACAAAGTTAATTTTCTTAAAAAAGTTATATTTTTAGTTTTTACATTATTTTATAAGTTTTTACTGCAAAAAATGTGTGATGAAGCCTGTAAATTTTACATAAATAATTTCTATTAAAAATGTTTGCCTTTTTGACTCTCTTTCTCTTTTATTCTCCAAATAATTTCGCCATTTTAACTTTTGCTTTATATTAATATACTTTTTATGTCCATATGTCCCTTTTAAGAAAAAAACCCATAATTTTTATACACGCGCTGTATTTCATTTATAACGACAATTAGCAACACCCAACCAATTGAAATATTTTTAGTTTCATATTGAAAAAAAAAAAAATTTAAGACTAAATCAAAACTATGATTTTTTGCACCATCTACAAAATATGTATAAATTATTTTTTATATCAAAAATTTCCTAACCTTACAAAAATATATATATAACTCTCTATCTCTCTCACACTCTCTGTTTTTCCTCTCAGTCAATGTCTTCCGAAGTTACATTAAAACTGTTAATCAAATTATAAATAATTGTATTTAAAATGAGTGCATGGGAACGATTAATTGCACCAGATACATTTATAATCGCATATATTAAATATAAACTAAGATTCTCAAATAATTTCAAATATATAATCCTTATCATTGACAATCATCCATTAAAACTAATAAAATAAACAACTAAATAAGCAACTTTGTGTTAATTTTGAAAAAAAGTGCTCCGTAGTTAATTTAAGACAGCAACACACACCTGTAATTAAGCACAACAAACTTCATTCCTTATTTAAAAACCAAATACATGTACATATTTCCAATTCGCAGCCTATTGTAGAAGTTGTACAATTATTAAACATATTTCGAATGTTTATGTAAAATTTAGCAACAACATTTTTACAAAATACAACATCTGCCGCAGGTTGTGGATTGCACAATATTATTTTAGGCATTTATAATAAAAATAATTTTGGTAGTCCTAATGTGTTAAATAGCTACTTGTTATTGAAAAAATCAAGTGAAGTATATCATAGTCTTATTCTGAAGTTTCACAACCTATTTTATTGTGGTCTTTGCCTTTCATTTCGGCACGCAGTTCATTACTAGCAAAGTGAAATGAGTGCTTATTGTTGCATTAAAAGTAGCAACACCATTAAGTGAAAGGCCATCAAGAAATAGTTTCACTTGTGCAAAAATATTCTCCTACTCTGACGTTTAATGTATAATTTATTTTAGTGACGTGTATTTTTGAAATTGTGAGATCATTCAAATTCCACTACTTTCGGCTCATAAGCTGGGGCAATTGTGAGAATAAATTTTTCATCTTGAGAGTTTTCATCAGAGATGCCTTTATTTTTTCTGATTCGAGAACTTAATGCGATATTGATATGAAACACGTTGTCTAAAATATCCGGTGTTGCACTATACACGCAAGCCCTTCAACGAAAAATTTATCGTGCCTAAAACCAAATGACATTGAGATAGATTTCGACCTACACTACTAAGACTAATTCATGGACCAACTATCAGGTCATCTCAATGGTACAACAAAAACATTACGAATTTTGTTAGTGTAAAAAACGTACATTCTGTCAAAGACAACACGTGCGTGTGCTTTTCCACTAATGCTTTTTACAATAACAAAAATCAGCATTGTAAACAAATATCATAACAGTGGCCGAAAATTTAAACAAATTTTGACCATATGGAAACTTCTTAACGCTCAAAACACAAATCATCGTAAGAAGTGAGATGATCTGTTTATTCGGTCAGGGACTAATTCGAGCTATGGAGTCGATGTCTGACATAAGTGGAATAAACAAGAAGGACCAGACTTGGTTTTGCCTAACGAATCTACTAGTCCCAGACTAAAAGTTCAGACTATTTTTCGATACATCGCATAAAAAATATCGATGCATCGATAAACATCCTGAGGAAGCCACGCAAAGAAGTGGCGAAATATTAAAAGATAGAGAACATTTTCATAAAAAATAGAGATTTTATGCTTAAAAAATATTAGATCATGTTAATACCACATGACGATATCTCTATATTTAAACGATCTATCGCAACCGAAACTTCGAAACAGCAGCTCAACCTGTTACCACCTTTTCTACGATGTCCTCCTAAACGATTTACAATAAAATTTTTGCATTCTTCATTTCAGAATAAGAATTAATGAACTATAAAGTTAAACCAAATAAGTTAATTTTAATTTTTATTATTTTTCTCTGTATATATACATAAATAAAACTTAATTATTATTGATTGTATGTATAAGTAGAGTCTAAGGAAATAATGTTTTTATTAGATTTTTTGCATTTACAAATAGACCAGTAATATTTATAAAATGTTGCAGCAGGTTCCAAACTAAATATTTTATTATAAAACCCCCCAACATCTGTATTTATCATTTATAAAGATTTCAAACAAAATAACACACTACCATTTCAAAGTGTAAATAATAATGATGTAAATATGATAAAATGATTTGAGAAGTAACCACCCAACAAACACCACCACCACTACCAACTTTTCCACTCTAGCCACAAGATAACATTGTGTAAATAAAACTCATTTCAGTGAAATCCAAAGTAGTTTTAAAACCGATCATCTGACATATAAGATGGTATTGTTCTGTTATCTCTTAACTTTATTAATTATATAACTTTTTCTAGAGTAGTTAGAAAGTTAATAACTAAAGTTCTCAATTGAGGCTTAAGCCCAACACAAATCAGTGCTTTTGTTTTAAGGATTTTTTTTTGTATATGTGTATATGTATGTATGCGTGTTTATGCCGCTGTCAATGGCCCCCACTAACCAATAAGTAAGAGAAGCAAAGCAGCTAACAAACGAACGAACGCAGTGGGATTTAGGGAATACTTGAGGGGATAATATCAACCATTTGAGTTAATGAAATCACAAAGTTCTTGACAATATTTCCAAAGACCACTGTTTTCGCCAGATACTCGCCCACAATGTTATATGTAATTAACTGTAACCAACATTTGGTATTGTTAATTTAAGTGTAAACAACTTTTCCCCCTGTAGAAATTTTAATACCAATTACGAATATTTAACCAGAAATCCCTAAAATATATATTTTTGATATTAGCACCCGTTTGAAAATGTTCATGAACAATTTTGCAGATGTGGGCATGATAATGATGCAGACCGGAATGGTGAATCAAGGCATATCCTCGGTCATTAACCAAATGGAGGGTACGATTATTAAATAGAATTTGTTATAAAACATATTAATACATATACGTACATTTAAAAAAGAAAATATACATAAAAAACAATCCAAAAAACCGATATATAATATATATATAACTATTTGCTAAACAAAAATTATTTCTATCTTTTTTCCAAATCCCCGAAAAATTAAACAAATTGTATTAATATTTATTTAAAGCAAAACTATGTATATCTATCTATAGTATATTCTAAATGCTAACCATGCTGCTCAATAAAACTTATTTGTTGCTGCTAACTTGAAAACTGCTAATTAGTTGAATTTAAATAAAAGTAAAAGCAATATAAATACTTACAAATATACATATATATTTTTCAAGACAAAAAAAAAACTACAAAATAAATAATGAAGAACGTACCTTCGACTCGGTATTTGACAAAAAAGAAAGAAAAATGCTACAAGTAGATAGAAAGTAATTCAAGGAGGCTAAAGTGTTATTATGATAATTCGGCACCGACGAATTTTTAATATCGTCCACCATTTGAAAATGAATCAATTTTGCATATTTCATTTTTTATTTCTTGCTGCAGCCGCAAAGTATGCTAAGATTTTGAGCACATAGTAAATCCTACAGTATTGCACAGTAGGAGGGACTAATGAAAAATATAAATACATCTCAGGTTTTCTGTATTTATCCGTATACAGTTGTGGATAAAACAACTTTGTCGTGGACTTAAGGTACGGTCACACTTGATAACTATTTGCCCAAAAATGCGCAACCACTAAATAGTAATGAAAATTCTTCTATCTTAGACAAGTGTTCATTGTGTTAAATGGTTTCTTATACTATTTAATTTTATGGCACTTTCTATTATTTATATATGAAACGGTTTTACTTAATAAAAGTATCTGAATTGAAATTTTTTTTGCTAGTATTTAGTGGTTACGTTTTTTTGGACAAATATTTGCCAACTGTGGCCGCACCTCTACTGTCTGATTGCGTTGGAAACACATTTAGCAGTAGCCTCAACCATTTTCCTCGATATGGATGGCAAGTGCTGTACAAGTTAAAAAAAAAACACCCTAGTCGAGTGCCTTATGCTCTGAACACAGATACTCGTACGGTGTACTCACGGTTGAGGTGGATTCGCACCAGTCTCTAATGCATATATCTTATTTTTCTGCGGAGCCGGTGTGATGTTAGACTGCATGTTCCCTACTTGATACAAGTTCCAATAATTTATAAAAAATTTAACTTTTGCTTCTCATATTCACGGCAGGATATTAATACCAAGTCGGAAAAGGTTTCACAGTTTCGAAGCCAACATATGTAGTTATCGCCTATTCTCCTGTCTGCGTTAAAAACCTGAAATCTTTTGATCAGTCTTTGTAAGACTCCAGCAATTGACTCACCCAACTACTCACTAATGGTGGATGATATGCAAATCATAATTATTACTATTTTCTAATAGGTGAAAATTTCCAGCGAACGTAATGATAAAGAGCCAAACGAATTATAGTCAAGAAACACGAAAAAAGTCGCCAGCCAACTAAACCACCAAACAAATATTTAAATATAAATTTCTGTTTTAAAAATATTCGTAAAATCTTAAGTTATAAATTATGAAAAGTAGGTTTAAAAAAGTAGGATCATGTATTGTATTTTGTGTTAAATTTGTTTATTTAATTTAATGTTACGTTTGTGTTGTTTCAAACTTTTATAATTTCTTCATTTCAACTACATTTTAAATATGCTTTAGTTAAGGAAAAATATCATGTTAATGAATTTACTCATTTACCTATTCACACAAATCCTCTATAACATTTATTTTATTCAATGACCCCACTACCTATCAACCTACCTACTACTACTACTACAACCCAACCACAGTGGCCACATTCAGGAAAGGCGTCCGAGCCGTACAAATGGTAGGACGTGCAAGTACGTATAAATTCCAAAAACAAATGCATTTTAATTTTAAAACCAGCTAAAATCCTATTGAAATGAAATATTTTTTTTTTACTACCAAAAAATATACAAGAAACCAACACACTTAAAGCCAAAATAACATACTCACTGTCTATTAACTGTTAAATGGCGTACTCACCATACAAACATACTCTCTTTCTATCTACCTCTACCACAGTGTCATTAACCACGAATCCTTTGCCAAACACTATAAGAAAATAAACACCACCAAATCACATGTTGAATTGTCAGAAAAGATGCTCTTGAGCAAATTTATTTTTCGACATTTCAAATATTTGTTACGTTTGACCTGTTCTTCAACTACTCGTATCAAATTCTTAATTTTTAGTTTTCTGTATAAAAATACGATTACGATTCTCTGTTCCAAACAATTCATGTCTGTTATTAAACAACTTAGATCTAATTATTTCGATGTGTTCTATTGTAGTATTTATATATATTTAATCAGTGAGTTTTCAATTCAACATTTTATCGATTTTTCATGTGTTTTCGGTTAAATATATTTTTTTTCTCGTAACTATCTTTCTATATCTATTTAATTAATATTCGTAATATTTATTAACGTCAACATCAAATATAATCAATGTTTAACTCTACACTTGTTTAATAGTAAACAAACTTTTGTACGTTTTTTTATTTAAATAAATTATTATTTTTTTTTACTTTATAATCCTTTTGGTTCCAACAATCACATTCTGTACATCTGTGTTTTTTGTTTGTACATACTAATCGGTGTACAACATGTCATAATTTGTTGTTAATTTAATACATAAATAACAAATAAATTTAATCGTAATTGACACTTCCTCTTTTGTTATAATGAGTCCATTAGAAACTTATGACAATTTTGGACACACGATTGGAAAGCTTACAAATTTAAATCGCTAATTCTAAATAACAGACTTATCAGGTGCTAAAAAACAAATAATTAATTTATAAATTGTATCTAAAATATTGATCTAGATTTGAAGAACTGGATAAAAGCTAAAGTTCTTAATCATTGTACTTATACGCGTATTTTTTTCACTCGTAGTTAGATGAAGTAGATGAAAGTATAACACTTATTTACACACAAAATATACGGTTGAAACTTCATTACAGTTTTACATCGACTGAAGTTACAAATTACTTTAAATAAATGTAGCTCCAATGGAAAGGAAAACCTTCACCTACAATATGTTCATTGGCAGAGCTGTGGTGAATTTATAAGTAATTGAAATATAATTTATTGAGATCAAAAATACATTGCTCTGATTACCCTACGTCCTGACAATCACAATTTTAAATCACCTCCGATATCACGGTCTTATGAGGAGTAGGAGGAACACAAAATGAGAGTACAAAGAGACTGCTCTGCAAAATGGCACTTCACATATATATGTGTAAAGAGGAACAGTTGGCTCACGTTTTAAAAGGACAATGATGTATTTCTCCTGTTCACACTTTCGATCTTGCTATTGAAATTAATTTATATACTGAAAACATTCACAATTGTTCTCAAGTTATAATACAAGAGATCAATTTACTGATGATCTGATAATCATTATCTCATCTTTTAGCATTTGTCTTCTCAAAGATCCGATACAATGCTTTGCATTAGTTAGGCGTGAGTGTCATTCACAGCTAAAAAATACTCATTACTGTCGTCAGATTTAATTATAATTTATTGAGAAAAGAATTGATTGCTTGCGAGAAATATGTTTCACATATAAGTAAGGAAGGAATGTTGGCAAACATTCCGACACTCCTTCTCCTGTTCTCACTTTCGATAACACTAATGCCTTGCGATACAAATATAATAATTTATTGAAAACAACAGTTGATTGTTTGGCAAAAGAATGATTCACATATTGATTAATAATCATAATTTTACAATTCACTCAGCTCAGATCATATACCTGCGTCACTCCTATTTTTCAATGGAAAATTAATTTGTTGAAAACAAAAATGTATTGCATAAGAAATAGAGATTACAAAATTTATTACCTTGAAGAGTAAAGTACAGCAAAACAAAATCTTTTCCTGGATGAATACTATTTACATGATCGCTTTTCTTTAATGGAGTTTCAACTTATTCCCAAACACCATACAAATACATACGGTTTCCTTAGTTTACTCCTGACCAATTCCATTTCTTTTGATTTTCTGTTGAAAATTTATTTTCCAAACTGTATCATAGAAATAATTGCAGTCATTTACAAAAGCAAATATATGTTTACTAAATTTATATATTCTTTCTTTAAATTGTACTTTTGTATAAACCAACAAAAACACATCACTTAAAATTATCTCTGTAACTCCTCAACAATATAAAAAAATATATTAAAAAAATCATCTCCATAAACCAAAAAACAAACTCTTAATCAATATGCTGTTGTAATGAATGAATGAATGAATCAATGAAAAATGTATAGAAGATGAAGATTTCTACCAGACAAGTAAGTCCTGTGTGCTGATTTTTTTTATACAATTCTGTTCTTTGTATCCTTTATATTGTCTCCTCATATCTTTTTGATTTTAATTTTCAAAAGTTTTTTCTTAATGACCTTTTCAATCAAGATGTAATTAGAATTTTTCTATGACATTTTCAATTTTAATTTACGTTAAAATTTCATTACATTCATAGAGTGTTTCAGCATAAAATGTTTGATTTTATTAGTTTTTGATATTTTCTTAAATATATCTACATATATAGTATATTTGTTTTTAGTTATAAAATTAAAAATCTACGTTAATTATGGTGTCAAGTTTGGCTTCTTACAAAATCATCACGTACAAATGAATAAGAGAACATACAAGAATCCTGTTTTTATTTTTGGAAATTTTGTATCAACGTACGAGCATTAAAAAATCAAAAATAAAAAGGATTTAAGCAAATGTCTCATTATCTGATTATAGACACAAAAAATTAGTACAAATGGTTTAGTTTTATCTAGCAGATAATAATATTGAACTCAGATGCGTTTTAGATACAGTGTTTCCATGCTGCTTAATTTCTAGAACCGGAGCTATTAATAAAAAATTTAATAAAATAATTTAGATTTTTCATAAGTTGATTGTTCATTATGCTGAAAATTATTGAGAACACGAATGTTGGCGCTTAATTTTATAAAAATATAACGGAAAATGTTAAAAAGTAGCAAAAGAAAGCGACGAGGGAGATTCAACAAATTAATTATTAAAACTATTTAAAAAAATCTCTGATTTGTAGGTGGAAAAAATTAGACTTAAATTTTAAATTACTATATTCAAGTTTCCTACACTTCATTTAATATTATAACAACTTTCCTTTTTTTCTCATAGTGTATATATGTAAAATAATTTTTTTCCCGTAATCGCACTGTGCTTGCTAACTTTTTATAAATATATACTCGTATTTCTATCTTGCTATTTGTCTATAGATTTAATTGAAATTTGTTTGCAGTTCTTATAGTCGTAGTAAATGTGAATGTATACTTTTGTAAAAATATTTAGTTTGTACTTCAAACTTTTGAATACATGCAAAGACGAAAGTATGTATGTATGTGTAAAATATGTAGTGTAATGAATGCATGCTCATTTATTCTCTTACAGTATTCTTCCTTAATATGATTCCATATGATTCTGTACTGGTATTTGTTAAGTAGTTTTCAGTTCTCCTCCAACCATTTTTAAACAAAATCCTTTAATTATGAATCCTTAACCTTCCCTATTATTCATTTTATTTTACGTTTCGTTGATTATAATTTCCAAAAAAATAAAAAAATAACTTATTCACTGATATTTGACATTAGGAATATTTGAGTGCAAAGTATCAAGTGCTGAAATCTGTAAGCAGTATATTTTTTTAGCTCAGTTTTTTTTTGGGATTAACTTATTTCTAAAGTTGTGTATTTAAAATTGTATATTTTAAATTCAAGGCTTCCAATCAAAATCTAGCCATTCACAATCAACATATAATTCAAGGTGATCCCAATATTTCCTAAAAAAAGTGTAATAAATGGATATTTTCTGTGTACGGCGACCCAGCGCCACATAGAACGTTACGAAAATTACAATTTTAGTGCTTTTTTAAAACTGTTAAACTTCTACTAGTTCTCATAAATTTATATTACTGAATTCTACACGTGATTATTCTTTGTGATTGTGAAAAATATGTATGAAACAGTTTCGTTGTAACAGAAAATGCACTAGGTGAATTCGTAACACTAGTATCTTTCAAAGTTTGGCAAAGTTCTATTCAGCTCGAAGGACCATAAAAAATGCAAGTGGCAATTACCTCTTATGTCTGGTTTTCTAAAAGCCTACTTTGTGGGGTTTAACTAGGCACCAACAAACAGCACAGAATTTAATCCGTATTAAAAAAGAAATCGAAGAAATTTTAAAATGAAAGCATTTTTAATCAGGCATGTCACTGAAATTAATTCTGTTCGAATACGGAATTGATTCCGCATTTTTTGGAATGATATATCATGATTGAACACAACACAACACCAGGCCATCGTCCTGTTTAAGTGACGAAAGCTTAAAGTTACTCACAAAGATTGAACCAATAATTTACTAAAAATTATGCGCCTTTTTCAGTATTGGAATTCGATCTAAACAAATTTAAAAAATAAAAAATGGGTACCTGAAAATATATCTCCTAAACATTCACCATTTATCCTCTCAGATCTCTTCGCTACTTTCTTTACTTCCAAGAAGGCGCATTTATTACAGCCACTGAGTACTGGACAAAGGAAAAAAATATCGCGCTCACATTGTTCTTGTGCAAACCGCAGACGAAATTACAGCGGCATGAGATGTGAGAACCACAGTCCGATTCGAAGGACCATGCACAAATAAATTTTACTAAAGCAGATTGGGTGGACTACTATTAGACAAAACAGAAATGGAATATCTCTTTCAAGTTCTCTTGCATCCCATTTTCTCTAATTGCTTGTTTGTGATCAAGATTTTCAAAAGACTAAACAATAACTTTTGAAATATATTTCGGGATTTTATATACAATTTACAGCAAGCTAAATTGCATGGTTTCTAAAAAGTGACCTTTTCTGTTATATTTTGGAAATTGTCAAATTTTATTAAAAACTTTCGAATTAATAGCCAGATGGCGCTATTGAATCTCAAGAAGCTGATGTGTATTCGCACAAAATTAAATAATTACATGAATTTGGAAAATAATATCAAAGTATGCCCCATTAATCTGTTTCGCGGTTATATGTATCAAAAAATTCTAGGACTCTGACCTATAGTGCAGTAATTAAATACTTTATTGTTATATAAAAGAAAAAAATCACTTACTTAACATTAAGCCGATTTTCTATCACCAAATTGAACAAATTAATTAAAAATGGGGGTTTAAAGCTAATGAAATATATTCCTAACATTAACAATACAACGTCAAATGTCTGTTTTTATTTAAAAAAAATTTTAGTTACATTTTTACTACTAAATTGTTATTGTTTTCTTTAAACAAAAGAAACTTCCCAACTTAATTTCTCTTGTGTTTTTTTTACAAACAAAAACATTTTTTTGTTTTATTTGAATGAAAATATAATACAAAGAAAATATATATTTTATATAAAATTTTTTGTTTTTCTTATTAAAACAAAAAAAAAAAACTTAAATCAATATGCTGTTCAATGGAAATTAAACTTACAGATGATCACCATCCTGCACCCACATTTACACCACCGGAACTACCGAAAAGGGTGCATGTGCGTCGATCTATATCGGGTAAAATGCTTAATAAAAAATAAATATTTCCTTTAAATTTTCAACAAAAGAAAAAAAATAAAACAAAGAAAGGAAGTTTTTTAGACATTTTATATTCAAAATATGTGAAGTATTGCTGAAATTAAATTAAGTACTTTAAAGCGAAAAAGTACAAACAAGTTGTATTCAATGAAAAATGTATCCAGGACAGGTTGAGAGACTTGCGAATTCTTTTTGTACGAAGTTTGGTAGCGGCCCGTCCTACTGAAGATATAAAACAAAGTTATAAATCTTCTCTTGGATATATTTATAAGAGTAATGACTGTGATCTGAATTATTAATATGAAAATAAACTATTATTTCACTTTCATTTGATTAAATATTGTTTGGCTTTTTTAAAAGAAACAATTTAAATATTTAAGTTTAATATTTATTTGTAGTTTTATTTTCTTCTTTCTTATGCCTCTCAGTGAAAACCAAACATCCTTCAAAAAGTCTCTATAAATACTTCAGTTTCTCTTGTACTCTCTCTCTCTCTCTCTCTTTTTAAATATATAACATAAATAATTTATTCAATTTAAAGATATTTTAAAAAGTCTACGTGTGTACTTTGAAAAGCATGAGATTCTTATTTCATTTTCGGGAAAAAAATAAATTTGAAAATATAAAACAAATTAAACCGGAATAGCTGAAATTGTATAAAGTGTCAAATATTTTACTTTATCTATAAATATATAGAAACTGTTCATATCGATTATCATCTCTTCTGGCTTGCATTCATATCTATAATCCAGTGTTTTAGTTACGAGTAATTTTGTTTGTGTAATTTTTTTTGCAAAGTTTTTGTTTCACTTTTTGTTTATTTTTATGATTTCTTTTGCTATTTCTATTCTAATGTAAAAATAAGTAAAATATTAATTTTGAATAAAAAGATGTTCATATAGTACTCGTAATTTGAAAATTATTTGCATTTAAATGGCTTGTTTTGAAGTTTGATTTTGGCATTTTTTATGGTTTTCATAAATTTTTGTAAACATAAAAACTAAAAATAACTAACTTCTACTATTTCCTGTGTCTAATAAAATTAAAATACAGATTTTATATTGTATGTACACCCAGACGTTTACAGAATTACCCATCTCTAGTAAGGAAAGTTTCGTGAAAACGTAATAAGTCTTGTAACTTTTAGAATTAAATGATTCGGTGGTATAACAACAGAAAAGAAAATATGAAGGCCGTAACGATAGCTTCTAGTGAAGGGCATGAATGATATACGAGGTCTGTTCAAAAATAACCTGAATTTTACTGTTTTTAAAACAATATACATATATTTATTCATCGACTTTTATTTGTGTATTATGGTTTCTGAGGCATGGTTACGGTATTGTTTTGGCCAAAATATAAAAATAAAATAATTTTTTTTTAACACGGAATGAACTCTGGTACCACATGCTTCATGTTCAATTTTTTCAAAAAGTTACCAACCGATATGCCGAGATCCTCAAGAATTTATTTAATAATGACTCTTCGAATCTCCGTAACAATTCTTTTCATGTTATGAATATTTTCAGGCTGGAGCGTCTAAGAGAAACGCAGTAAAAATTTTTTAACTCAGAGTACAATCACTTTATGCCCCTGCCTGCATTTCAAGTGCTTTTGATCACTTAATTCCAGAGCTCAGATTTACTCGATTTTACTCGCGAGTGAAAAATACTCGCGAAGAAGAGTACTCGAAGATTACGAGTGTTACAAAAAGTTTACTCTCCACTCGTTTGTTTTAGGTGGGAGTACTCGCGAGTACTCCTTTTTAAAAAGTAAGAGTGGAAGTAAAAATCTTCGAAATAGAGTGAGAGTTTACTCTTAAGAGTGAAATCGAGTGGAAAAATAGAAACTGTTTGTCTTTGCTGACTTGTGTGTGCGTGTGGTTTTTGTGTACTCTTTCAGTCTTTCAATACAGTGCGCGTGTGCGGAGCAATTAGTTGGTTTTATGAAAAAAAATTTATTATATTTTTAAAAGTTTACTTATATTTTCTATATTATAATGAACAATAAAGAGATAAATGGAAACAACTTGACTTTTAATGACTTTGAAGGAAGCAACACAATTTGTGAAATTAACAATTGTGGAAAAAATTAAGTGGAAAATTTTTTTTGTATGAGAAAGACTGAAAGAGTACTCGGCAAGAGTATAATCTGCTCGATTTCGAGCGTATTTTACTCGCACTCGAAATCGAGCAAAGCATATGCGCTCTTATTCGAGTGGCGTAGAAAAATAGAGTACACTCGATATTTTTTTTTCACTCGCAGGAGTACTCGTGCTCGAATTCGAGCGAAGATTTCGGAGCTCTGCTTAATTCTATTTTTGACTCAAAATTTTGATGCATATTCTTTGATACTTTTTTTTTCAACAGCAGAAAATTACCGAGCACGCAAAATACTTGCAACTTTTATGACAGAGTGCAAATTTCACCTTTTTGTGAACAGACCTCGTATTTACAGCACAGTGCCAGACAATAATAATTTAAATGAACAATTTTCAGCCAAATTTCTTAGTTCGTTTAGCAAATAATATGGCCCCCCGCTTGTCTTACTTTACGCTAGCTCGGGTAATTTTGTGCACCGTCTTTGCCGTTATATTACAAAACAATCTAACACTTTAAAGATAATTAAGTTGGCTGCTTCTGTAAAATATTGTAGATATTATTTTCCAAATATTTTGTAAAACGGCCAACTTTGCTTTAACATTTGCTGAATAAAATTAATCTGGTTCCAGCTCCAATTACACTGAAACAAAAATGTTTAAAAAATATACCTTTCTCTTAGATTAAAAATACTTTTTTTGGTCCACTTATTCTTGTAGAATTGCAGAAAAAAAACACTGATCTGACTTTCAATAATAAACTGTTTCATTTTTCATTTCTTTTCACAAAACAAAAGGTGACATTACCAGAGATCGTGAAGATATTAATTGTAAGTGTTTTGCTAAATTCAGTGTTGAATTTAGAAAATAATGGCAGAATGTGGTTAAAAATTAATACAATTTAGTTGAGTTTTAATAATTGTAATACAATGCCATTGTTTTACTTTAATTTATAAAAGTTACGAATTTTGTTAAATACAAAACAAAAATCATTTAATTACTTTCAAGTACTTAATCGCCATACACGACGGCCGAACGGTTCAACTGGTATGGGTCCAGGAAATGGTATAACAGCCTTGCACGCTGCTGGCACCGTTAAACAGGTCAACAAAGTCAAACCAACTGTAAATAGACAACTTGACGGACAAGTTGTTTCACCATCCCAGTACAACCGGTGAGTATTGAAAGCCCTTGTTTTGCAAGCCACATTTAAAAACGACTTTATAAAATAATGCCAACAAATAAATTAAAAACTTATAATAATAATAACAATAAACAAAACTACTATGTAAATCCTAAAAAAATATATAAAAAAAAAACTAAATAAAAAAAAAAAGAAAGCACATGTACAAAGAAAATGCTTAAATGTTTTTCTCTCTCCTATTATTTTCTTTACTACAAAAATTAATGTGATTTTAGTGCCGTCTTAACCAAAAGCAAAGAGCCAATTTATATTAAAAACTAATTTAAAAATGTAACCTAAAATCTCATTTCAAAAATATACTGTCGCCATTATGTCTCATATACTCGTATATACTAAACATGTTATATAAATTACAACAACAATAACAAATATGTCAGTCAACCAAAATCAAACAACTGTTCAATTCTGCAGCCTTGTTGTACCCCCTAAACAAGATTTCCCCAAACAAAAACGAATTGTTTGCAAAGAATTTTAGTTTTTATTTTGAAATTATTTTTTCAAATACAACTTTAAAACATACAACAAGTCTTACGAATTGATCATATACATGGATACAAATTTTGTAAAATTGAATTATAAAACAACAACGACAACTACAATTGTTGTAACCGAAAAAAAATTTGTGTTTTACGTTTTCCTTTCCGTTAATTGACTTTTTCATTTTCAGTTGTTTCTTTACAATTAATATTTTCGTTCATTTAAATGCTAAGAACACTTTTAAATATGTTTATTTGAGCTGGAAGTGTGTCATTTACAAGAAAATTATTAACGATATTAAAAAGTTGAGCTATCACTGAAAATTAACTCCCTTTCCATATATACGAGTATCACTTCATTTATACTTTAACCTAAATGTACTTTTTCCATAAAAGCTTTCTTTAAAATTGCAATTGTTCAAGGGATTTTTTAGTTCGTGAAACTTTCAAAAATATTTTTCTAATGTTAGAAACTCCTAGATGTGGAACAACATCATCTTTAAAAATTTTGAAAATACACTTTTTCCATACTAGTATTTTTAAGGGTACATTTTTCTAAGAAAATCTGATAACAGTATAATATTTTTCACTAGAACGTTTATAAAAATATGATTTAATATTAAAAAAAATCCAAAGATCTTTATTAAAAAACTTTTTTTTTTCAAATATATTTTTTTTCAGATATATTTTTTTTCTGAAGATCGCTTCAGCAAGAAGTAAATCCTTCAATATCTTTTTAAATATTGGTTTCTTCAAAATCCTTATATTTCGGTTAAAAAAATCCGTTATATTTAAATCCGTTATATTTATAAAGATCATCCAAACGTTTAAAAATATATTTTGAAAAAGAAAACAGTATTGGTCTGCTAGTGTTTTCTGAGAAAGCAGTCACGCCATAGAATTTAATATATTTTGACTGCGTTATTTCTTATGGTGACACTTTCCAATAGCCTAATTCACAATCCTGTGCAAATGGTCTTGCATTATAGCATTTGCAAATTAAGAGAGTATTTGAGAGCATTTTCAATGTATTTTGTTGGTGTAGAGTACAATTATTTTGCTCATGCTACGATGCTAGACTACTTGCTCGAGATTGTGAACTGGGCTATTATGTTTTTTTCTCAACAATATTGCCATACTTAAGAGCAATGCCATGTGATCTTTACCAAAGCCCAAGAAATCGCTGGCAGGAACTACTGCCCGTGTTTAGTTTCTTTTCCCTTTTGTTCTCATAGTTCAGCTTGCGATAGATATGAGATTAACATAAAATATGGAAATATTGTGGAGAGAATTGGCGTCAACATAAAATAGATTCCATCCCACGACTGCTTTCTCATGCAAATTTTTATGAAAAATCGCGTAGAACTAAAAATAATCGCTAAGTACAATTAAGATAAAAAGAGAAAAATTTTGAAGGTTTTTTATATTTTAGAAATTCTCAACGCCATCTGCATGCACAGAATTATCTAGGTTAATAAAATTACATTTAATCAAGAAACTATACTCGTAGCTCATTGCCAGGGGGAATTTGTTGTTCTTAAACTCCTTTAGCAACTTTTTAAACCCAAAATATTTTTTCTTGTAATGAATCACTTCAAATGTACGATGCCTTGTATGCAAACACTTAAACAAAAATAAGAGTAAATTTAATAATGAAAAACTTAAACTTTAAACTAAAAACAAAATAAACAAAAAAAAAACATCTGACAATATTGTTTGTTAGCAATGCTTAAAAACGTATTTTTTCTCTTTAATTTTAACGGTTTTGTTTCAGGCCTCCCGAAAACGAAGCTAATCCTTATGCGGGCTATCAACTTGCTTACGAAGTTAAAAAGCTCATGTATGCGTCCATTATTAACTTTTACTAACTTTCTATATTTTCATACTTAACTTAATTACTTCTACTTACTAAATACTTATTAATACTACTACTACTACTACTACTACTTAACGCCACTACTACAATTACATTTAACTAACTGCATTCTCAAATAAATAATTGTTTCGTTTAAACTTTATAATTCATTTAAGATAAAACAACAAATTCAATTCAAATAAAACATAAAGAGTTGCTATAACTACTCGTCATAAATTATCGTAAATTATGTATCGTATTATCGTAACGTAAATACACCTTATCTCGTAATTGCGTATCACTTTGTTTATACGTTCGATTTTCTGTTTTCTTCATTTGGTTCTTTCAATTTCCACTACTTCATTTTTCAAACAATCAATTAATAATTAATTCAGTTTTAATTATATAAATGACAATAACAATAAAATATACAAAATTAAATTCAAATACAGATTAATGATTGTTATTGTTATTGTTGTCATTCTTGTGTCACTTTTTGTTGTTTTGTGTGTTTGTCGTGTGAATGTCCTTTTATTTGTCTGTCGTCTATGTGTTATTTATAAATTTGCTATCGATTTTAATTTTCTGTCTGTTTGTTTGGTTGTTCGTTCGTTCGTTCATTTGTTTGGTTTTTACATTTATTGTTGTATTGTTGAAATTAATAAAATTAAAACTTCTTTCACTCTTGCCTCTGTGTCTTGTCTCTTTTTAACTTTTTTAATAAGTATTTATGTATATATATGTGTGTGTAATTAACATTCAATCGATTAATTTAATATCAAACAATCAGTCAGAACACAATATTGTATGATATTTTCGAAAATTACACTGTACTACACATAGTGTGGGAACTGTAATGTTTTTGCACTATTTTTCAATTAAATAATTTTTAACACTTTAAATAGACTTTTTGCATAAACATTAATTAAAGTTTTAAATAAATATGTATATGTATATATAAAACAACAACAACACTAACATTAAAACTTTAGTGAAGCTATTTTTTCTATCTTCTCTCTTGGCTTGTACACTTTTATAGATTCAATCAGTCTCTTTTTTTTTAATTCTCACTGTATCATAAAACATTTTTTGCATAATTTCAATTCATCAACGGGATACAGGAAGACAAATTAAATACATTTTAATTAATGAGAGCTTATTTCATATCTAAAACTGCGTTGATCTAGAAATCACCCCTATCGTGGATAACAAGTGGAATTTTTGTTCACGTGAAATTTTTATTCCACTCGAAGGGAAAAATGGTATCGTGAATCTCCCTTGAGAAATTATTCCCGCTACCAGTTCTCAGTGAATGTAAAAATGAGGAGAAGCTGACAAGGGCATGAAAAATCAAAGAAATTTGTGTTCAAAAATTTACGTTTATGTAATAATTTAAAAAAAGTAAAGCTAAATATTTAGCAGTAAAATAGTTTGGATAAATTTTGGAAACCGAAAAATCAAATTAAAAATATTTTTAATCTTTAGAATTGGAATAACAAGTTTTGCAAAGACGCAGGCAATTGAATTGTAACAAAAAAATATAAATTTGTGTCTTATTAACGGATCTTGGCCCTAAAATAAAATTTTTTAACTCTAATATTCGAATTATAATAGAAAATACTTAAACTTTTTACTCTATTCTCCACCAAAAAGGGAAAAATAAACTCGCGGCAAAAATATCATTCACGATAAGGGGAATTTAATTTTAGCATGAAATCATTCATGGAGAATTTTTTCATGGTTGCAATTTCAGGCAAAAGGGATAAATTTCGAGGGAAATATTATTCATTATAGGGGTGATATCTTACAGCATTGCCAGTACATTGTAAGACAAAAATGTTGCCATGTTGTCATGGGACAATCGTGGCAAGTGTGTTTAAATTAATGTGATTGCTGTTAGAGAAATATTTCTATTGCCATAAAATTACTGAAAAAAAAGCTCTTGAAGTTTTTTTTGTGACTTGCTGTGGAACATTAATTATTATTTTAATCGTGGGAAAAACAGCAAATTTATAATTTAAAATTTTCAAAGTACCAATAAAAAAAAATTTAAAATTATAGACGAAAAAACCAGGCCGGAGCACTGATCAAAAATTTCGATATAAAATTTGTATTAAAAACATGTGGTTTCAAACGTGACCACTTTTAGAGTATTACTGTGCAAGGGAGTGGCGGCAAGCACTCTTAATTCTACATTCTTATATATGAATACAACAAATAGTTTATACTGAAATCGAATCATCACACGGCCATTATATTCTCATTACTAAACATTATTCAGAGCAAGGTGGCAACGCTACAGCAAACTATACAAAATAAAAAACCAGCAAATTCCATATGAAATTGCAAAAATATACATAAAAAGTTAACCCGCCGGAGTAGCGCAACACGAATAAAGTACAACCGAATATAATCAGCTGTTACAGCGCTGCCACCTGTTTATAATCGCCTGAGTTTAGAGCATGTACAATTCGCTCGGATGCAATTAGCCAACATTTTCTTACATTTAAATTTGAAAACAGTAACAAAACATTTCTCTCAAACATCTTTCTATTCATACTTTTCTCTTCAAGTAGCTTTAAATAAGTTTCTATCTTAAAGACTATAAATATATTATAAATATATGTTTAGCATCTACATCTTTCAACTTCTTTTTAAATCTATTTATATAGCTAAATACTCGTACATATAAAAAATATCAAAACAAATGCTAAACTAAAACTCTGTATTTGATTTGATATCGATTTTTTGCATTTTGATGTTTAGCACTCATTTAAATACAAAAGAAATAAGCAAATAAATGCCTATTGAGACCTTTTGCCGTGAAACAGTAGAGAAAAAATTGTAATTCGTTGTGTTTTTCTATCTTTTTTTAAATACTCGTAGGCCAACGAGTCGTAGCACGGGCACATCACAAAATCAAAATGGAGGCGTATCACTGCCAGCCGGTATAGCGGATGATCAATCGAAAGATTTTGATTTTGAAAAGACCGAAATGAAGTATGATTCAACGGGTATGTTCCACTGGAGTCCCGCCAAGAATTTAGAAGACTGTATACTGGTAAAATATATTCGCATGGCCCAGAAATTTGCCGAATAATATTAATTTTTATTTTTATTTGTTTACTTCTTGTCTGTAATTTCCATTTGAATTCAAAACAGGATCGTAATCAAGCGGCTATGACAGTTTTAAATGGTCATGTCGTTGTATGCCTCTTTGCCGATCCTGACTCACCTCTGATTGGTTTACGTAATTTAGTCATGCCTCTGCGTGCTTCAAACTTTCATTATCATGAATTGAAGCATGTGGTCATTGTGGGATCAGTAGATTACATAAGGCGGGAATGGAAGATGTTACAAAATCTGCCGAAAATTTCGGTATTAAATGGCTCTCCGCTAAGCAGAGCCGATTTAAGAGCCGTAAATGTTAACCTATGCGACATGTGTTGCATTCTATCGGCCAAAGTTCCTAGCAATGATGATCCTACATTGGCCGACAAAGAGGCAATTTTGGCATCATTGAATATTAAAGCCATGACTTTCGACGACACCATCGGAGTGCTGAGTCAACGGGGTCCCGAATTCGATAATCTAACGGCGGCGGCGGGCAGCCCGATAGTGTTGCAGCGTCGCGGCTCCGTATACGGGGCAAACGTGCCAATGATAACAGGTAAACTGCATTGCACTAAGTTGGCTGTGTTTGTAAAACGACCAAAGCTATTTTGTGTGTGTGTGTGTGTGTCTTAAACAAAACTATTTAATAAATAAATAAATAAATATTGTTCTGTTGCAAAACAGCAGAACAATAGAAATTCTAAAGAACATTTGGTGATTAATATACGATTTAAGCCACGGAGCTTTTTGCAATATGAACAAAGTTTTTACTGCAGCGTTAAGTAAAAACGGTTACAGATCAGAGAATGATATCGATATTGAGTTTTATTTAAAGTCTTTGTTTTATTATTATTATTATTTCTTTAATATGGTTTCTTTTTAAATTTAAATTTCTTGAAACTGTTCATTTCTAGCAAAACAGAAATAGATGCTTAAGAACTTTTGTTGTTAAACCGAGAGTTTCTTAGTGAAATATTAGAGTTTGTTTCAGTATTATTCTCTGACCGTAACCAATTATTTAAAGTTGGTATTGCAAAAGCCCCCACAGTACTAACCACAAGACTAATAACAACAAAAAAAGGTACGAAGGAAGTGTTAATGATATTTCAGATTTTTATTACGAACACATGCAAAGCATGTGTGCGAACTGCAGTTCGTGGGTTCGGTCCCGCACTCTGTCATGAATATGGAATCGAATTTTTCTGATCTCCTATAGTGCGTGTTTGCGTTAACTGTTGTGAATTTGTTTAAATAACGAGGGCATAGCAATGGATAGTGAACCGTACTAGAGAGCGCATTACAGCACCCTTCTTCTTCGGTATAGTAGCGAAAAATTCGCATTGGAAGTAAAATCTTTCTCCATCAATATGGGCATACCTCCCAAGCAGCTGCCCGAATTACACGATCAATGTTGGCCTCCAAGGCGTTCATTGTTTCCCGGTTTGTCCGCATAAGGCATTAAACATATTCTCCACAACAGACTACCAACTAGAACGGGACAAGAATATGATATGATGATTATTTTTAGAATGTCAAAGCAACACGGTTGCCGGTTGTTGTCCATGCTACTTTTGTGGCTGCATTCAAATTAAATTAATTTTGAGAGCGACAAAGAGAAGGAGTGCTTGCGTTGTCAGTACAATAAAAATATGTTCAAATTCTTCTGGTTTCTTGACCTCTTTTTAATTATTATTGTATTCTGATATTTTTAAGCTTAAGGTCTCTTTATTTTAAATTAATTTTTAATTTCAATATTTCGTCACTCCTTTGTGTGACTTCTTTAGGAAATTAATTATTTTATAATTAATTTCCTGAAAAAGTCACACAAAGGAGTGACGAAATATTGAAATTAAAGATTAAATTAAAATAAAGAGACCTTAAGCTTAAAAATATCAGAATACAATTATAAAAATATGGTCATAATAAAGTAAATATTTTTTTTATAACACTCCTAAGTGGACATTCTCGAAAGCTTGGACAAACTTTTGACGCAAGTGATTGGAGTAGCGTGTGGACATGAATAATTCGGTTTGATAGAAACTGAAATATGAGATCGTGTACGGTCAAATTGACCGTATTGTTTTACTTTTAGAAATAATTTTTTTTCAACATTTATTCAACCAATATTTTCTATTGTATAACTTTTTCTGGCAACAACGAAAATCAACAATGAAAACTTTAAAAATGAAATGCAAAAATAAATACTAAAAATCTGAATATCAAACTCCTTCCCTTGACCCCTTTAACAAGTTCATAATGTTTACGGTTTAGCAAATATTTTATAAAACTTCCGTTTTGGTTGTTGTTTAAAGAACTTGTCAACGATAGTAACGTGCAGTTTCTCGATCAAGACGATGACGATGATCCCGACACCGAACTCTATCTAACACAGCCATTCGCTTGCGGCACAGCGTTTGCCGTCAGTGTTTTAGATTCGTTAATGTCAACGGTAATATTCAGCAAATGAAATGAAATGAAATAAATACAGGAAAAATCTATTGTTTGATTTATTTTCGCATTTAGACGTATTTCAATCAAAATGCCTTGACCCTAATAAGATCGTTGATAACAGGAGGAGCTACGCCAGAGCTAGAATTGATATTGGCCGAAGGAGCCGGCTTAAGGGGCGGCTATAGTACGCCGGAAAGCTTAAGCAATAGAGACAGGTTTGTATTGTTTTACGGAAATGGAACAATTGTAAGTTAGAGATAAAAAAATAATTTCAATATATTTTACTTTGCAGATGCCGAGTGGGTCAAATTTCATTATACGACGGTCCGTTAGCTCAATTTGGTGAATGTGGCAAATATGGTGACTTATTTGTGGCAGCATTGAAGTCGTATGGCATGTTGTGCATTGGCCTGTACAGATTTCGAGACACCAGCTCCAGTTGTGATGCCAGCAGCAAACGTTATGTCATAACAAACCCACCCGATGACTTTTCACTACTGCCAACAGATCAAGTACGAAATAAACAAGCTGAGAAATTATTATAACGTTTTTTTAAAATATGATTTTCTTTCGTTGTTGTATTTGTATTAAAGGTGTTCGTTTTAATGCAGTTTGATCCGGGTCTGGAGTACAAACCACCTGCGGTGCGTGCGCCCACAGGCGGCCGCAGTACCACAACACAAGGCTCCGGGGTCGGTGGGGGCGGTTCAAATAAAGATGATAATTCCTGATTGTTACTGTGTAGCGCCTTAACTGATGGTCCTTACTCGTACATTTGAACGTTGGAGATTTCTTTTATGCACAAACTGGCACAATTTTGGCAAAACACCATAGGCACATTATTTGTACAAATCAGGCAGATGCTGCATCTTCTTAAGCAGAACTAAATTTCTCAAATCTCTGTGAAAATAAGTCCACCAAAATCTACTGAAAATTTTTAAATATAAAAAAAAATCGCCAAAAATGTGCCTTTTTATGCATCATATATTTATTTAAGCACGATTTATTAAAGCAGCGCCAACTAAAACGGGAAAAATATCTTGTCAGTTTTGACTTTCTTCCCAGAAAGTAACAAAATTTGTATTCTCCATATAGAAACAAAGAATCAAATCAATCATGCTTAACTAAATATATATAAAACATCAGAAAACCTATAGGAAAATCTCAAAAAAAAATTAAAGCCAACCAACGTTCAATTGTTATAATTATTGCTTCCCACACCATTCCGTTAGCCCTATTAGAACCTCAACTAACATGACATTTAAGTTATTCTTACACCCGTCGTACTACACATTTTCCCCTTCCCACCAACCTTTTGAAAGCTTATTTGAAATTATATTTATTACTCTTTCTTATTGTTATTGTTATTTTTTTACCTTAAATTTATGTTTAATTAGTTTTAGACAAACAACAGTGGAACTAGACGTTGTACTCGTTATACATACACAAAATTGTATACATATTTTACTTAAGATTTTAGTTGTAGTCGATCGAGCAGCATGATCGATTATTATGTTATCATTTTGATTTTGAATTAAATAAATTTTCATTTATATAATTTCTTTTTCGATATGATTCGTCTTAATTGCTATTTTGGTATCGTGTAATTAGCAAAAGTATAGCACAGTGGTACAAAACATCATGTAAGTTGGAATTGTCATGATCACTTTTAGTTTTCTTTTTGAACAAAAACATCCGTTCAATCTGTAATCAAAACAATTTACATTACATTGGTTTGATTATTTTTTCTTTATGAGAGATTGAACGAATTCAACACAAGTCTTATTCACCTACGAAGTACACTTAGGTCTAATATGTTTATCCGAATGATGAAGGCCGGCCCAAATCTACTAAAAAAACAGTTTATGGCAGAAAAGCCCAACATATTGTCATGGACTTAATCAACTTTTAGAAGAAGTAACAAATATTCCTTAACAAGAAATTTCAAACTATTTCTGGTTAATAGGCCCATCCCAAAGAGTAAGAGTTCGTTCGTGTGGAGGACAACCGTCTCCCCTCAGCTATAGTAGCAAGAATTTGTTGCAACTTGGATTTGTCCTAAGATTTACTCTCATCAAATTTAGTGACAGTAACACTATTGCTGTTGTTTAGATTTGGCGTTTTTCATCTCAATGTTTAATAGAATAAAGAACAAATGAATTTTTTTTAATCTATTACAAAATGTCGAATTCGAAGGGGACAAAAGCCAAACGTGATAAAGGTGAATAACCACTTCGTATGACGGGTAAAAGTCTCCGATATTTTATTGGAGCTTTTGAATTCTTTTAAGAGTTAGCCACACTTACTTTAGTGAGCCCCACTATTGCAGTTGTGAAATTATCGGCGATGCCCTGAACAAATAATGATCCTGAAAACGTTCTTAAAATCATATATGATACTTGAGTCTATATACAATAGAAAAATAAAAAAATCGTTTCTAAAATCGCACGATTTCAAACCGTGTTAGCCGGTCAATGGGTTCGCCCTGGGCTCATATACTTACCGTGGACCCTGAGTGTTTTCCAAACACAAGCAAATAAATGCATTCACACAACATATTATTGTTTGAATAAAAACAACATTAAAATAAGATACGAAAAATGGCCAAATTGAAATATATTCATATTCCATAAGCTTCATTCACATTTCTGTAAATTACAACTGAGACTATTGCTAAATTTGTCCCACTGTGAATAAGGGATCTTTTATGATACACATTAAAAATGCGCAAAATCAATAAATTATTAATTATTATTTCTTTTCTATATATTTTTTATAATTTTTTCCACCAGTGGCCCGACTATGACGAAAAGGTAGGTTGCATCTGAGTCAATTAAATATTTGTTTCACATTAACTCTGTAGCTGAGAATTTGATTTACTTGAAATATTCAACTTTATTTTAATATGAATTCTCTTATTTTTGCTTTTTAACATTATGTTGTGTTAACTTGGGACTAATTGATGATACAAAATATTCGATACTTTAATAAAAATAAACTATTAACCAAAACACACTCGTTTAAATACTCAAATTAACAAAAACAAAACAAATTAGATGGTGTGATATAAGCAATTGGGAACCATTAGTGAGGTAAGCTACACATTAAACAAGAAACTTTAAGATAATTAAGGCCAGAATGAAACAAATGCCACTGTTTAGTGGACAGAAATGATTGTGAATCAAAACAGTTAAGGAAATATAAGCAAATACCAGAAGTAGAAAGCTTCAAATTAAAAGATTTTACTGTTAAATGGAACAACAAGGTAGTTTAGAATATTAAATAAAAATCTAAAATCTAGCGAGAAAGCAGAGTCAGACGCATTTATGAACAACAACAAACTAAAATATACCAAAAACTCTCGCCGAATATATAAACAAGCATATAGCAAGACTAACTTATCTAAAACAAACGAACAAACCTATTGTACTACCCTTTTTTTAAAGCTTAACAACAATAAAAATGTAACAGCTTCTCGTAAACAGCCAAGAAAGTAAACAAAGAAACAAACAAACTATAATTTAAACGAAAACACACACAAACACAAATTTAAAGCCTGTTTATTTTGAGAAAAAAACGAATTTCTATTGATTGAAATTAAATGGCCCAGAAGTAATTAAACACAAATTAATGTCTTTTAAAAAACTGATTATTAAGAAGAGAATTTCTGGCAAAAAGTTTGACAAAAGCCACAACTGAGCATCAAAATCAGCTTTACTGAACTTGAAATGATTAACATAAATTCTAAAATTTTTGCATTAACGCATGTGAACTTGTTTTTTTATTAATACAACTTTAATTTTAATTTACATAAAATCAAGCAAGAAGAAAAATATATAAAAAAAATAATAAAACACAATTAACCAAACTATTGCTTAACTAAACTGTTATTGGATAAAAGGAAAAACTCAAAAAAAAAAAAGAATATTTCAAAATAAAATGAAAAGAAAAACTGTAAAAACTCACAATTTCCTTTCTTCAAACTTTTCACACATAATCCACATACAAAATGTTTATTCAATTCAATTGTTTTTTAAAATCTCTTATGCAAAAACACACAAAAATTAAAATAAAAAAGAAACGAGAAAAGAACACATAACAAAAAAAGGCAACAAAGCCAAGAAACATGTTAAATGAATGCAGTTCTATTTTTTTATTGAAATCTATAATGATTCACTTAATTTCTGGAATTTTTTAAATCAACATTTAAATTTGTGGTTGAAATTATTTTTGTTCCGAAGGAAATAAGGGAATTGTAATTAATAAAAGGGGAACACGACGCAACCCCTCCTGAATGTTATTGCAGTTGTACATTCCATTCTTGCTTTTTATGGAGGATCACAAAGCGATTTACAGCTTAGGGCGGTTTATACGCTGATGCAACACCACCCACACAACCGACTCAAATCAGAACGGGATCCACATTTTCATATTGTTTTTAGAGACATGAACTTTTTTTTTATTAAAACACAACAATTCTCAAGGTTTTTTCACATTTAAAAAATTGCTTTAGGAAGTCTCCTTGTTTGAACTACCAGATGTTGCAATGAAATGTAAACATAACCTATAAACAAAGCAAAAATAATATTGCACAATGTTGCCAACACACTTTACAGTATATTGCCCTTCTTTTGATTGTACGATAAAAAAATCAAAAGTCTTTTGAATAAATATTTAAAACAATCTTAAAAGAACTTTAAAACTTAATGGCAAAAAATTTCTTTGAATTTTCTACAACGAAATTAAACAATTAATTTTAAAAATCAAAATAGAACTGCATCAATTTCACTTACATCAACGTAATAAAACATTCTGTTTTAGGAAATCGTTTATTGTAAATATTTTGTAAATAGTTAAATCGTAATGCTTAACAAAAACTTAAATATATTATTGAATCTTTAAATTTGAGTTTAATTTTTATGACAAAATACCACATAAATTTATTTACATATTTATATTACTATTTATTAAAAAAAAAAGAAAAAAACAAAAACATTTTTCTATGTTAACTGACTACTAAAATAAATGAATGCATACATTTAAAATCCTGTCAAAACACTATACAACAGAAAACAAAACAAGCTTGTATGTTTTGGGATATTTGTTCAATGAAAACACTGCCAACGCGTATAGAAATCACGAACAAAATTAAAAGTGTAATAAGAAATTAAAAAAAAAAACTTTTTAATGTAATTAAAAAAAAATTAAAAAAATTATAAAAAAAAATATTATGAAAAATATGACAAATTTTACATAAAACGCAATAGATAAGAAGGCAACAACAGCATTTTTAATCATACAGTATAACACGCAATTAAGGACACATTTCATTCAAAAAATCATTAGTCACTCTCCCACGCAGAGATCGTTTTTAACAATTATTTACAGCTGTTATGGACACATGGCTGAATTAAATTTTATCTAATTGTTTGCTCATGTAAATGTTTTGCCACAGCAAGAATTGCTTGTTGCTTAAAAGTGGGGCATACAACTCGAGCTCTGTGTCGATAATTTTATAAACACATAAATTTCATTAGATTTACAGCTGCAAATAAATAGATTTAAATACTTTATAAAATACCGTAAAATAATACTAAAATTTTTACCTTCAATATGAAATACAATTTAAATAAATAATACAATATCCGGTAAAGGACTTGAATTAAAATATAAATAATACTCGTATGAAGCAAAATAAAAAATACATGCCAATCAAGCTTAAATAAACCAAAATACAAATAAAAAAGGAAATATTTCAAACGTATAAATTGATTTACATACATTTAATTAAATATTTAATGCATAAAGTAAAATTAAAAAGATAAAAGCTTAACACCAATTTTGAAAAAAAGAAAATGCCGTAAAGATTTTTCCCGTAAATACATTACAAATGAATTAAAAAGTAAACAAACTTAATGCAGGAATATTCATTGATAAAAAGCAATATTCATAGTAAAACAATTTTCAGCTAAACTAAATGTATTTTTTTTTTTAACAGCAAAAATAAACTCACAGCAATTAATTTACACTCCAGACCACAAATGCTAAGCAACACAAAAATCCCTACAACTGAATTCTACTCCCACCCCAAC
The DNA here is from genome assembly GCA_951800035.1 of Linnaemya tessellans. Classification (NCBI taxonomy): domain Eukaryota; kingdom Metazoa; phylum Arthropoda; class Insecta; order Diptera; family Tachinidae; genus Linnaemya; species Linnaemya tessellans. Next base: position 169,291,950 of record OX637532.1, on the reverse strand, counting down.
CCACGCTGCATCTAACTGGTGCTGCTCGTTCTGTGTATAAATAGATTTTCCAACAAATTTCATAGATAAATTTTAAACAAATCAAGTAAAGATTTCAATTTTAATCACTCCCACACACAAAATTATTATTTTTAATTATACTGGCACATTTCAACGGCCTAATTTATGAAAAGTATTTTGTGTTGACAAATTTCTATTTAAAATTTGTGTAGTAGGACTTTGATAAACTCAAAATAACTTTTATGAATAATGCAGTCATTATTTCATTACCCACACAACAATAAAAAAATTTCATAAAAAATTTGCTTAAAATTCGCATTTAATTCATGCAACACAAAAAAAGTCTTAACAACATTCCGCCGTATTAATAGGATGTGAAAAAAAGAAACAAATTTAGTTGTTTTTAATATAAAAAAAAAAATATTAATTGTTTCTTTTTTCGCTAAAATGCAATAAAATGGTTTTCTTTAAATGAGATTATGAGAAAACTAAGAATATTTAAAAAAAAATTCTACCGTTTTTTCTTTAAAAATATTCTATGGCTTAAATTATGGGTGGCAACGGAAGGTTAGGAAGGGAGCCCGGTTGCTGTCAACGATGTCATATCAACTGACAGCTGTCAGTTGATATTTCCAGTTGCTGCCTGGCAACGCAACTAAAACTATTACAAAACTATCTTTCAAACTCAAAATCCCTTATTGAACAATAAAAATTCAGCTTAAGCATAATATGATCATAGATTACCATAATATTGATTGTGGCAATGGCTTTCGGTAGTTTAGAGTGACCAGACTTAAAAATATTTTTTCAAAAAATAAATCCAGTATGGCAATCTCTAGGAAATTCGAAACGTTTTGCAGGAGTAAAATTTCCATTTCTTCATTCATTTTTATTAAAAATATTTATTTTAAATAAAAGCGTTATAAATTTGACGTTTTTAAAAATTTGTAAAAACTTTTTGGGGAATAAAAAAATTTCTAATTTTGCACCAAAAATTTGTTCCACTCTTTTGGTCGGAATCAAAATTCCACAAGCATTGAGGATATAAAGTAATAAAAGTTTACAAAAAAAGTCTAAAATCACCCTCAAGTTAAATAAAAAAACAGTTTTCAAAAATTCAAAATTTTAATGTATATGAAGCGGAGACGCAAACCGAAAAGTGCTAAAACACTATTCGGCAATTAACTTTTAATTCTTTTTGTACAAAAAAAATTTTTTGATATAATTCTCAAATTCGGCTGTTTTATATGAAGCAGATGACGACACACATGAAGAAACTAGCAGGGCCACGCTTTTGTTGTTCTACTACGCAATGGATGGATATATTTTCACACAAATTTTTCAATCACTTTGTAATAAATATGAAAGTGAACAGATCATTTAAATTTTTTGAAAATACATACAACAGAATATCCAGTTACACAGTTAAATAATATGCCATCAAATACACAAACTTTCTGCCGGTTCTTATAGATATTCCCCCTTATTCTGTAACTAATTGCCAACGTCACTTCAATACAATATAAAAAACAACACACTTACCCACTCCTTATGGACAACAACTAAAAACTTCTGACATCCTGTGGCTATTCCTTAAATAATGCAAGAGGATGTCAGAAATTGTCAATTTCTGAAGAGAGAACGCAAAAGTCCTATTTTTGATATTCTCATGACGTGACGTTGTCAAATACAAAGTTACAGAATAAAGCTAGAAAAAAAGATTTTAAATTATTTCTGCTTTCAATATGAAATCCAAAACGAAAATTTGTATTTTATTTACAAAACCAGCAGTTTAACATTCAAGCACACAAACAATTAACAATTTGTAAAAGGGAAAGTCAACCAAAACAAAATTTTGTATCTGAGAAATTCTGCCAAATATTCATCATAAAAATTTTATTAAATATATTTATTTTTTTTTAGCAAATACGTAATAAAAACTCATACTCATTTTCTAGAAAAAGTATATCCTTTTTTTAAGGTAATGGAATACATATTTATATAAAACACAAACAAACAAACAAATTAATAAAAGTCATAATAGAAAAACTCTGGATGTTGTGAGCCTTGATGAAATCATGTTTACTCGTACGATATTATAAAAAGCAAAATACAAAATCTTAAAAAAAAATTTTTTTAACAAAATCTTACCATCACACTAACACCCACCCAACCATTTAAATCACTCCATTTCAAACGTTTAGAATGTAGTCTGATTAAGAAATAAATAAACAGAAGAGTAAAAGAGAACCCAATTCATTGGACAAGAAGTTTTAACTGTTTAGATAGATTAAAACCTTTTTATTATAAATATAATAAAAAAATATATTTAGGTTAATAATACAAAATAGAAATCATGCGCAGAGAAAGAAGCTTTGATATTTTATTTATTTGCTGCACTTTCAATAAAACCAAACTAACAAACACACCCACACACACACACACACACAAACACTGTCGTCAGACAGCAGAGTTCACTTAACCAGCCACTGAAACAAAACCGAATCAAAACTAATTTCAACAATTCCTTCTTGTAACATTTCACATAAAATCAAATATTTCCTTATGTCACCGTGTGTATATTTTGCATTAAAATAAACAAACTTCAAACACAATTAATCTTCATGATTTCAATTATTAACGCAATGAAAAGCATTCAGAATTAAACTGGACATCTCACATACAAACATACAGACAGTGTAGTTTAATGTTAATATTAACGAAATTTTTATTAAACATACGAAAACAAAAACCACAAAAATAAATATATTAAAAGTAAAAAATTAAAAATAAAACCAAACAATATGTAAGAGTAAATAATAATAGTATTTCAAAATTTGTCTAATAAATACTAATTAAAAAGTAAATAAATTAACAAAAAGTAAAGAAAAAACTGAAAAAATTAACATACGAATGCTGATAATGTAAAAACAAAAATAAAGAATTGTTAATGTTTAAAAAAGAAAAATATTTGTTAAAAATAACATTTCAAATAAAAGTATGCAAAAAAATTTTACATAAATTGTTTTAATACTCGTATATAAATTGCAAGGATAATTAAGTTTAAAAAAATATATTTTTGTATGTGTTCAGATTAACAAACCACATACTCCCTTTTCCGTATTCATAAAGAAACAAAGTGTATTTGAAATATATTTAAAGAAATATTATGAATAAAATTCAGTTCAAACTCTTTTTAAATTTTCGGGAATATGGGTGCAAATTTTTCATATAAATTTTTTTTAAATTTAATTTTGTCTTTTTATAAACAAAATATCCCAAGACATGAGGTTCCAAACACTAGAACTTTTTTAAAAATTCCAGCAAACACTTGAGTATTGGCATTCTCTGGTGGCGGGCCTTACTGTAAATCTCAATTGTTTTTTATCGTAAAAAATTTCTGGATCTTTTATCAAATTCACTTAAGATTTATAGGCTAATTGTTCGAATATTTGTTTAATTTCAGAAAGACATGATAAATATTCCAAGACGCAAAGCAAAGTCAAAATCAGTTTTTAATTATTCAATTTACACAGCAGAGCAGATCACCTGTTTTCGAAAGCCGCTACACTTTCATCATCAGTACTCATGTGTCTTGATCTTTTGTTTATTTTTTAAACTTTTGTTTGGAAAATACTTCGGCTTCTCTGTCCATAGTTTCTGAAAAGAGCTGAATACGCAAGTTATTCTAATTCCGCCTCTTTTTATTGATTAAGATCCGGTCAGGTCAGGTCAGGTCAAGTTAGAAAGTGCTGAACACAAGCTGGCTATAAGAATTGTAATGCGCAGAGGACTACTTCCTTTACATTTCTACGAAATTCTGCTATACAAATTTCGGAGGGCTTCTCCCAAGGCCCAATAAGCCAGCTTGTAAAGCCGCCAGTGAGGCATTCAGGCGACAGACCACATCCTGCCGGGCAGTTACAGAACAGATGTACTGCTGACTCCTCCTCTTCCTCGTATAAACAGCTCCAGCAACGACCACCGTGGGGAAAGACTAGACGTTCCGACGTACATATGGCCGCTCGCACAGTATGCCCTGAAGACTCCAACCAGGAGCCTTTCCAAGTGTTAGGAGTGTAATACCGCTAAGTGAGGCCCAAAGAGCGTTGGACACTCTGCAGTTGGTAATTGTAGATCTTTAACGGGATATTGATATCCCCTCAACTGAGGGGATATTAATGTCCTCTTGCGGGGTTGTTTTATTCAATGCTGAGCCCGTTTTAGCGCACTCGTCCGCCAATTCATTCTCCTGGATTTCGCCACGTCTTGGAATTCAATATCATGTCTTTCAAGACGGGACTTCGATTTCATCCGCTTTGAGTCCAGGGCTACAATCGTGGCCAGATTATCAACAAAAATATCTATGGTATTGGACTCCAAACAGACCTCATCAATGCAATTTGCAACCTCGTTAATGCCATAAATCTCGGTTCATAACCGTCCGTTAAAATGAAAACTGTATTTTTCTAATTAAACCTTAAGAGATTTTTCTCTTGGAAGGCTTAAGTGCCTTAGACGTAGCAATTTACAGGCGAATTGGTGTAAGAGTACGCTTTCCTAAAGGATGTTACGATTTTTAAAGCCATTAAAATAATTATCACTTGAGGAGAGAAAGTTATCATATTGTCGAAAGTAAGCATTTTTTGAAGTCTAATTGTATGAGTGCATCTTCTTATTTACATTGTGCTGGAACTTACGCAAAAGGACATCGATGCCATATTCAGATATAGTGGGAATTAACTATTTCGCGGCATAACTTGTTTGATCCTTCTCAGGATTTTATATAATTTTCTACCAAATATGAAAGAAATATCAGTCCTTGTGAATTATCTGTTCGTATTGAGCTGTTTCGTATTGAGTTCTTGCAGAAATTATTTTTGCAGAGATCCAGTTTCTTGCCAAGACTGTATTTTTTCCTGTTTTCTCTATATCTTGCGGCACTCTTTTTTTAAGTCACAGATTGCTCAAGGAACTCAACACTTTTATGTAAAGCAATCGACATGAGTATAATTAAATATTTTGTTATTCGCAATATTAATTTCTATAAATGGCAAATGCAAATTTTGAAGCTTATCAAAAACGGAAATACAGAAAAAAAAACTTTTTTGCTAATTTCTATTTAAAAGTGCTGCGTAGCCAGCCCCAAAAAGGTGCACAAGTGAAATTGAAATTATAATTTATTCGCTGGTAAAATATCATAATTTATATGTTAATTGTAGTTATACAATCACCTCCAAAAACACACTCACACACACATATAAACTATTATAAATATTCGAAATCGGTTGGAAAAAATAGCAACTGCGTAACATAATATTTAGATATGTTGCAATGCAATCAAAATAGCTACTCTAGCCACTTCATTAAATTGAAAAGAAACAGTAAAAAATACAATAAACAATTGACACAAATAAAAATTGTATAATGTAACGAATTTAATTAAACATATTCGTGCGTATGAAACTGTGCATGGCGAATAGAAAAGAAAATTTATTAAAATTCTTTACACACTTTATTTGTGTTTGATATGTTGTTGCTGTTAAAGCAACACTAGACTTAAGACTGAAATTCGGAATTGTAGACGGCATTTTTTTCTGTAACCAATTAAGTCGATTTTTCCAGTTTGGTGTTTTAATTAATACACACACACACACACACACACACACTGGTTACTAGTATTTATTTGTAGATACCTAGATACTGAGCAAGTGTGCCTGACGAGTATTTTGCATAAATACCACGAAAATATTTTACAATATATTTTTGATTAAGTTTAGGTTTGGTTGAGAGTGCATGTAAAACAAGTTATATTTATGCATGTTTATCACGTTTAGTGTGGCTTAAGGCAGCCTACGGCCTACAGGTTGGCTTGGTGTTGCTCTGTAATATTCTCTTGTTGATTGGCCACAATCCAAGTGCCAAGAATTCCTAACAAGTTTAATATACAATTTTACAACATTCATTCATACCAATGTGCCAACTTATTTATATATTCCTGTAAAAAAAGAGGCGCCACATAAAAGTAGAAGAAGAAAAAACACATATATTCTGCGCAAATTTAAAAAGCTAAAACTGTCGTCATCTGTTGCTGGTCATGTTCGCCTGGTATATATGACTTTATATGGTAAAAATCATTTGCCACAAACAGAAATGGCTAAGAAATCTTGGATACAAAATTTCAAGTGCAACAGGTGCTATATTTTGCTTAAACACAATCAAAATCGTGAAAATATATGTATATGAAAAAAGAGATCTGCCCAATACAAAACAAACAAAAAACAAAAAAAAAAAAAACAAGCAAAACAAATATTTACCAACACACTCAGACATAAAGGCACGCGTCCGCTTTGCTATACAATGTATACAGAGTTTGTGTCTTGAGTCTTTTGTTTTTATTATCGTTTTCCTTTTTCGATTATTTATTTGTCAAGATGGTTTCAACAGATGTTTTGTTACAAGCAAATCATTGTACAATGGGTTGCATTTCGTCACTTGGTAAACGAGATTAAATTAGTGCTCCTTTTTTGTTATTTTCAATTTTTTTTTTCTATAAAAATTCTTTAAATCTAAATATTTGCACTAATAATTTGGCAAAAAACATTCTTTCGAAATTATTACAAATATTTTTTTTACAGTCGATACTCAGAGGTCGTCTCATGCAGTGCATGGTGCGGGTGTTATCGAGAGTAAGGGGTGGAGTTGCATACAGCATTTATTGTAGCCATTTTATTTACAATTTTATGTTGTTTTTTATTTAGGCCGTCATTTAGGGTATGAAACCTTCTTGTGCAAATGTATTGGGACGGATCTGTGAAAAAAGGGGGTAGTGTTGAAAGGACAGATGATGAAAGATGATAAGATAAAAAACGAATACAATAACGGATTAATTCAGAAAAATGCGTTGCCAAGATTTAGCTGCGTAGGGTATTGAACACACGATCTTCGGCTTCATAGTCCCGTCAATAGCTTCCACAAATTCAAGGAAAAACATATTTTATACCAAATAGGTATATATATTTTGACTATTTGGAATAACGCAAGGTTTTGACCTAATATCGAATTGAACAGTTATACCAGTTGTCAGCAATTATTTAAAATTATTTAAAATCTACTAACGGCTATTTCTAAATTAAGACGGATGTTCCAAAATAAATTCCGTAAGACATACAAATATTCCTAGGCACAAAGAAAAGTCAACATCAATTTTAATTATTCAACTTCCACAGCAGAGCAGAATAGCTGTTTTCGAAAGCCGCTGCATGTTCATCATCATGCTTTTGCTTGTCCCCTTTTGATAATTTTCTTCAAACTTTGACTCCATGAAGTAGAATCGAACCGCCAACCTGGACCTTTTGTAATTAAGACCGTTAATAATTATTTATATGAATATTTAATCAGACCATCTTTAACCTACTTATTTTAAATATTAATAATAGCATGCAAATAATTAAGGAGAATCCTACTCTTCACAAAGCTCGGAAAAAATTTCAAGACCTGGAGATATGCAAATTCGATTTTAAGATTCCAACAAATATCGTTGTTCAAATATTTAAATAAAATGCTTTTATCGAGTGCCTTGAACGTGAAATACAGTGTCAGCCATTTTTCCTCTGCATTTTATTTGTTACTACACTTTTACACTTGCTCCAAAAATATATGGACACAGAACTTGCCTTCTAACTTTAAAAGTTTAGCTTATGAAATGAATTATTAAACACTCTCACTTTTAAATGTTTGCTTATTTAGGCCATTGTGCAAAAAAAAAACAAACAAAAAAAAATACGGCAAAATTTATATTTCCAGAAAATGTATCAACTCATTCAGCTACTCGTATTTAAAACAAAATAAATAATTGCTAAAGTTGTCCATATTTTTTTGCCAATTATAGGCCACTATCACACAAAACAATTTGCAATTTATTTGTTGTCTTGTCTTGTTGGTAAAACGTTTTAACTGTTTTTTTTAAATTTTTTTTGGTTTTCAATCAACTTATTATTAAGTATGATTGCTTTGTTGCTATTTTCTTAGCGGACGCTACTTGTGTGCCTGAAGCACGTTTGCATGCCACAAGAAACAAGCCGCGTCGTCGCTCAAAATCCATGCTTGTCCAGCACTTTCCATCAACAGCAACACCAGCTATGGCGCGAGTACGTGCTATTGTGCGTGTGTGTATAAATATTTACTGTTCCTAATGGATGTGGTGTCGTGAGTACATTTTCACACACGTTGGCATGAGATGCACAAGAAAGTCCTTTATTTAAGCAATGCCACACAACCCGTGTAAAGATAAATTTCGAAATTTATAACCCTAGACACAAACCAAGCACGCTAACAGAGCTCTGTTAGCATGTTAACATAGCACTGTTAGGCATAAAAAATCCGAGTGTTTGTATTCCAAATAGAACACTGGCCATGTTTCTGGACCAACCTTGAAATTAAAGGAACAGACAACCAGATCCATAGCTTTCATAATATATTAATACTTTGGTATAGCCATGCCGATAAGCTTTGATTTTTTGTGCACGAAGATTGTCAAATTCTAGACAGGATAAGCCAGGATCCTGGGAAAACAGGAATATTTGGGTGACTAAAAATTGTTTTATTTTGTAGCTCTTGCGGTCCTCTATCACGTCTAAAGGCCGTAAAATTGTTTAAAAAAATTGGCTTGAGGGGATTAGTGGTCATAATTTGGTCATTACAAAAAAAGGGGTACACGTATGCCACTACATATAAATCGTGGCCCCGGAAGCCCTTTATATTTCAGCAAAAGTATTTTTTCTGAAATAATTTTGGAATTCGAATAATATTAATTTAAAAAAAATTTTAAAAAATTGGCTTGAGAGGATTACCTACCTAACAAGTGGTGACAAACAAAAATACATATGAGTACTGACGATTGAAGTGTAGAGGCTTTCGAAAATAGCTGTGTAAGTCGCTGTTGAATTTATCAAGTGCTCTTGAATGTAACACGTTACGAATCTGGAAGGCTACTGCATGTTTATGTAAATATTTCAATCAATCATAATCGAGTCACGCCAATGGCGTGAGTGATTTCGATCTCTGGGTCATATGTAAAAACGACTGTTTCCAAAGAGAGAGTGCGCTGTTGCATTTCCAATAGCAAATTCGATTTTTGAGCAGTTGTGGCATGTTTGCATATGAGTGACATGTTGAGGCCGGTTTAAAAGCAGACGCTGCCAAATTACAACAACTTTTATTATTGTTATTATCACAACAGCTTTTGCTATTTCTACTCGTATTTGCTTTACTTATTCCTTTTCTTTTTTTTTTTTTTTTTTTAATCAACAATTTCATTACAATTTTTTTCATTATTATTATTGTTCAGAGGTTTTGCTGTATTCTGTTGTTAATATTTCTTTCAGTTGACTTTGAAATTTCTTAAAAAACTGTTGGTCGTCGGAGTTGCAATTAAATAAAAAGAAAACTATCAAAAGTTGCGAGATTTCCGTTTAATATTTTAATATTTATTTTTATTTTTTTATACGAATTATTACAACAAATGACATGAAGCTTGTTGATGTTATTATATATTTAATAGCAATCTTGATATTCCTTTACGTATTGTTGGATTAAAAGTGTGCGCGATTTCAATTCGTTATAAAATTCGCTCGGCTTGCGCTAAAGAAACAAAATTATATCTTGAAAAAAGCCATCCATCCTTCTAAACGACTTTAAACTTGTTCATATTCTTTAATAAAAACTTAGTTTTAATTTTAATTAGACACAAGCCAAAAACGCAATGAAGGTAAGTGTAAAATGAAAGCCATGAATTGATTGCAATTGAAATGAAATTATTTCAGTTCAAGTGAAATTGAAAATGCTATGCCAAGTTTTCACCTGATATCGTTAATAATAAAAGTTGCGAGAATTTAATATAATTAATTACTGGTGGAAAATGAAAATGAGTGCGTGTAAAATACTCTGGAGATTGTATGACTTTTGCACACATTTCGCAATTGAAATGGAAAAAGTCCATCAGTCTATCAATAAAGGAGTGCTTTTTATTCGCAAAAAAAATTATAAAGAAATATTTAAAAGAAATTATATTCTTAAAGTATTTTTAGAGTCAATTGTATTTTAAGGGATACACGCTCATGATATAAACTTTATTAAATTAAAATATATAGGAAAAGGACATGCTTGTGCATTTTGATTATTTTTATATTATCAGTGAAAAATTTTTTATATAGTAGATCTGTAGCATTTTATTTTCGCCAAAAAATTCTGCTGTTTTTCTTATTACCCACTTTCTCGCAAAGTGATGCTTTTTTATGACTTCAATTAAAGAATTTGTATTCTAATCTGTCTCAACATGGTTCCAAAATGAATACATTTAGCCGAGTACTGAGTCCAAGTAAAAAATTATTTCATGATTTTCCACCAAAAAAATATATATATTGTGAAGAAGTACATGAAAATACCTTTTATATCACATACGTTTCATTAATATTGGAGGATGATGTGACACTGAAAAGAGTGCAACAAAATAATGTGTGGCCTAGTTTCATATAAATTTTTTTATTTATTTATTTTGTTTTTACATGGACCGTCACGCACGGTATGATTCATTTTATTCTTTACTTTGCCGACAAATTTTGGCCATAGTACCAACGAAGGAGGGTGCTGTAATGCGCTCTTTGAGTAAATGATAATGTCAATGGCTGCCGTTAGTGTTCAGGGACCAGTGCTAAGCTTTCGTCATTGAAACAGGAGGACAAGAACTAACACAACTGTGCACTAATACAGATCAGCAATGTTAAATACCACAATTATGATTAAGTGCGGAAACGAACCCGCAATCTTAGGCTTCGAAGTCTAAATGTTCAGCCAGCAGCTCAATTTTTAGAAAAAATATTTACATGGGATTCATGGGAGTTCGTGACTAAAAATATTTTACTTAGCACATCCTTTTTGCAATATCAAACAGTAGCTGTGCTCTACACAATTCAATAAGTTTGACAATATTAAAATAAATATATATTCAGCAAATTTTTCTTACAATTGTAACCAAAAGTGAATAAAACATGTTTTCTTTATATTATAAAATTATTATTTATTTTCTGGTCGCTTTTGGCAAACAATGCATTCCATTTTATATCTGAAAAAAAATTATTCGGACACATATGTAGACCTGCGTTTTAAATTTAGTCTTTGTCGTCTATTTTATTGAAAAATAATTACTTATTTTATTGTCTCAGTTAATTTATTAAACAAAAAGCACTAATATTTACGAAATATGTAATTATATTATATTCACCTCTATCTTCAATAATTTTTCCCTCGAAATCTTTTTACTTTTTTCCCCCTTGAAATATATTCCCTTTCTCTCATACGTAATTTACACGATAATATTGTACTCGTTCAAAAAAGTTCCCCTTCCGGTGTAAGATTGTTCACTTTGCTTAATCTGGGGGACTGCATTAAAAAATTCCCAGTGAATAATAATATTTCATTATTATTTTACCAAATTATTTCAACAAAAATTTGTATGGATCATGCCGTTGGAATATTCGAAATAAACTTTCAAATTTAAATAGAAAACAAGTAAAGACGTTATATTCGACCGGGTCGAATCTTAAATACCCTCCAAATATTTAGTAAGTGAATTTAAAATGCTTAACTTGGTGGGACAGAGTTCCTTTACATAATAACGGGCAGAAACAGGCAGTCATAAAACTCTAAAAATAAATGCTTAGGATGATTACATACAAAATTAAAAAAAAATTTTTTTTTGGTAGGGTCATGAAGGGGGAGCAGGGGGTAGGGCAGAGGAGTACCAGGTATCGTCTCAGCTTCGTCATTAAAGCTTAAAAATTTTATTTTTAAGGAATGTAGGCTTAAGTAAAACAATTTGTTAAATGTTTGTGCTGTTTTTGCATATAATAACGCCCACTAAAGTGGGCGGGGTCCACAAATAATTTTTTTTATTGTATGGCTCCAGTTTAAGGCGTTGGACCGTATTTGACATAAAAATATATCATTTGCTTAACAAAATAACCAAAAAACTTTAAAAATTATGTTGTTTTTTCTGGGTTGGTTTAGTTCTTCTTAGGGGAACTTTTTTCCCCCTTGCCCGATTTAGCCCATCTCCGAACTTAACCTGCTCTAAGCTTCAAAATATATTTATGCCAAATTTCAAGAGTCTAGCTCTTTTCGTTTGGACTGAATCGTGATTTCCACAGACGGACGGACGGACATGCTCAGATCATCTTAGATTTCATCACTGATCAAGAATATATATACTTTATGGGGTCTGAGATGGATATTTCGATGCGTTACAAACGGAATGACAAAGTGAATATGCCCTCCAAATTCTTTTTTGGAGGGTATAATAAATAAATCTTCATCTTTTATGGGGAAAGAAATCGTATTTCGAAGCATGTGACAACTCTAGCAATTCGTTTAGCGCTTAGCTGGATACAACACATTTAAGTAGTTTTCATGGCAAATATCTATTTGCTGCAATTACGGTCATAAAAACTCTTTCAAAATCAAAAAAGTACTTTTTTTAAATTTAGTATTTGAAATAGAAAATAAAACAAATTTTCAATAACAGCAATTTGTTTGAAGACTATATGATTACGTGCACCAATTAATGCAGTAAGTGAACTTATTCACTGAGGCATGAACCAGTGAGCAAGTACATACATCATTTAGCAAATTGTAATGTTAAAATAGCTCACGCAATATTTGTTCATAAAAAAATAAATAAATCACGAAAGAAACAGACGATCTAACTATTTATTATTTGTGTATCGAATTAATACGTTTGTAAGAGGCTCCAAGCCAACGTAATGAAATTTGAATAAATTAAATAAATTTTGTTTGAAAATCGCTTACGAATGCAAAAAGTATTATAAGCCGATTGTCCAAAATAAAAGTTTAAATCGTTAAGCGTTTAACTGGAACAATTAAACCCTAATTTAATTACAATCATGGAATTGTGAATATTTAAAATATTTCCTATTTAAAGCTTCTGCACCACAGCAATCAAATAGCCAATACAAATTTTTGGGGAAAATTTTTTCTAAAAATGCATAAAACGTTTTATAAAATGTTTACTTGTAATAGCGAAATTTCGCCCAAAGCCATACTGCTTTTGGGCCGCTTAAAAACTAAAGTCACGTTTTAAAACTCAGCTAAATGTTCATATTTCCTAAGGAAATGCAACTGAAATTTCTTCAACACAATCACTGACTGAATGACTGACTGACTGATGGCAGTCGCAACCAAAAACTCTATAAGGCTGCTTTTAAAGTAAAAGTGTTAACTACGGGCAGCCGCAAATTCAGTAAAACATATAAAACAGGTAGTTAATCCTCGTTTACGTGCACTTGACAATTTAACAGACATTGCCATAAGCAGACAACAAGACATTTTGCTAACTTAAGTTTTCATTTCAGTTGACTTGAGTGAATTCCTAAAACACAAACTGACCAAAAAATCAATGAATGCACGTCTTTAAGGCACAACACACTTGATACATGGAACAATGGCTAAGACAACAAACAATTAACGATGAAAACGTGATTTAATGTGCACAAGTTGAAAATAAACATGATTTTGTTTCTGAATGAATTCATTTGCACTCGCATAGGAGTGTGTTTGCTGAAATCCAGAAATTCATTGATTTAATTACCGACATTGCATTGTTTATGTTTCTGTTTATGTTTTTATAGATTTATGTACAAGTAGTATATTTCTTTTGCTGTAAATACAAATAAATAACTAAATAAAAACTTGTCTATTATGGCCTTTAGAAAGTGGTTAAGTGGTTAATAATGAAGTATCAGCCGCACAGAAAGAAATTACAGAAGGAAAACAAAAGTAAAAAAGAATTAAGTTGTTAAATTATTAATTATATTACTGCATACAATTGTATGTGCGTTTGAGCATTTAAATTGTCAACAAATATGATTTCAAAGATGAAGTTAAATATTTCTGTTACACTCGTGAAAGTGGTAAACAGCAACTTTGATGTTTTAGTAATTTTTTGTTAAAACAATTAATAAAAGTGGTCAAGATTATCGAAAGTTGTTAATATGAAATGGACAAATAATCTTATTATACTCTTCAACATGTTACCACAATAACTATGCAAGAGTGGCTATAAAGAAACAGGATTATGAAAGGCTTAATAACGATAAGCAAACTGTTAAATAAGGATAACACAAACAATTTGCAGGGTACAACTGGTAATGATAAATATGATTTTTGAGCAACGTTTTGTGAATATTTAAAATTTTTTTCTAGTTTTCTTCATATTTTCAAATAAATTTTATGAATAATTTCATTCATGCTTTTCAGGTTTACTGGTCCAAAATAAGTACATATATTCATGTTACTATTATGTAAAAAAACTCTATTTTCTCATCTTTCTTCATCGGTCTTCTCAATATTATCCCCTCCTTTCTAGTTCCAACGCAATGCACTGCATATGTAGGGGTTATCCCCTGAGTGCTAGTCCGTCATTTTTAAAGTTTTGTTTTTGTAATTTTTTTTTGATATATTTTTATGTCAAAGACGGTGCGAAACGTTGCAGCCAGAAAATCAGAAATATTTATTTTTGGGCTCCTCCCCCTTTAGTGGGCGTTGACGTAACATATTACATGAAAAATAGTGTAAATATTTAGCAAATTGTATAATTTAAGCCTACATTCTTAAAAAATTAAATTTTAAAGCTTTCTCCGATCTTCCTCTGCCTTACCCTGCCCTCACAATTGCCCTCAAAAAGTGCAAGTCATTATGAAAAGTGCAAGCCATTATGAAAAGTGCAAGTCATTATAAAGGGTGCAAGTCATTATAAAAAGTGCAAGTCATTATAAAAAGTGCAAGTCATCATAAAAAATTCAAGTCATTATGAAAAATGCAAGTCATTATAAAAAGTGCTAATCATTATGAAAAGTGGAAGTCATTATAAAAAGTGCAAGTGATTATAAAAAGTGCGTCATTATGAAAATTGCAGATCATTGTAAAAAGTGCAATACATTATAAAAAATGCAAGTCATTATGAAAAGTGCAACCCATTATGAAAAGTGCAAGTCATTATAAAGGGTGCAAGTCATTATAAAAAGTGCAAGTCATTATAAAAAGTGCAAGTCATTATAAAATGTGCAAGTCATTATAAAGGATGCAAGTCATCATAAAAAGTGCAAGTCATCATAAAAAATGCAAGTCATTGTAAAAAGTGCAATTCATTATAAAAACTGCAATTCATTATAAAAAGCGAAAAGTCATGCGCACATACAAGCGTGTGTGGAGTATTAAAGTTGGGTTATAGTTATCAGTTTAATAATTTCATATGTGCATACAAATTTTCGACCACCCTTGACCACTTAATAGGTTCATTTCCAACAACAAAAAGCACCCTATATCATACCTAGGATCTAAAAATATTTTACATATTTATTATATTTGTGGATATTATTAAAGATTATATTATTAAGAACTACATTAGTAATGATATTAAAATGTACTTACTTAAATTCGAAAAGGGCATGTTTTTGATGGATTTCAAAAAGAAATTTAATTTTAGTGCGTTTAAGCTAAATTTTTTAGATACTTCTGCTTTATAATCAAATAACACATTCTCACTTATCTTTTGATTTTTCTTTTTTTGCAAATATTTCCTATTTTTTACATTTCACAACTAGACCACAGATTTTTATTTACTTAATTTTTTTTATTTTTCTCATTTTATTCTCTATAGCCCTTTTATCTCAACCTTGTATTCATTTCTCTACTGGCTGTAACCTGGGGAGAGCCCTCGCCCTATATATACAACCCTCCCAAAAGCTCCAAACAAGCGGCATTTGCACGCGGACCAAATAGCAAACAAAAAACGTTAGTTGTACAAATTCGCAGTGATCAGCCAGTTCCATTAGTTTTTAAAGGACGACCCCATTCACATGCCCACAAACAAGGACTCACACACGCTCATACGTATATGCATCCTTATCATTTGACACATTCTCATGTACACCATCACATTAATGCTGGGGCTGCACATCTGAGAAGCCAACAGAGACCACTGAAGTTGACACCCGCAGCAGCCAGCTATTTAAAAACGCCAACATTCCAGAGAAAACCTTCAAACATAAAACTAGCGAATACGAAAACGAAGCTGACACCCATTCACAAGCCGGCCACTAGTTATGACGTGCCGTTTAAATACGAAATACCAAATATGCCAACACAATCCTTCAGCGGGGAATTGCACAATTTGCCGGTAAGTGTTAAGGAGTTAAATTATCGTTGCTTAAGTGCAATTTATTTCAATTTCGTTTCTACTTTTTGTTTTGTAATTTCAAGCCAAATTATCATATTGATTTCATCTCCGATCACTTTGCACCTATTCATACAATACCTGCTCCTAATTTGTCTATACAAGATAATCATTTGCATCCAGAAGAGAACTACCTACCACCCTCTTCCCCCAAACCACAAGTTTATCATCAGGAAAAGAACAATTACCAAGTAAATGAAGAAAGCACTAACGACCAAACGTTTGTTGATCCTTTGTCAGGATCTGAAAAACTCATTGCTCCTGATCCAGATCCTTCGTTGCCATCTAAGCCCGTGCGCCCCGCCACAGAGCCATTTAATACACCCAGCAACGGCAAACCTCTGCCCGTCGACATTCAAAGCAATCACTTGGCAGTGGCACAGCCGTTAGTGCAAATTGTTGGTGCCCAAAGTGCCCAACAAATAGCTCCAGAAATCTATCCCATACAATATACTCAACCCTTTGCAGCCATTCCAGCTGCCGCCCCCATTCCCATTTACAATCCCACCTACTTGGTGCAACAGTCGAATAATCTCTATACCCAGCATAAACAACAATTATTTAAACCAGCCGTTGCCGTTCCAGCCGTACCAGTAGTTGAAGCTGGTTACATAAATGCCGATTTAACCCAACAAGTGGCCACTAATGGCCAAATTTTACAGGCGGCCAAAGATCCTTACAATAATATACACCCTGTCTTGGATGTAACCCCACATTTTGCACCCCTGATCGCTGCTCCTTCTCTGGACGAAGAACAGTCGATCGAAACGGCTCCTTTTCATTTGCAGAATTTCGTGACTCCATCGTCAGCCAATACAGGGACAACCGAGGCAGGTTTTGTTGTTTCTAACTATCATGGCAATGCCCATCAAGATTCTTCACAATTATTGCAGGCTTATGTTGAGGAAGAGCAAGCCGAGTCCCAAAGACAACACTATGAACAGCAACTACAACATCACCAGCACCAGCAACAGCAACAGTTACAACAGCAACAATTTGAGTACGAACAATTGCAGCAGTTCCAGCAACACCAACAACACCTCCAACAGCAGCAGCAGCAGCAATATGCGTCCCAACAACCCCAACAACAGGCTCTAGTGCAACAGCCCAGACCCCAACAAAAACATAAGGATGCTGCTGCTGCTGCCTTTGAGGAACATCAACGATTAGTACACCAGCAATTGGGTGCGGATACTCCACTCAGAATCTTTGTGCCTGACGATGAAGAAGTAAAATATTCTAGTGTCACAAACTGAATCAACAAACTAACAAAATTTTATGTATTTTCTTATACCCACAGGCACGATTACAAAAACGGTCCGACAACTTTTTAAAAGGCACCATCAATGAAGATATTGAAAACACTGAAGGTGTCGAAACAGAACAGCCCCAAGATGAATTATATGAAGTCTCCTCCTCAGTGGAGGTCTCCAATGAAGATCAACAGCAGCGACAGAAAACAATATCAAACGAAGCGGAGTAAAACGAGAAAAATATTATTTTTCAATTGCTTTTTAACCAAATTTTTTTATAACTATAATTTTGCTTTTAGGAAAAATAAACTTAATATTATTTATTTATTAGTATAATACACTTTTTTCCACTGAAATCACAAATGCGCAAGAAAAAAAACGGTTTTAACAAAAACTAGTCTGATGTTCGTCTATTTCACCACTGAAAAGGCGGGAACACTTGCTGTTGCCAATATTGTTCAGGTCATGCCATACTTGTTTAAATTTCGTGTCCAGACTTTTTTCACTGTTTTAATCATATATGTATAGGAAATTTATTAAATAAACTTTTTGATTTGATATAAGCATGAGGAAAATGTGAGCATAAAGTTATATATAATTAAAGAGAAATGTAACAATATCAGTTATTTTACAATATAGATATATACGGAGAGCACTGTATGATTTTTATATATCTGGCAGCATCGATTTGGGGTGGCCGTTTCTACACGCTGTCTTGAATGGTGATTTACGAAGTGACACTTCTTTATTTTGACATTTCATTTGTATTTGCACTTTTGATTTGGACACACGCTTCTAACAAATTTAGTTTCGCAAGTTTTTACACAAATAAATCGAAAATGATTATCCCTATACGCTGTTTTACCTGTGGCAAAGTTATTGGCAACAAATGGGAGTCCTATTTGGGTTTACTGCAAGCCGAATATACTGAGGGGTAAGTGTTGCCTTTCACAAATAGTGTTCCTGGAAAAATAATTCTTTTCCTTTCCATAGAGATGCCTTGGACGCTTTGGGTTTGAAGAGGTATTGTTGCCGTCGTATGCTATTGGGCCATGTGGATTTGATTGAAAAGTTGCTGAATTATGCTCCTTTGGAAAAATGAGTGTGTGCAAATGTGTTTAGTTTAAGTTAGATATTCATAAATTACAAAATAAATCCTTGTAGAAATTACATTTGAAAAATGGCTGTATTTTGTTTGTATAATGCCTACGTCATTGGAACTTACACAAAGTGCTCAGACATTTGCATTATTTATATTTCGCAAATATATTAGGCATGGTTGTTGCCGGTTAAGTAAATCTACATGCCCGCATTTCATTGCATCTTTCGTCCAATCATCAGCAGAATTCCCTCTTGAATTGGTGAAGTAAAATAACAAATTTATGTGATTTCATTTTTCAACTTTATGGAATATAAATATCTAATACAAAAATCTGTATAAACAAAGGGGCTCATAGTTTGAAAATAAGCAAATTTTAAAGAGTACTAGCAAGATCTATCTATGTACAAACATTGATAGAACTTGAGTAAAGTTTTTATAACATTTTATCCATAAACCAAGGCTTGCCATCATTTTCTCGGCGCTTTGTTAAGATGTCACAACCAGTATCGGTAACCAGCAAGGTCTGCTCAAATTGTGCTGAATACAAGCCATCAGCTGTAACACCAGTCCAATCATCTGGCCACTGTTCGGCTTTAGCCACACCTTCTGAAATCATGGGCTCAATAGTAAAGCAGTGCCCTGCTTTCATAACACCCACAGCCGAATTTTCTAATACATGATAAATTTTCAGTTTGTTAATTTAATAAAACCGAGTTAATAACAAGGTACTTACTGGCATAATGAGGCACATTGGGGGCAGTGTGGAATAATCTGTGTATACCATGACCGCAATAGCTCTTTACTACACTAAAACCATGTGGTGCTACATATTTCTGTATAACATTGCCTATTTCACGGTACTTCACTCCGGGTCTAACCAGCTCTATAGCTTTTGACAAGGCCTCATAAGTTATGCGCACTAATTTCTTATGCTTCTCCGAAACATTTCCAACCAAAAATGTTTCATTTAAATCACCGTGAAATCCATGGTGATACACCGTAACATCTATATTACAAATATCACCATCTCTAAGAGGCCGCAAGTCCGGTATACCGTGGCAAATGACCTCATTTACTGAAGTGCAACATGATTTCGGAAAATTGTAATAGTTCAAGGGCGATGGATAGCAGTCCCTTTCAATGGCAGCCTCATGCACCAAACGATCAAGCTCATCGGTAGTGACTCCTACATCCACAGCCTTCGCAGCCTCATCCAAGCACTCCCGTCCCAAACGGCCAGCAACTCGCATGGCTTCAATTTCTTCATCATCCAAAACTTTTATTGAAGTATTGCCTCTCATCGCTTCTTCGGAAGCAGCTCTGCCCTGTGGGTGATCGGCATAATCTGGACGTTCTATACTTTCGGGTACAGCTCGTTTTGGTGTTTTTTCATAAGGTCTCAATGAACCGCTGAAGCGGTAAAACGGCCAGGGATTATAACCACACTCTTCATTCGACTGGTTTGGTTTGGCAGCACCCCCTAAAATTTAAAAAATTACTTGCCGACAATCAGATTCCCTTCTAAGACCCCTTTGAACTTACCAGCCAAAGAATGAATCAGCTTGTGCTCCTTCCAGAAGCCCTTAAAACAGGCCTGTGAACAGAAATACGAACCCGGTATGCCCCATTTCAGGCATGTTGGACATTGAAGTGTAGCCTCTTTCCCACAGTTGGGGGTTTCGCATTTGTGTGACATTTCGATGCAGGTTGGTTGCAATTGAAATTTTGTATTTTCAAAGTTTATATAAAATGCAATTTATTAAAAAAAGGTCTAAAAATAGTTTAATTCGACTACCACCGCATTTTCTTTGCAACAGCAGTGGTGCCAACTGAGTGCGAATTACAATAAAATTTTTGCCAACCTTCTCATATGGTGCTCTTTTTGGTAGCGATTTTTCTATTCAATTTAAATTTGACCACCTCTAATAGGTGGCAATGTTAGATTTCAAAACAAGCAGCATTTAGAAAGTAAATTATTAATAAGTTATTAAATAAATTTACTTTGCAAAACAATTCTAAGATAAAAGCACAAAAAGTGTTTATATAAATGGATATTAATTATTATATAAATAATGATATTATTCATCTATATAATTTCGGATATACTCCATAACTCTATTAAAATATTTTAATATATATGCATAATAAATATTTTCGGTTCCGAATTAAATATATTTAAATAGATACTATTAAACGTATTGACGTATCTATGGCATGAAAATCTTTGAAATCAGTTTATTTCACTTATAAGTTTTAACCTCTTAACAGTTCACAAAAACAAAATTTCAAATCCTTTTGCTCTCTTTTCGCTGTTTTGCTCAATTTTATTTTATTTTTCACGCAAATTCTAAATACATATTGTAAAAAGGCAAAGAAAGGCATGGAAGTCTGTAGGTTGGTTCGATGAACAAATTGTGTATAAAACAAAAACAAATTTTAAATGTTTCCTGTGAATTGGAATAGATTCAAGTCCATAGATTTCGAAAAGACTCAAAAAATTAAAAAACAAAATTTATGTTTCCAATTTGTTAACCTTGATTTTTGTAAAATATGCTATTAATGTCAATTTCATTGTTGTCCTGAAGAAGATACCCCCGGAGGATAACGAAATATTGATAAAATAATTATTACATAATAAAAAAAATACATTAAGCTTATTATAATGAAAATTAAAAAAAAAAAATTTAAAAAATATTTTTCAAATGTGTATTTTTTAACAATCGACTCCACCAAACCACGTCGGTCGCCACTAACCGGGTGGAAATCAATTGACGGGTTCGTGAGTTAACGTGAACGAAAAAGATTCAGTGGAAAATGATTTCTCTCACAAAAATTTTAATCAATTAGTGTTCTTGATTCTTCTATAGGACACGAAAAACTATGTGAATCACCGCTAATCACTTGGGAATCGGTTGATTTATTCAAATTGTTAAAATTTACAAAGAAAATATATAAAAAACATTTTATAAAAATAACTTTTTGATCAAATATGTATATTAGTCAGTGTACTAGTAAGATGTGACTATATCCTATTCCCAAAATCGAAGAGACCCATGAGAGAAAAGCGTTTTGTGACGATAATAATAATATTTATATCTGTGTGTTGAACATCAAGTGCATACTCGTATCAGACAGAACTGCTACGAGATTGCGAAGAAACGGAGGCACAGGCGCTTTTATCTGAGTTGGAAAAATTTAACTCACTTAATTTTTAGAACACACCTCGTACGCGTTGATGCAAGAGTTCATCATACAACTAAAAGAAAATTATCAACAATATACTTGTAATACCAAGAGCAAGCGTACCCACCCCCCGTTGTTGCAAACATTCAACAAAAGAATTCTTGGAACAGAAATCTGCTAAAATTTCTGGCTGAATAGAAACCACTGTAATTCTTTACATGCGAATACACTAACACATATGCACACATGCATATATTACATATTGTTGTGATGGAAAAAAGCAATAAATGTAACAGCAACATCATCATCAACAGCAGCAACAGCAACAACTATGAATTGATGTGCACAACAACCAGCAACATTTGTATCTCCGATTTTTTTTTGCTTTATTTGCAATCATAACGTTGAGGAAAAAATAAAAAGAAGAAAACACCAACGACAACAAGAAAAACAATTAAAAAAGATTCTTTTAGTTTGTCTGTTGTTTGTGGATGCTGTTCGTATGAATTGTCTGACGTTCGGCTAAATGGTTGAAAGTAAATGGAAGCTAAACAGTAAATTCAGTTGAGTTCGAGCTGCCATACGTAACGGTTGTTTTTTTTCAAATCGAAGTGAAATATTTGTGGGAATAAGTGACAAGAAGATGAAAGTATTGTAATAGAAAATCATAAAAAAATATTTAACAGGAATAAGGCGAGAAACTCTTCAGTAGTCAAAGACAATACGAAATAGTGAAATACAGACACAAACGTGCACAGATAAAAATTTATTAGCTTTTACTCAAGTGCATAAATCTATCTGTACTCGTACATGCTCCTGCAGCGCACTTGCATAAATAAAAAAGCATAACGGAAGCGCGCGGTTTTTATATATTTTTTTGTGGGTTAAAATATTACAACAAAGATTTATTTGCGAGTAAAGGAAAAAACAAAAATTGTATAAAAAAAAAAGAAAAGTTGTAACGGTAAAATAGTAAATCAATTTATATCAGCTTAAGCCAAGTGCAAAAGTTTGTTTTCGTGTGTGTGTGTGCGTGTGGTGCTTTTCGATTAAACTAACGTAACGTAATAAAACGGAAAACGGAAGTGCTTTGTACACCATTTGTAATAAACGTTATAATACATGCAGGCAGCAGTGCACATGTGTGTGTGTGTGCAGAGCAATATTTTGTAAACTATCGCAGATGCAAATACAATTCTTTTGCTAAATAAAAACGCAATTTATTCAAGAGCTGATATTGACAAAAGAATAAAAACACACACACTCACATCTATTCATTTAGCTCTTCAAGACTTTGGTCTTAAATTATCAATTTGAAATCGGTAAGTCTTTAATTAATTTAAGTTTAGTTTTAGTGTTTACTACACACTCACTGGCATGCACATACATGCACGAGTATAACATGTTATTTGTTAGAATTTTTCCTAAAGAAATTAAGGAAGATCGGACGCTGATACATCGATACATGTGTGTTTGTGTGTGTCTATTAATGATACTGGAACTGAGTTGATAGTACTCTTATGTATTCTACTCGTACATATTTATTTATTGTTGTTATACATATTTCATATTTAAGTCTTATCAGTTATACGACCATCCATCCATACATTTGAAAACACATACGAACGTACATTGAATGTATGAGGTTTGTTTTTGTTTCATCAATAATTTGTTGACAACGTACAATGCCGCACTGTGGTGCAGTTATATCCAAAATGTGCTTGCAAATTGTACTTGTGTAGCACTTTAAAATAGTTTTCAATTGTATTTCTATGTATTTTTATTATTATTTGATGGAATTATAAACAGGATAATGCCTTCTAAAAATAGAAATTTAAGTGCCTCTAATCATATGATCGATATTGTGAATTTGGCCGGCGTATGACGACAACACCGTAATCATGGCTCAATCACCGTATTCACTAGAGTTGGTCCCCTGCGAAGTTTTCTTGTTGTCGAGATTGAAGAGACCCATGAAAAAATTGAGTTTTGGGACGTACCAAAACGCGCTCTGACATGCTTGTTTTGGCACGTGCTTCGATAAGAGAAAAAAACGCTGCCATGATTGTATTATATCTCAAGGTGAACAAATGGAAACTAGTAATTTGGAGAAAACAGCCCTCATATCTGTATAATTCATCACATAATAGCCAAAGTTTTGAGTTATAAAAAAAACTTATGTCTGTAAGTAAAGAATAATTAATATTTGGGTTTGGTTTTTTGCGTAAAATAATTTTTTATTTGGCAAGAAAATAGACTTCCGAATACATATCTACAAATACTAATGCACTTCCAGGTAAGCATGTCTATGCATGCACTTCCATAATTTTTTAAAACTCCATAAAGCAAATGTTTATAGTTGGCTGGCTAGTTGGTCCCACTGTGCATCACCAATGAGACGAAAGAGGTTAAAAATTTAGCTCTAATTTTATAATTCTTAACTTAGGTTCTGTTTCTTAAGCGGTCTGAGTACAATCCCACAGTGCGCGATGTCTTATAAACATACACACACACACACACCGATATGCGCATACATATGTATGTACATGCACACACGTATGCATGCCCATAAAAATATTTATGTTCAAGACCCTGTTTGCATGTGTGTACGAATGTGCCTCATTATGGTGATTATAAGAAAAGCTTATCTCTGAAACAATTTTGTTTATTTCCACAGTGAGTCCTACAGCATTTTGACTGTCTGTTCCACCGTCCCTTTAGTCTATTAAGCTGTCATTTTGTATAATTTCAATAAGTACGAGTATTTAGTTGAATTTTTTAATAAAACAACAACAACAAAAAATGCCCCAACACAATCTATGGCCATACGAGATAATATTGTTGCGTCTTACAATTAAGTGTTTATCTAAAAATAACAACGACACGTTTTTTATGCACATTTGCCTACTTAATACTATTATATATTTTTAGTTGTTTTTCCTTTCTGCAAACATTCATTGAACGCATATAAACGTTGCATTATAAAATAATGCCATACGATTCTCTAGATAAATATTTGTGGGGTTGGGCTTGTTGATGCTGTAGACTCTGGGGTCTTACTTAAGATTACGGTTTGTCTGCTTTGATTTGGGATTTTATTTCTTTCTTCTTGTTGTCTTTGTTTCTGTTGCCATTGTTGTTGTTCTTGTAGTTGTCATATTTCTTGCGTTAAACAAATATTCTGTCTTTTTATTACCATAATTAATAATTATTTTGCGGCATTTACGATATCAAAGTGTAAAGAATGGCAGTAGATGTGAGTATCTCAGAGATGGAAAATGTCTTAAGAACGAGGCTACAAATTTCCTAACAAAGTCCCGGTTTACACTATGCAACTTTTGTTGCAGCAATTCTTATTTAGAGTGCGAGTTCTGAAATAGGAATATATACCATTTGTATTCCTTTCTCGCTCTTCCTCACTAAATATCAAGAATTGCTGCGACAAAAATTGCATAGTGTAAACCAGGACAAAATGCCCACAAAACAACAAAGAGTTTTGCCTAACTGCTTTTTTAGGGTTTTTTACTTGTAGATTTGAGAAGCGGGTCACCTCGTTCCATATTTCTTAAGGCCGTGATTCGGTATCCTACACAAACATGCGGTCAAACATGCCAAATCTGACATGTGTGCTAAAAGTTGGTAGTGAGTACTAAAACTGCATCTTTGTGACAGTTTTTACTGATAAATCGTGCGAGTTGAAAAATTTTCATAAAATTACAGTTTTCATCCGATCAGAGTAGTATTTATTGTCAGCCAGTGTGTGCAATACAACTCCATTTTGCAGCGATTTTTAAAAAAATGTCAGATTGCAAGATTTTCCTCTAAATGAATCGTGCTATTTTGTAGGATAGTGAATCATGGCCTTTACGAGTTTCAAGAAAATTTCATATAAAAAAGAAACTTGTGCAAAACATATATAAAATAATGTTGCTGCATCTGTGCTGTACTAAATTTTATAAAAAAATATTAAAGAATACCGAATTTTTTATAACAAAAATTTTAAATGTGACCAATATTTCATACTTATTCCTTGAAAGTACATTTCATCATTTTACGAATGCCGTCGTTTTTTTTCAAATACCTTAAAAAAGAAAAATCGCTCAAGATAAATAAATTTAGCACCAATTAGCAGTTTTGTTCTAAATCAGGTGAATTTTAATTTGAATTTAAAAATATTTATTTATTCTTCAATTTTTATTTTATCTCCTTCAAGCTGGTCCCCCACAGTTCTGATGCACATTTTAGTATGTCATTGAGGTCTGTCAACGCTCCGATTTTTATTTTTACATAAAGCGGTTTCTTCACGGGTCCCTTCAATATTCCCAACAGGTAAAAGTCGCGATGGCTGAGGCATAATCACGCTGTTGCCCGTCATGCGATAATATATTGGCGAAAATCCAGCAGTTCAGGAAGGAATGTCGCTGACACACGTTTCAAGCCCAAAATTTCAGAGAAAATATAACTGTGTCCTAAATTTTTTGTCTTATCAGGAATTTTGCTAATTTTAAAATAATAAAAATTATTTGTTGTAATAGAAAATTACATAAGTTGTGCGTGATATATCGTAAGTCCCGTAGTTATGGGAAAGTGCTATAGTAGTGCACCATCCAGCCCTGGTGTGGGGCTTCTGTATATGCAAATGCATGCGGGCATGCTTGTGCCTGGTGTGTGGGAGAGTGTCTTTGCGAGTGTTTGAGTGTAATAAATTCACTCTAGTTGTGCATAATCAAAATGTATCATAATAAATTTTGTAAACAACAACTTAAATAAATGCAACAATAGCAGCAGCATCAAACGTATAGAGAATTAATTTTTTTGTTGTTCTTCCATTTACATTTACGCAAGGACAGTAGTGTGTGTATGTGTGTGTGTGTGCGTTCGCACGTATGTTAACTGGAAACAGAATAAATTTTCATATTCATTGGGTTTTTTTTGTTCGTTTGTTTTTACCAACACGGATACATACAGATTTACAAATGTTTTGAAAAACTATTGCATGCAAACAAGCATTCGCACACACACACACATATATACTTACGCACATATTCGTGGACAAAGTGATTGTCAAAACATTTGCTATTGGCATGAAATATGTACGTCACCTGCCATTAGTGAGCGCATTTCACACTCTTTGATTTCTCTGTACTACCAAAATGATCAGTTTCTGTGTGATCTTATCTGTGATATGACACTTTTGCCTAGAGAAGATGAGTCTTCTTATAGTCATTTACAAAAAACGTTTCTGTTGGGACGCTGTACTTCGAAAGAGTACAGCGTATCGCTTTTACAACCAAAAATATTAGCTACCCAACTTGAACAGACGGAACCACAAGAGACCTTGAAAGTTGTGGCCACCACTGTACTGGCCATTCTATCAAGAATCCAGCGACTGTGACTAACGATGCCGCCAAGAACGAAGAAACATCAATCAGACACTCAATTGGCCATCATCATGCGACAAGCCATAAAATTGGGGAAGATCAGACGGATCGGATCCTACAGGAAATTTTAGTGAAAGTCTTGAATATTTTCCCATGCAGATTACAAACAGTGCATCAGTTAATGACGACTGGCCATCAGTCGGGTCAGAATTAATATAGAGCCGACCTCATTCTCAAAAACAAAAGCAGTTGGCTGAAGTAGTAGAGCACGAGACTATGAAGCGCAGGGTCCTGAGTTCGAGCCCGCGCTAAGTAATGAAATATTGTGTGTTGAATTCTCCTGATCAGCATTAGTACGTGGTTGTGTTAGTGGTTGCCAGCCTGTTGCAATGATTGGCAGCGACTGTCACTATCATGTACTAAAAGAGCAGAGTAACAGCACCCTCCCTTGTCGGTCCTGTAGCATAAAATTAGCCGGCGAAGTAAAAAGGTTGAAATAGCTACAAAAACAACTGTCTATCTTCTCATCTTTCCTAATCTGTCTCCTCAACTCTATCCCCTTCTTTCTAGTTCCAGCGCAATGCACTGCATATGAAGGGGCTATCCCCTGAGGGCTAGTCCAAGATAAAAGAAATACGATTTTCAATCGAAAAACATTATGAGCTGCGATGCACTGGAAATCAGCCTATGATGCACGAAGACGAGTTCAAAGAGTCCATGTGTCGTGTGAAGTTCAAGCGGTAGGATTAATTGGGCCGCAAGTTTTTAAGAACGTCGTCGACAACACAGTGAATGTGTTGTCGACGAATGTTACAAGACCATAATAAACGACTTGTTGTTGCTGGAATTGAAACCACAAAGTCTATTGAGAGGGAAGCATTTCCTGGTCAAGTAATCTTCCGTTTTGGGCAATTTCCAGACTTCTTTCCTTGAGGCTACTTCAGCATATGACTGGACCTGTTTCCGTGATTTCTTGAGAGAAAGTTTACACAATCCAGACGATCGATTAGGGAAGATATTTTGTATTAAAATCAGTAATTTCCATATATTCTGTAACTATTTGCCAACGTCGCGTCAAGACAATATCAAAAACAAGGCAGTTAGATTCTGATTGTGGACACCAACTGAATACTGCTGACGACATCTGACTATTCTCTAAGGCCTAGAAATAAGGAGAGGCTGTTGAAAGTAATTCAGAGCCGAGGAAAACGGTTATACAGAACTCTTAGTTTTGATATTGTCTTGATGTGACGTTGGCAAATAGTTACAGAATAAGGGGTAATCTGTTTTTAAAATTGATTTTTATAA